>JAPPVO010000024.1:74418025-74844605 GCA_030407325.1 Camellia japonica
ACCGATAACGTCCCCGATTAGACTGTTGAGCCAAGGTCCGACTAGGCTCTGAAACACCGAAGAACTAACGCGCAAAGGACAGAAACGCCTAGCATGGCCTTGCTGACCACAACCAAAACAAACAGCAGTCTTCCAGCTTTGAACCTGATTTGGAGCCCGGGCCTCACTGGGCCTCCCAACGAATGAGTTCAAAACCCCCGACGAAGACAATGACTGAGTCTGGGAGTGAGCAAGCACTCGCCTCCACCTCTTACTAGGCCTAGAGTGCTTATGGACCGTAGGAGTTACCAAAGTGACCTCTTCTCTAACTCGACCAACACTACTAACCATGGCCTCCACATGGGCCGCTGCCTCAACTAGTGTAAAATAATTCTTCCACATAGATCCCACCACCTTCTCCTGGATATCATCACGTAATCACCTCTCAAACTCATAACAATGGTGCTCTTCTGTTGCCACCAACTCTGGAGCAAATCTCGACAAACTAGTGAACCTCATCTCAAATTGAGCCAAAGGAGTAGCATCCTGGCGCAACTCAACAAACTATTCCCTCAACCTTTTCCGAGCAGAATGAGGGAAATACTTGGCCAAGAAGGCCTCGGTAAACGCAACCCACGTGGCACCTACAGTGCTCTTAACATACTTCCACCAATAATTCGTATCTCCTTTCAATTGGAAGGTCACCAAAGAAACCCTCAACCCCTCGTCCTCAACTCTGAGCATATCAAGAGTCTTGGTAATTTGTTCCAACCAACTCTCTGCCTCCAGCGGTCTTGCCTCCCCCAAAAACTCCGATGGATTGGAGCGAAGAAACTCCTTAATAAGCTTGAGGGTACACCCATCGTCCCCCTCATTGCGAGCTAGAGCGTCTTGCACCGCTCTCACAACCTCACATGCAACTTCCTCGCCGACAACCGATGCTGTAACAACAGGTGCTAGGGGAACTGCCATGCCCCTGCCGACACCCCTACTACTCATCTGACCTCTATTTCCTCGTGCAGACATCCTATAAAATTCGAAAACAAAATCAACTAAGTGCACGCCGCAACGGCCTTCCAGAGGCACACACTCACCAACACTAAGTTGCAAAACACACTTAACTTCCAAAACATACGATTCTCAAAGCATATAAACAATTTAAACATCTAAACACATAATCGAATCAAGTTCACAAGGATAGCCACCCATCCCGGAACTCCCAAGAATTCTTGTCATAAACCACGTTGATCAGGTGTGTTTCCAAGAGGACCTCAAAGTAAGTTCACCGGCTACAAGTACTATCCAAGAAACTTAATCCCATGCTCACATAAATGCAACACATAAGCCCTAACATTTATCCTAACTATATGCAACGTCCTCACCAAGCATAGCAAACCCCTTGTGGTAAAAACCTTCCCACGAGCTCAAGGTATTCAAACCCGGGTAGCTCTAATACCAAGTTGTCACGCCCCATTTTTTATTAATCGGGAATCATTACAAAGCCATTAACATAATTCAATTTCAGAGTTAGCATACAGAAGCTCGTTATATAAACACGGTATACATAAGTATGAATTCTCTCATTCGAAGGTAAAATGAATGCAACATGTACATAACTAAATAAAGTGCCCGTAGGCTTATATCATGTGAATCAAGATGAAGGGTTTAACCCTTTACATCAATGGCATCCCGCCTACACATAAAGAGGCCTCGTGGCCAACAAATAAGGAAGATCTGAAATCTTGTAGCTCATCCTCATAGTCACCTGAAGAAGATTTAACAACATGGGATGAACATAAAGTCCAGTAGGGATCTCAACATGATCCTTAACAATAACAACATACAGATAGCTATGATCATGAATGCTAAACTCATACCATATAAATAATGTGACATTTTATAACCAAAATATCCATACGTACATACTTTTCTTCAAAATCATTCAATTTATACAACAACACTAAGTTTCTCTTCTACTACCCATTTCCCATATGAACGATTCTTACACATTACCTTATTTTCCATTTGTGACAAAATACCACACAAAACCCATCTTTTATTTCTTTTTCTCGAAAGCACGTTCCCCAACTCTGATTTCCCCCTCATTACTTATAACCCAAGTCCAACTCCACAAGTTCAATACATTCTCAATTTTAAGTTCAAGTTAAAAAGATATTTTCAATAACTCATTGTTGGTAGGCAACTCCCTCAACCACTCTCAGCATATCCAAACATACATAGAAACATATACTCAACACATGAAACAATTCAATCTTACCAAATCATAATCATCATAACACATAACACACAGTCAACTGAGGCAACAATAATAAATGATCTCTGCTCTGCATGCCCGGAACATGATAAACCAATGATACATCTCTCCACAAATGCCCTGCCAATTTACCAGGCACAAGCTGGAAGGGAATGATACCTTTGCCAATTTACCAAGCGCTGTCTGGAAGGGAATGGTACCTCTGATTATCAGCGCAACACATACAGCCAATTTACCAGGCGCTAGCTGGAAGGGAGTGGTACCTCTGATTCTCAGCGCATCACACATCACCAATCATCACACATGATACCACACGACCAACAAGTGTAATGCATACACATAGACCATTCAACACAACAATGTCATCTTCCACCGATGACCAAGGACAAAACCTCTAAGCAAAATGCATTCGACTTACACATTAATAACAATAATTCAATTCTCATAAATCCTTTGGTTCAAATACAACAATAATGAAATGAGGCAATTGTGATTCAGTCTTAGGTAAATTTCAGAAATTTACACCATAATAGCGTTTAGTTCTTCCATTTCAAAAATCAATTTTCTTATTCTTCCGCCCTTGCCTCAACCCAATTATTTCATCACACCAAATTTATAAACAACAATATCTAGTCATAACCCAACTCAATTTCTTTCATTAAATACAAGATTTCCATCATGGATAACATGTTACAATTTACTCACATTCTAATTAATGGTGGCGTAATCCAACACAATGCTAATTTCATGATCTATTTCCTTTTTATCAACTTACTACAATTAACCTTGAACAACACAACACTAAGTCAATGTCAAGAAATCCATGGAGCTAAATTAGTCTCTAATAATTCAACAATTTACCCTTTAATTTCCTTAAAGTCATAACGTGATAATTTCTCAATTTAAACCCTTTATACCAAATGAGCATTATTATTAAAAATTTGGGTTTACTATTCTCTACACATAAATAAGTTGAACCCTTTTTTAAAATTTATCCTACAATAATCAACTTCTCAAATCTCAACCTCACACTACCCACCTTAGATCCTCTAACATGATTTTCGACAAAATCCATGACAACAAGGTTTTTGTGCAATAGAAAATACCACATGTCTATCTATGAAAGTGGTATTGAAAAGAAATCAAGGAAATCCCTACCTCAAGAGAGAAGAGGAGAAAAAGCCCAAAAACCGACCTTGTTGAAATACGATCTCCACCGGTCAAGACGAAGCCCTCGATACGCTCATCATTTTGGTATAAGGGACTAACATCAAAATCCCAATGGATTTCTTGAGATAAAAGAAGATGTAAAACTTTGAGGGTCTGGGTAGAGAGAGATGAGAGAAAATATTGTAGAGAGAGAGTGATATAATCTGAAAATGAAAGCAAAAGGAACAAAATATCAAAATATAACTCAAAGCACGAAAATCGGAGCAGAAAACGCGCACCCCCGCACGTGCGGTGCCCACTCCTGCACGTGCGGCTTGCCCCGTACCTCAGCTCACGCTCACAGCCCCAACCTCAACTTCCCGCACGTGCGGCCCCCTCTCCGCACGTGCAGCCCAAGGCCCCGCACATGCGGCGCTGGCCCTCTAGCCGGAAAAACTCCAACTTCACACCCGACACCCCGGAGTTGACCTCGCACCCTCCGAAACGAGTGAAAACTCGAAAGAGGAATAACACAACCAAAAAAAAAAAATTGAAAAGAAATTTTCAACGACGACTCACCTAACGTAACACAAAGGAAAGGAGACGGTTTTTGAACCGGTCATCACAATCCCCCACTCATTTTAATATCAACAAGGACAAGAGAGATTACCAAACAAAAATAGACTAGTATGCATCATGAAGGTGTGCTCTGCATTGAACCTTCATTAGTGAAACAGCAACCTTTACTCCAGAGTCAGTAGTGGTCTTAGACTTGAACTATGACTACTTAGGGGAAATAAATTATTACTGCTCACACATAATAATCTAGGTGTTGACATGAGCTTTTAATAGCCAGCACATTACGGCCTTGTGCTTATCCCAGTTTTTATGAGCATATTTGAGAGTAAGCCTTGTTCTCATAGAAAGCGGCCCCACTTTCATGCTCACATAGGTGAAATCTGTTAAGGATGTTCCTGTAATTGACACACCCTACTCAACAAGAGTTACAAAATTTCATTAAGAGTATAAAAACTCAACCCTCCAACATTACAGGACAAATGCACTTACATCATAAGGATGAATAACAAAATATTAAGGAGTGCATTTTTCACAACCACTATATGATTTGTTTTTCCCATTGAACTTAGTTACAGGATCTCTGGTCCCTAGGTTGGGTATCCTCATACATGGTTTATGATTTTATAGGCTTCAAACCCATCCCCCTCGATGTATTCCAGATCTTATCTCTCGCCAAGGCCTTGGTTAACGGATCTGCAAGATTTTACATAATTCACAGTTATGATGCCATTACTCAAATAGGATCTCATATTACTGTGTTTCCTTTGAATAGGTTTGGATTTACCATTATAAAAATGGTTGTTCACTCTACCAATAGCAGCAGTGCTATCACAACGAATTAACACAGGAGGAATTGGTTTTTCCCAAAAAGGGATTTCATGTAACAAATCTCTCAACCAATTCGCTTCCTCACATACTGAAGCTAACGCTATAAGTTCAGCTTCCATTGTAGAATTAGCAATTATAGTATGTTTTTTAGACTTCCAACATATAGCACCACCACCCAAGGTAAAAATAAAACCCGAGGTAGAGAGAGAATCACCTGACAAAGTGTTCCAATCTGCATCACTATATCCCTCAAGTACCGCAGGATACTTGTTATAAAACAAACCATAATTTTTTTGTACTAGATAAATATCTCATAATTCTTCCCATGGCTAGCCAATGATCTCAACTTGGCTTGCTAGTAAACCTGCTAAGTACTCCAACAGCATATGCAATGTCAGGTCTAGTACAGTCAGTAGCATATCTCAAACTACCAATCATGTTAGCATATTCCTTTTGATTAATCACTTCTTTTTCATTTGCTACAACAGATAAATGTATGCTTGCATCAAAAGGAGTAGCAACATGTTTACAATCTAGAAAATTATATTTCTTTAAAATTTTATCAACATAATGCGACTGATCAAGAAAAATATCATCATTAGTCTTGGTAATTTTAATTGCCAAAATAAAATTGGCTTCACCAAGATCTTTCATATCAAAATGGCTATTGAGCATATTTTTAGTCTCATTTATAATATGCAAATTAGAGCCAAAGATAAGTAGATCATCCACATATATGCTAATAATCACATGTGCATTCTCATAAGTTTTAAATATGCACTTATCACATTCATTAGTCTTATAGCCATTCTCAAGCATGTAGGAATCAAATTTCTCATGCCACTATTTAGGAGCTTGTTTTAAACCATGAAGGGATTTAGTTAGCTTACACACCTTGCTTTCTTGGCCAGGCTCCACAAAGCCTTCGGGTTGGTCCATGTAAATCTCCTCATCTAGATCTCCATTTAAAAATGCTATTTTTACATCCATTTGATGAATTTTTAAATCATGAATTGCAGCCACTGCTATCAACAGTTTAATGGATGTAACTCTAGTAATCAGAGAAAAAATATCAAAGAAATCAAGATCAACTTGTTGCATAAAACCTTTAGCGACAAACCTCGCTTTATATTTATCTATAGTTACATCCAGTTTAAGTTTTTTACAAAGGACTCATTTACACCCAATAGTTTTTACAAACCTGGAGATAAATCCACTAGCTTCCATGTGTTTTTTGAAACGCAGTGAATCTATATCTCATCATTATATAGCCTCTCCCAAAAATAGTATCAGGTGATGATAAAGCTTCTTGCACCGTAAGAGGAATTTCTTCCACATTGTAAAGATAATAGTCAGGGTCAAAATCTTTTTCAACTCTAGCTTGTTTATTTCTCCTTGGTTGGATTTGAGAATTTTCTAATTTTTGAAAAACTTGAGACGGAGTAGAAGAGCTAGGCATGGATAAAATATTTTCAGAAATTATTTGACCCCCACTATTTCTAGATTTGAAAGGAAATTTATTTTCATGAAAAATAACATCACCTGATTCAAAAATAATATTATTTTCCATGTCAAAAAATCTATAAGCTGTACTATGCAACGCATACCCAAGAAAAGCACAGGTGGTAGCTCGTTCACCCAATTTAGGTCGTTTAGGATCTGCAAGCCTCACAAAAGCTAAACAACCCCAAACCCTCAAATAACCTAGATTTGGTTTATGCCCCCGCCACAACTCATAAAGTACAATTTTAGTCTTTTTGTGTGGCACTCTATTTATTATATGGCAAGCTGTCAAAATAGCCTCGCCCCAAAGATTTGAGGGAGCACTTGAATCAATAAGCATAGTATTCGTCAAGTCAATTAATGTTCTATTTTTTCCTTCAACTACGCCATTAGATGAAGGTAAATATGGTAGAGTAGTCTCATGAATAATTCCCAATGACTGAACAAAAGAGTTGAATCCAAGAGATTCATACTCTTGGCCTCTATCACTTCTAATTCTCTTAATCTTTTTACTGAATTGATTTTCCACTTCAAGAAGGAATTCTTTAAATTTCTCAAAAGTATCACTTTTATTTTTTAATAAATATACGTTTGTGTATTTTGAAAAATCATCAATAAAAGTGATAAACTATCGGTTACCACCCCGAGTTAAAATTTCTTCAAACTCACATAAATCAGTATGAAATAATTCTAGCAATTCGGTATTTTTTTTTCAACACTTTTATGAAGCCTCTTGGTAATTTTCGCTTTATTGCAAACTTCACATTTCTCAAAATTTTTGTGTCACTTTAGGAATTAATCCTAAGCTACTCATGATTCCCACATATTTACTATTAATATGACACCAGCGAACATGCCAAAAAATTAATAGAAGACAAAGTGTAAGTAGTGTCATAGTAATAATCATAAAATTAATTAGCAAGGAAATTTAAGAGATAAAAATGACATTTATACTCATCTATATTATAGGAAGCCACTTTTGCTTCATGTGCCTCGCAGTCTTCATCATTTATCTCCTCAGTTGGGATTTTGTTTGGGTTCTTCTCGGTAAAAACATATGCAACTTTCAAAAGGGTAAGGTAAAAAAGAACTTTTGCTTTCCACCTCTTAAAATGAACTTCCTTGAACTTGAAAGGCTTGTTGAGAATTCCAATTCCATCATTGGTTTTTTCTAGTACTCATTCCATGGATAATCTCCTTTAAATTGTTGGTGAAAATACCAGAAAAAAATTATATTTTATTGATAAATAATGCAAAGAAAATGAGATACAAATAGATCAAGCTGAGACACGGATATCTCATTTTTTTTAAGGAGATCAAGCCCACTGCGGTAGGAAGAACCCAAATACCGATGCAGCAGTCACAAAACTATGACTTGTCCCCTCTAGGATACAACAGCCCGACCACTTATCGTATGGTTCAAGCCAACTCTGCACAAGATGATGAACCCAAAACTCCACCAAGAAAAACACCCTTCTTTGCTAGTAATCTCTCTTGTATAGAAAATAGTTGGTGTGTTAGTGTAGAAAAGAGTAGATGAGAGGAACTATTTATAGGTCACTAGGACTTTACAAAATACACCAAAAAATAATAATGACTATGAACCTAGAGAAAATGGAAAGTGAATCCAAATATTAACTCACTACCAAGTTCATGAATTCTAATTAATCTCCATTCATGAACAAGACAAAATGTCACCAAAATAATGAATCTTCATTCATGAACAAGACAAAAGAAGATTCATAAACAAAATATATAAATAAATAAATAAAAAATATTAAAATGGTCCAACACTTTACATTATATATTGCTTCTAATGAAGCCAGTTCAATGACACAAACCCAAAACAAATCACCTAATAATAGAAGTCATGTTTGCTAACAAACAAATCTAGATATGGACCTCTGTGAAAGCCATGGTAATCTTCACCAACCAATGCAAGCAATTGAATGAGAATGATATCAATGAATGAATGGTGTGGTATGTTTCTCAATGGCCTTGTGGGCTGCTGAAAATGTGAACCCACCATTGTTTGTCCCTAGCTAGCTTCACCATGCATGTCACCCTCTCTATATATGTATGCCTCTGAATTTTCCAAATGTTCCATCACTAGAAATCATTTTGGACTTTTTTTTTTTGGATAATTAGAAAACATTTTGGACTTTTACTTTTCATTTAACTTCAATGCCACTCACTAAAAATTTAAGGTAAATTATAAATACACTTTTTGAAATTTATTTAAAATACAAATTGCATTTTAGATTTGAAAAATTACAAATATCCCCTTATAAGAATATTTTATTTAAGAAAATTAATTTAAAAAATAAAATTCATAATTACTCTCGTATACAATAATAAAATTACTTAAATTATTAATTGAAACATATTTCTAACATTATTAAAATTTGCTAATTGACTTGATGATTTATAATAAAAGAGGCAATTTGTTATAAAATTAAAAACTTCAGAGGATGGAATGTAATTTTTAAAACCACAAGAGACAATTCATATTTCAATCAAATCTCAGGAGTATATTTATAATTTACCCTAAATTTTAATGATTCAAGGCATGTCTATGTAGAAACGGATTCAGAATTTTAATTTTACAAGGCAAAATTATATTGAATTCTTAGTTGAAAAAGATTTAAAGTACAATAATATTAATCTCTACTAACACAACAAAATAAAATAAAAAAAATAAATAACAATAAAATTAATGTTACCATTAACTAAATGTTTTTTTTAATCATTTTAAGAAAATTTATTAATATAATAAAAAAAATCTTGCTAACAAGTGTCCCTAGTGCATAAATAAATAACAAAAAAAATGAAAAACATAAGACACTTTTCAATAAATTTAATACACTTTTTCCTAAAATTATTTTTTAATATTTTCACATATTTTCAAGACATTTTTTACACACTTTCCAACATTAAACATCGCATAAGGGGCACTTGTTAGCATATACATAAATTAAAAAAAAAAAACAACATTACATACCAGAACAAAAGCATGGACATCACATGTACTTTTGATAAACTCATTTTTACAAGCAATATCAAATGTTAAACACAGTCAATGAGGCATCCCCATTTTTTAAGCTTCATTATATTTTTTTCAAAAAAATATTTTTTTAAAATTAAACTTATCTACTTTTTTAAAAATAAATATAATGGTCCACGATATAGAGAGAAAAAAAGGGGGAGGGAAGAGTATATACATATGAGAACAAAATTATACATCTATATATACACACAAAATCAGATACAAACAAGACTTTTTTTTTTTTTTGGCTAGTCAATTTTTGCACCTACAACATACTACCTAAACCCATCATACCCCTTTGCCACCTGAACCAAATAACAGGATATTGAAAAAGGCAAGCACGATAGGATTAGAAGATAAAGTCAAAACACCCTGCCTGGAATCTAACATTTGAACCCTGTAAATGATCTCAATTTCAAGCTTTTACTCGTTGAAATCTCTCGACTTCTCTCCATGTTGACAATGTGGTAGAATGAAATCAGGTACCACCTCGATATCTGCAGCAGGCTAATGAAAATTGCAAGCAGAAAATTAGCAGATGAGAAAAATATCATGCACAAGACCAGTTGAAGATTACAGGGGCAAAGTTGTGAAACAAAAGTCCATATGAGAAATATATACCTTGAATAGTTGCAACAGATGCCAAAACAAAAAATCAATGATCATAACCAAGCAGAAAAGCTTGCCTGCCCAAGCACCGCATGTGAGGTACCTAATTACAAGATCATATCATCAAAAAAAAAACAAAAAACATTGAAATTGCCCTCATGGGGTTTTCTAGCTTTCTCTAACTAAAATGTTGAGACCACTATCATCAAATTAAGACTTCCATCTAAAATGAAGTTTGAAAAAGTATATTTTGAAACCTGCCCCTGATTGACCACCCATGTTAGCCTAAACTATGTTTGCTTTTATAAAAACAAAAGAGAACTGTTGGAACCAATGACCAAATACTATCCAATTAAGTTAACCAACAAATGTAGTTTCAGATGTAAGTGTATCGCTTTACCTAACATAGTGAAGGTCACAGAACATTTTAACATAGCAACTTACTGAGGATCAGATGTCAACAGACTGCAGATTTTTATGTTCGGAGAATTAAGGAATCTACTCGCTATAAGAGATGGTTGGCAAGAAAGAAATAGTCAAATATGAACTGTTTTCTCATACCGTGAAAGTCGTTCTAAAACACTCTGATTCGAGCATCTCAAAGCACGGTCATAGACAATCTCTGTCCTTTTAGCAACATCATGCCAACTGTACAATTTTTTCATCTGGCAGTAAATGGAAGAGACAACATAAACAAAACCAAGCAAGCAACACATCTTCAAACAAACCACATATATTTAGAAATTCACTCACGCGAAGATGCATATCTTGTGGATCTATTTTGGGAAGCATGGATATTGCCTTCTGGATTGCTTGTACCATATCAATGGGATCAGGTTTCGCTAGTACAACCATATCGTCTGGTAGAACCTGATGAGGCAGAACAAAAAGAAATAAGAAAAGCCAAAATGTTATCCAAGATTTTCAGAAATTTATCATTCCAGCAAACTAACTCATCTTCACTCGCTTAAGAACACAAAAGGCAGTCATTATCTAATTAACCACGTATAGAGAAAACATCTCATAATCCATGCCTCTGGGACACCTCCTACACGTGTACTGACTGTTAATAATCCACAACTTGCAGCTTCCAATATTGCTATGCAAAATGCTTCTGTTAAAGAACTGCAAAAGTAGATATATGAAAATCGGGTGAAAATATTTAGAGAAACACACACACACACACACAAACAAACACAAATAAAAATTATAGCGATTCCGATTTTGATCCGACCCTTATTGTATTCTGGACTCGGGTTTCATGGTGTTGTATTGTTGGTCATATCTTGCTTTCCTTGTAATTCTTTAAATCTGACTATTGGGTTGTTATGGTTGTGTTTGGAACATATTGGTTGCTTAGTTTCCAAACTGTTATTGCCTAGATTTTTGCTCCTCCGCTCGAGCGGTACTTCTTGCGCTCAAGCGGGCTTTGCAAACTCTCAGTACTTTTGCAAGTCTGCAAAACTACTGGGAGAGTGTATTCTACGCTCGAGCGGTTCTTTCTGCGCTCAAGTGGCCTTTCCTCGAGCGGCCTTTCTTGCGCTCGAGCGTTGGTCTGTTGCCTGCAAAACTACTAGGAGTGTGCATTTTGCGTTCCAGCGTCACTTCTTGCGCTCGAACGAAACAACTTATTGTGTTTGACGCTCGAGCGTCATTTCTTACGCTCGAGCGTACTGTGCGTATTTCAGTCCGTAAAAGTGATATTTTACATCACTTTTTCAGATCTCTCTCTCTACTTTTCAAAAACCCTAGATCTAGAGCCTCTCTCTCTAAAACATACATTCTCTCTACATTTTCACCTAGATCCGTTGGATTCTCTACCCGTGTGCCTTTGTTAAAAAGGTAGAGCGTTTCAAGAGCTTTATTTTGGTCCGAACAAGATTTGGTTTCAGCGTCTTTGAAGTTCCTCCATTGTTACTTTGGTCTTCTAAGCTGAGGTAGGAATTTTTTACACTCTCCTATGATTTTTACTTAGTTATTTATTGATTGTGTAAATAATGTTGGGATTTGGAGGATTTTAGACAAACCTAGCATTTTGGTTTAAAATCAAATGAAGGTATTGAAAATGATTATGGGTATAGAGATAAGGATGTGTTGTGTTAAAATTATTGATTTTGACACAGGGGTTGGATTTGGTAGAGAATGGAGTTTTACCCGAAAACGTTTCAAATAATTATTTGTATAAATAATGAAATTAGTATTGGGAATATGAAATTAGATGAATGTGTATATAAATAGTGGAATTGGATGTATAATATTTCTCACCTATGGAAATTTGGATAATTTATCTGCCTTGAAGATTGTATATCTGTTTAGACATATCTGTTTTGAGCTATCGACTTGAAATGAATTAAAATGAAATGGATTAAGATATAGAATTTGGCATATTATGATTTTGTAGAATACAAATAATTTTATTACAGGCATTGCATATGCACATTATACTTATATTTTTGTTAAGATTCATGTATTGTGTTAGATTGTTTCTACTGGGTTTTGGCTCACCCTATTTGGAAAAAATCATTTTCAAGTGTTGGAGATATACCTCCGCCAAGGCATTAGTTTGAGGAGATTTGGAGTAAGAGCTTCTTTTTTATTGTATTTACCTTGTATAGCCAAAGGCTTAATTGTATTGAGTTACACTCATTTTGTTGTAACCAAGCAATGACTTGGAGAGATGTAAGCCTTTAGGACAGATGAATATTTGTTTAGCTTTCATTATTTTTCACTATTCGTAACACATGTTGTAAATTCAGGATGAACGATTTATGAATGTATATCGCATGTGTCATCTTTTATATATAAACTCTGATTAATGAAAGTTTCTTATTATATTTATATCACTGTATTAGTGATTGGAGTTGGTTTATTGCAAATATTTTTGGGGCATTACAAAAATAAAAAATAAAAACTAATCTCAAGTTATGAGACTGAAAATCATTTTTGTACGTCTGTCGTAAAGATGGATATCTGCAATGTTTGCTCTTAAGCTTGCATAACTTGTGTAACTATCTCCCACACTTATGGTCGTAAATATATATATTATATATATATGAGTAAGTACAATCATATTAGTAAAAAAGCCATGATGCAGGGTTGATACCATCTAAACATGACCAATTATTAGTCACTATGTCTTCAAACATGAGTGCCAATTAGTTATCGGAGCATGATACGATTAACATGACTAGTTATTAAATAGTGGTTTCTCACCAAAAAATAAGAAAGAGAGAGAAAGAAAGAGAAAAAAAAAAAAAAGATCTTGAGTGGAGAAACAAAGTTGCTTGGCATTAAAGGGGAAAGAAATTGAAAACAAAGAAAGTAGCATGTCATCCGTAAGTCCCTTTATCAGCCATCAAGGATAATCAACCATAGATGGACATCACAACATATTTTGCAATGTCTAGACTAAAAATCATGATTATTTATTACATTGTCATTGGACTTAACTTTCCCCTAAACAAAGAGGCTCATTCCATTAGGAATCTTCCTCAATCAAAAAATTTAGAATATACATGAGATTAAGGGCAGATTCAATGTGTACATTCCCAAATAACCAAACCAAGCCAAACCACGTCTTAAGTCCCATCAAATGGGGTCGGCTACATGAATTCTTCTTCTCCACTCGACTTTATCAACGGCCATTTGGTTAGTCAAGTTCAGGAGATTCATATCTCTATTTACTACACTAACCCACGTCAATCTAAGTCTACCCCTTCCCCTAACACTTTCATCTACCGTTACTATATCGTATCTCTTCGTTACTATCTCTGTTGGTCTCTGTTATATATGATCAAACCATCTCAATCTATTCTCTCTCAACTTATCTTCTATTGGTACTACTCCTACCCATTCACGAATATAAGCATTCCTAACTCTGTCTTTTCTAATCTTGCCACACATCCACCGTAACACCCTCGTCTCAGCAACACTTATCTTATCTACATGTTGTTTCTTAGTTGCCCAACATTCCGTCCCCAATATTCTAATAATCATTCTATAGAACTTTCCTTTTAGTCTAGTGGGTACTCATTTATCACACAGTACCCCAAACGCACTCCTCCACTTCTGCTTATCCTAAAAACTCTAAATTCAAGTGCTTCTCTCCAACTCTCCAACTTAGTGGTAACTCTTTCTCTAATCTCATCCACTAACATGATATCATCTGCAAAAAGCATACACCATGACACATCATCCTGAATATTTCTTGTCAACTTATCCATAACTAAAGCAAAAAGATAAGAACTTAAGGTTGATCCTTGGTGTAACTCCACAATAATTGGAGATTCACTTGTCTCTCCAGCAAGTAATCTAATAATAGTCACCACACCTTCATACATGTCCCCAATCACATCAATGTAATATTTTGTCAACCCTTTCTTCTCTAGCACCCACCGAATTATATCCCGAGGCATTCTATCATATGCTTTCTCAAGATCGATAAAAATCATATGAACATCTCTTTTCTTTTCTCTATACTTTTCTATTACTCTCCTTAAAAGATAGATCACTTCCATTATTGACCTACTAGGCATAAACCCAAATTGATTTTCTGGCACCACAGTTATATCTCGCAATCAACGTTTCATCACTCTCTCCCACACTTTCATTAGATGACACATTAGCTTGATTCCTCTATAGTTATTGCAATTTTGACATCTCCTTTATTCTTATAGATTGGCACTAAAATACTCTTCCTCCACTCCTCTTGCATTTTCCTAATCAACAAAAACTTACTAAATAATCTAGTCAACCACTAAAATAAACCAATTGAAATCAGATAGTCCTAAATCATCATTTCTCCCACTTTTCCCTTTAGTACAAGTATTGAACTTTACAGTTAGATTGTTAGTTCTGAATCTAGAAGTTTCTTGCATAGAAAACATTAAAAAACAATAATAGATTTTGTTTAAAAAACAATAAAAATTTTTAAAAAAAAAACAGAAGCTTCCCTACCTTAGAATTATTTAGAAAATAAGACATTAATGTGTGGTCAGCTCAATCTTTTCTTTTATCTTTAGACTGAAATTGCTTTGTTTCACTACAATTGCTTAGGAACCTAAATGGCTAGAATGTTAGTTCTCACAAACTGCACATAACTAAACCAGCCTAAGCCTTGTATTCCAATCAGATAGGTCCATGAAATCTTGTCTTCCATTTCGCTCTATTGAGAGCTATATGCTCAGTTAAATTAGTAAATAAATACATCTCTCTTCTTACTATCAGATCCTTAGTTAAAAAATTCATCCCTTTATCGATCAAAAACTGTTAAAAATTGTAAATTTTCAAATGATTAGGTCAAGCTACAGGAACTCTTTTCTACAGGAAAAAAGAAAAAAAAAAAAAAAAAAACATATATCATATGAATAGCAGAAATATAGTTATACCTGTTTAAGAATATGTGACCTGAAATCAGAACAGACTGTACTTTGGCATGCGGAACAGCGCCTAACATTTCCACTCGATCCTGAAGAGAGTGCTTTTCTCTCATCTCTTCTAGCCTCACCCTTTTAGGCCCATCTCCTCCAACGACAAAACGAACCTGGAAATATGCTTCTAGATTAGCTAGTTGAATTAAAAAGAAACAGAGACACAAGCTCATATGTATAATATATTACAAGTTGGTATCAACATTCCTGAACATTGCAGATAATTTACAAGAATCAAAAAGGAGGAGGACAAAGACGAAGAAAAAGAAAAATTAATATTGCACTGGAATTAACATGTGAGATGGATTTAATCCTTGGCCCAGCAATGGTGGCACATCACCAAAAAGATGCCCATGCCCTGATCCACACTAAATTATTATGAGTCAATTTTGTTGAACAGGAAATTATAACTTTCAAAATGTCCATTAACCCTTACCAGCGTTAAATATTAAGTGAGAAGCAAATAATACCCTTGCTTTATCTAATCCATTACATGGTTAGCATACAACTTCCTTAGTATAATGAATAACGATCAAAGAAGATCTTGCTCTGGAAATAGAGATATCATTGGTCAATAACAAACCCATTTATCAATAGCAGACCCCTAAGCAGCATGGGCATAAACATGTGACACAATACAAGCATGCCATCATGTCAATTTTCAAAAAAAGCAGGACAGGATACATGGGGACGCACAAAAATATATAGTTTTCTATATTTATTATATGTCATATATATAACTATTTTATTAAAAGATAATAAAAAAATTCAAGATTACACTAATTCCTAAATTCTAAAGAATGACAGATTAATAGATATAAATCTCTATTGTTTTATTTATCATTGGATCTCAAGTTTTTTTTTTTTACAAACTTCTATTGTCTGTGTATATCTAACCGATGAACACACATGTCCCCCAAGTGCCTCAAGCATGTCCTGGTCTAAAAAATTTTAAAATTAAACATAGGAGAAGAAACAAAAAAAATAATAACTACTTTTATTTTCAAACAATAATTTTATCATAAATGGATTTTTAAGAGCAAGGGTAATAAGGTAACTTTGAAACTTCCGTTAAATCCGTCTCTAGCCAACAACTCTAACAAGGGAAATTAGTGTTATTTTCAAATGTTCAAGGGTTCAAGCTCTGTTTCAACAAATGCTGAGGGGAGGTAGCCAAGCAATCAAAACAACATGAAAGAAAGAAATGTAAATGATGGTCATGCATAAATCCTTGGTCTGTTTTGTCCACCATACGGTAGGTTCTCCACTTTTAACAGACAAGCAAACAACAATTATCCCCTGTGCACAGGATTTTTTTTTAACAAAATTATCCCCAGCGCACATGGACTTGAAACATAACTCAGAATGATCCCTTTTAAGGAAGAAAAGAAACCACCACAAGCTCAAGGATAAGTAATACTAATCAAATTTTAAGTACTCACTACAATGGCCTAAATAACTCACATTGGGATATTTACGGCATACTTCAGGGATTACTTCAACAAGCAAATCTGCACCCTTTCGATAAACCAATCTACTTATCACAACTATAACAATTTCATCAGTGCTAAGTCGTTCTGGCGCAGGCTTGAACATAGCTGTGTCGACAGCATTTGGAATTACAAAAACCTTCTCTGCGGCAACCCTGACCTTAGAACTGTGTTTTCTTTACTTGTATGAGAAACACAAATAGCCTGACTCACATCTGCTAGAGTAAATTGCAGTACTTTGTTCATGTGAATGCTACCCGCATCAGCAAAACCATAGAGCGAATGATCAGTAAATACAACCTTGTACCCCATAGTGCGTGCGTGCATCAAAGCTT
Organism: Camellia japonica; assembly: GCA_030407325.1. Taxonomy (NCBI): domain Eukaryota; kingdom Viridiplantae; phylum Streptophyta; class Magnoliopsida; order Ericales; family Theaceae; genus Camellia; species Camellia japonica. The sequence continues at coordinate 74,435,248 of JAPPVO010000024.1, forward strand.
CATGACACAGAGTTGAGAAAGCTTGATGTCCATGCACTAACGATATCTTTTCCCGAATCAAAATTGTCCTTATTATTGGAAGTGTCCCATAAAAGGTGGGCAGTGTGTTCTGCATAAGGAACGGTTTCCAGGGTAGGTAGTAGACCTTCAGGCCACCAGTCATATACCGGACCCCAGAACGTTTTTCATAAGCATGAGTCAATACCACAACCTGAACAATCAAATGATCAAGTTTGTTTAACCAACTGCCACAAAAGTACACTGGACATTAAAATGATACCTCTACCAGGAAGACAGTTTACTCTTCCATTCCAAAACAATCCACATTCAGTAACTTATCCCCCCCCCCCAAAAAAAAAAAAAAAAAAAAAGAAAAAAAAAAAAGAAGACTCAGTGTACAAGTAGAGAAGACAATTATTTGTCAAATTTTGAATAAACTTTTCCCAACTACAGTGGAAACAAATTTTAAAGTGTCGGTTCGTTGTCCATGCATCCGTCCAACTGATAGGAAGGTTTTTACTAATTGCTAATTAGTAGAAGCTAGCAAGAACACAGTTAAACCACAAACTGAATGCATTATCTGACCTTGTGGCCAAGCTTAAGTAAGCATTGTGATAGATAATAAATGTGACTCTCCACGCCACCAAAATTGGGATAAAAAAAATCAGACACCATCAAAATTCTATGTTTCAACCGTTCACCCATGTTTGACATCCGAACACCTGCAATAAAGAAAATAAGTTACGTTTGAAAGTGTTATCCATGATGCAACATGAAAAAAATAGGATAGAGGTAAATTAAGAAAATGATAGATTGATAATGGAAACAAGTAAAACAAACTACTAGAAGGTCACTGGAAGAACCATATTAACTGAGGCTAACAAAAGACCAACTATACTCCAATAGTGCAAACATCATGCAAGGAAAGTACAGCAAATACTACAAAGGAATGGGGAAACCAGAGTCAAGAGCAAACATTGGAAAATACTACAAAAGATTGGTGAAAACAGAGTCGAGCAAACATTGGCAAGACTCTAGCTTAGGTCTTGCAAAGGAAAACTAAGAATTTTAAATTAGATTATATTCTTTTTGTGTTTTTCTTGAATTTTTATCATTTTATGTCATGAGCAGGTCTACACTTTTATGGGCTGCCAAGATGGCTTTTTTCTTTGTGAGCTGATTTATTTAGTTTGGGTAAAATTTGCTAGGGTTCAGACATTAGAGAATCAATACAACCCATGTCTGAATTTTTTCTTGGCCACCAAGTTTGATTGGCCTCCAAATTCACTCTCCTGTATGTACATATTTAGCTTCTTTTGATCAATCGATGAAGAAATATTTTTGCTGCCTATTTTTTGTGGATGTGTGTTGCATCTTTTTACAAGTGTGCTTTCCTAAGAACCTAGGTCTGATTTCCTAGGCCTCCTCTCTTTTTTTCCTCTTTCCATAATTTCTTCCTGAAGTATTTTTTTTTTCCCCTGTTGCTACGGTGCTACCAGCTGATTCCCTTTAACCACTTGTCCAACCAAACATATAGCCCTCATAAACCTTAAATCCAACCCCAAAACCCTTAAATGGCCTGTCCCAGCCATCTGTAACAATTTTTCTCAGCTAAACCTCAAGCATAACCACAGGTTATGGGAGCTATGATGACATTAATCAAGCATAAATAGACCATGCACATTGGGTGAAGAAGACTTCAAAGTCTTTTTTACCCAAATACACAATGCATGCACAAGAGCTGTTTGGTATGTGGAAAAAATGGGAAAAAGGAAATAAAAAATGGAGGCAAAAGAAAGGATGCATTTTTTGTTGTTTGTTTTGGGTGGGGGGGATAAGAGAAAGGGAAAGAACGAGAGATGAGAAATCCCTCCAAGCACTCCAAAATTCATTTGCCCAAGATTGGGTGGAAGAGAGGAGGTCAAGAACTCCTCCCATTTTTAGCAAAAGCAAACTTGTTCTTTGCACCTCAAAAGTTGGTTACTCATCCTTAAGGATATACGCAACAAATAATATAGTACCCATTTCCTTCAACCAAACAAGAAGGCCACCCACAATCCAATCCACATGGATGACTCTTCCATCCGTCTTAGGCCTTGTTTGGAAACATCACTTTTTAGTCTAAAAGCCAAAAAAGTCACTAAAAAAACAAAAAGTCAACAAACTATATCAAAAAGTCAAAAATTCCCTTTGCTCTCTACTTTTTGCAGATCTTTTCGTAAAAAATTAAAAAGTCATCACAAACATACTAATTTTTTTTTACCTCATATTTTAGCCAAAAAGTCAAAAAATTACTAAAATAACATGTTCCCAAACGAGGCCTTAGTCTTCCTTCCTATTTTCCATTCTTCTAGCAAACATAAGGTAAAGAGTCCTATCATGACTAATCTCGTCCATGTCGAAGAGCAACCACCAACCCCTCCCCCCAAAAACCAAATTTTGTAAGGAACAAAAGCCAACATTCTTGACAAGATTAATATAATGCAAAACATAGAAATAAATTTGGTGAAACCAAAAAACGTAAATATGAAGAGATTATAGAGTAAAGAAAAAATACATTTATCAAGAAAGAAGAACAGACTCTACTCCACTAGGGCTACATAAACAATTTGATCAATACCGATCTTGCATTATGAATGTTCATGATTTCAGATCTAAATAGAGGAACTAAGAGAGTATGATCGTGCATAGCCAAAGTCCTCTTATTTATATTATTCCTTCACCATTGTTCATAGCAATCATAAGGCTATGTTTTGTTAGAAGATTTGATGAGAGAAATGGAAAGGGAAAAAGAAATGCAATCCCACTTTTTGTTTGGTTATAATGGAAAACATAAGGGAAAAGAAAATGAAAGGGCAATGCAATCCCACTTTTTGTCTCTTGAGTTCACTTACGTTGTGTTTGGTTGGGGGATTTGGAAAGGGAAAACGAAAAGATAGGTGAAATGTAACTAAAATATATCTACATTTCACCTAGTTTCCCTTTCCTTTTCCAAATCCCTTCTCAAATCTCCCAACCAAACACAGCGTTAGGTTTTTTTCTTTCTCCAATTCCCAAATCAACCAAACATTGCTTGGAATTTGAATCCTATAAATTCTTCTTTTTTTCTTTCTATTTCCCTTTCCCTTTTCATTTCCTTCATCAAATCCTTCAACCAAACACAACCTAAGAGAATAATGACAAGGAATCTTGTAACGATTTCAGGTGACAGGAGCATTCAAATTAAACAACAGAACTAAGAAACAAAAGCCAGAACCAACAAATGTACACATTTTAATTTAAACATACTGAGTTGCAGATATACCATTATGCATTTGACTAACCATGAAAGAGATTATACAAAGCAATTCAAAATAACTATACCAATGCCATGACCCATGAGCATAACAATTCAGCAAAGTAAATACATTTCAAAATAATGCAAATAACCATGGAGGCATAGCAACATAATGACAATCATAAATGCAAAAAATCCAAGAATATACGGAAACCTAAAAGCAGACTCTAAAAACATTAATTAAAACAAAAGACCAAGTTTGAAGCCATGGAATCTCTCTCTCTCTCTCTCTCTCTCTCTCTCAATTAATCTATAACTAAGCTTGTTTAGTGTCCCAAATATTTGACATGATCTAATGGACTGACTCTAGTCTGGAAGGTTTGATGTCAAATCATACTAACAGTGTAAAGTTGATTTGCAATTAAGATGAATTCTTCTTTGAGGCATTTCATCAAACACCCTGTCCACCAAGGTTATTATATAAGAGCGACACAATATACATATACGCGTTTGATCAGCATGGAAGAGAAGGTGAAACCACATTTTCCAAGTGACACAACATCCTCGGAATCTTAGTGGGTTGTTCGTTGAGAACAATGTGAGACTTCAATTCACACATCCACAATTTCGCATACAATTTGATCAGATCGTTGAAGAAGAAGAAGAAGCCACATACACAGAAACCCCATAAAAACATTATTAAGATTGATTTACAGGAAACTCACCAAGGAGTAGTGGGCAATGTCAATCTGGTTTCAGTTTTCAGATGAGAGAGAAAGAGAGCGAGAGAGAGTGAAAATGGAGCTTCATTTGCTTCATGAATTTCAGTGCCAGATCTGTCCTCCCAAATGGACCCATGTTTGTCTTTCAATTCGGGAAAAAAATTCCCTTATTTGTTTCGACTTTTACGCCAAAAAATAATTTTTTTAAAATTAATTTTACATAAAAAAAAATATTTTTGTTTTTATTTTTTCGTACTTAAAATAAAAATATTTTATTGGTTAAAAGATAAAATTTTATTTATGACTTTTTAATGAATTAAAATATTTATTTGAAAAGACTAAGGCCAAGTTTGGCATGTCTAGAAAAATCCAAAAAGCTAAAAAGTTACTCAAAAAGCTAAAAAGTTAGCACTATTCACCAAAAGTCAACAATTACGGCTGCACAACTCCCAATCCTAATTTTCTCCTACAAACCAATTTTTACAATTTTTTATTACACATTTTCTATAAAAAGTCAAAAAGTTAACCAAAACATCTATATTTTCTTTCTCAATTTTTTAGTTCAAAAAGACAAAAAGTGCACTTATTTAGGACACCCCAAACAACTCCTAAATATGTTGAAAAGATAATGAGCGAGTCAATTTTGAAAAAAATAACTTACGAAATTTTTAAAAATAAATTATTTTTGAAATAATGATGCAAAATCATTTTGCTTAAAAATATTATAAATAAAATATTTTTAAGAAATATTATCTGAGTCAATTCTATTTTCCCTTGATTAAATTGTTGTCAGTCATCTTAATCTGTCAAAATATTATTTGTGTCTTTCCACTTTGGAACTAGCCACCTAGCCTTCGTCCCAGTCCTTGGTAAGTCCTTTGGTGAGGCAGTATTGGATTTTAGGGATCAACCGAAACGGGTATGTGTGAAACCAGAGTATGAGAAAACATGATAAATTTAGACAACGTATTAAGATTTCTGTAGAACAATTTAATTAATAGAAACATGAGTCGATTATTTAGAAGTAACTCTTCAGTCAGTTCTAGGTCAACAATCTTGCCCTCCATATCTAATCAAGGATTAGTGATTAATGAAGAAGATGTCGAAATACAGAATAATAAAATTGATTTAAGCTGGAATATACCAAAATTATCAGTTAAAGAAATTTATAAAATTACTTTCTTACAGTCTACTTTTAATGTTAACCTACATGTTAAAACATTAGAACAAGTTTATGCTTTATCAAAACCAAGAGAAACTTGCCAATTATTTGACACTAACACTATTAAACAACATTTGAAAACTGATCATAATTTTATTCATTTAGATTAATTCAAGTCGAATAAAACCATTAATTCCACAAGGTAAAAATACTTTTGTCCTATTATGTTTAAGAGATGCTCGTTTTATTGATTATAATGATAGTTTTATGAGTATGATGGAAACTGGTCTCCACAAAGGACCTGTCCATTTTAATTGTTTTCCTAATTTTACATTAAGTCTCCATGATCTCCATATTTTAGATGCATTAACTTTGAATATTCAATTAGATGGTTCATTTACAAATATGAAATATAAAGTTCATAATATTGCTTTAATTTATCGTGTTCATTATAAATGTATTAAAACTAATTTAAATGTTCAGGCTTTACATAAAAGTTCTAAGGATAAAACCTTATTAATTCAAAGTAGTAGTAATGATACTTATATAAATATTCTCCAAATGATTGAATGGCAAGATATAATTCTCCCTGACCAATGGGTTACAATCAATGAAAATTACACACATAATCAAACACGATCTACTAGTCAAGATATTCAAGATATTCAACAATTTACTGATGGTTCCGTCCGTATTAAATTTAATCGTAATCAATCTTCTAGACATAGTACTTCTAATGTACCTACTGATACTAAAATTGAAGATGAAATATTCAATACTCCTTTGTTTCGAAAAAATAGTCAAATTAATCTTGGTCAAATTTCCCATAGTAAGCTGAAAGGTCTTAATAACTCCACCACTTCTCAAATTAGTAAACCTGTTTATTCAACTCACACACATCTTCCTGATGATGACATTGAGTCTCAAAATTCTCCTACTCAAACTGATTTCGAAGTAATACCTCTAATCAATCCCCAGTTAATGACAATCAGTAAACCTTTTGCTCCTAATCTTGATAAACTTCTTATTGAATTTCGGTCTAAAGAAAATAAAGCTAAACGACATGCTTATCGTGATAAATATGATTCTCATCAACAATCCAAAATAACTCGAAAATGGTATGATTTTATGATTGAATATGGTCTAGAAATCCCTTTCTTTGAATATTTCGAAAAATATTACAAAAAAGTCAATACAATCACAAAACATAAATGGAAAACTTCTCCTAATACAACTGTTAGTTCCAGTCATCCTCCTTTGTCTAATATCATTATTGAACATCAAGGATCTGAAGTCCCGGCTTCTCCTTTTAAGTTACCTGGTACTGACCCTGAAATTAAAAAAGTAATTGAACAAAATCATTATACTAATCAATGTCTAAAAACAATTGGTAAACAATTAGATAAAATAGAAACTGCTTTTGATGATAACACATCCAATAAACAAACCTTAGATACACCTTTGCTTAATCTACCTAGTCATCGTTCCAAAAGAACTAGTTTAGTTACCCAGGATAATTCTACTGTCAAAGCTATAGAACAACTATTCACTAAATTAACTACATCTGAAACAGCTTCTCCATCTACTAAAAAAGGCCTTACTGTATTAAATCAACAACCTCCTTTAGACACTGTTTCCAATCAAACTGAAACTGATTCCACTGATAATGAAATAAATCAATTAGCCCAACAATTTCACTCATCTACTCTTAATAAAATCCATTATCCTAAAGTTAATCCTCAAACTACAAAAAATTGGTATTCACGACCTACTCCACCTGATCTCCAATAGAAAAATAATCTTAATAATCAATTTTCTGTATCTGCTAAAAAATTATACGAATGGAATATTGATGGTCTTAGTGAAGATCAAATCCTCCAAAAATTAAATCATTTATCTATGATTTCTAATAGTTACCTTAGTAATTACCCTAACTATTCTCAACCTGAAATTGTTTCCTTAATCACTTCTGGTTTTACTGGTATGCTCAAATCTTGGTGGGAAAAATACCTTACTGAAGATCAAAGAGAATCTATTATCCATGCTAATCAAAAAGATGCTAATGATTTACCTATCTTTGATGAAACTATTGGATATTATCACCCTGATGGCATTAATACTTTAATTTACACCATAGTCAGACATTTCATAGGTACCCCTACTAATATATATTCTCGCATACGTGATCAACTTAGTAATCTTACTTGTCCAACCTTAAGTGACTTTAGATGGTATAAAGATGTTTTTACATCAAGAGTTATGCTAAGAGAAGACTGTACAATCTTTTTGAAAAGAAAAATTCATTAATGGTTTACCTAGTCTTTTTGCTCATAAAATTCGAGATGTTCTTAGTCAACCTACTGTTGTTATTAAATATGACAATTTAACTTATGGTGATATCATCAATACTATTCAAAAAGAAGGATTAAGAATGTGTATTGATCTTAAACTTAGTCAAAAAGCTGCTAAAGATAAACATAAGGCTAAATATGAATTAGGAAATTTTTGTGAACAATATGGTTTACCTCCTGTTGCACCCTCTCGCCGTAAGAAACATAAACACACTAAATCTAGGTCATCTTACAAATCTTCTAATAAATCCAAACAGAATTATTCATCCTCTAAATCAACTGATAAATTTTATACTAAACCCAAAAAGAAATATTATAAGAAATCTCATCCAAAGTCTAAATCTAATAAAGATGTTACTTGCTATAACTATGGTAAAAAATGTCATTATTCTAATAAATGTAAAGAAAAACAAAAATTAAAAGATAAAGTTAATCAACTACAAATCGACGATGAATCAAAAAATCAATTATTTGAAATATTTCAATTAAACCAATCTGTTAGTAATTCCTCTTCTGATAATTCTAATACTTCATCTGATTACCATTCACCTAGTGATACTTCTGATAATAATATTAAATTAGGTTGTAATGATGTTTGTTGTAAACCTGTTAAACAAATCACTGTTCTTACTAAACAATATCAAGAAGAAACTGCTCTTATTGAACTAATTAGTCATTTGGAAGATCCAGAATTAAAACAAAAGTATACTGATAAACTAAAATCTATATTAACCAATACTTATAGGAAACCGAAAATTGATAAACCAATTATTAGTTTATCCAAAACTTTAGAAAGATTTAAGAATAAACAAAAAGACATTACCCTACAAGATTTACAACATGAAATCAATTAGATTAAACAAGCTATTAAAGATTTACAAAATAAAGACAAAGCTTTAGAAGACGACATTATTACATTAAAACTTAATAAAAGCTTAGATAATTTTCAAGAAAATAATGTTGAATCCCCTAATGAATCTGAACATGATTCTGAACATACTAATCCTAAGAATCTCTTATTTGATAACGATCTCATCATTCTAATCTTGAAGATAACAGATTAAATCTTATCAATAAAATTCATATTCAAAAATGGTATTCCAAAGTTAAACTTGTAATTGATACTTTTGAATTAAATCTTATTGCTTTAATTGATACTGGTGCTGATCTTAATTGTATTCAAGAAGGATTACTCCCTACTAAATATTATGAGAAATGTCATGAAAAATTAACTTCTGCTAATGGTAGTAAAATGCATATTAAATATAACCCAAAGCTCATATCTGTCAAAATAATATTTGTTTTAAAACCTCTTTGTTTTAGTCAAAAATATGACTGATAAAATTATTTTAGGCACACCATTTATGTTTTTACTTTATCCATTTACTACTTCCAGTGAAGGAATAACAACTCAAGCTTTTGGTCAAACAGTTACTTTTAAATTTTTATCACCACCTGAAGTTTTAGAATTAAATCAATTAAAAGATTGTTCTATTTCTCAAACTATTAATCAATTAACTCGTCAATTACGTTTTCTCAAAGAAGAAGTCAATTATAAGAGAATTGATCAACAATTAACTGATCATATTATCATATCTCAAATTGAAGAATTTAAATTAAAATTAGAAACAACTGTTTGTTCTACTTTACCAATTGCCTTTTGGCATAGAAAAAAACATGTAGTCACATTATCATATATTAAGAATTTTAATGAAAAACAAATTCCTATTAAATCTCGACCTATTCAAATGAATCATGGATTACTTGAAATGTGTAAAAAAGAAATAAATGAACTATTAAAAAATCGAATTATTAGTCCTAGTAAATCACCATGGTCTTGTCCTGTTTTTTATGTTAATAAAAATGCTGAATTAGAACGAGGCATCCCTCGCTTGGTTATCAATTATAAACCATTAAATAAATTTCGAGAATGGATTCGATACCCAATCCCTGATAAAAAAGATTTGATTAAAAGACTTAATCAATCTGTTATTTTTAGTAAATTTGATTTAAAAAGTGGCTTTTGGCAAATACAAATTCATCCTAAAGATAGATATAAAACTGCTTTTACTACTCCTTTTGGTCACTATGAATGGAATGTCATGCCATTTGGATTAAAAAATGCTCCTAGTGAATTTCAAAATATAATGAATGATATATTTAATCCATTTAGTCATTTTTCTATTGTTTACATTGATGACATTCTTATTTTTTCTAAATCTATTAATGAACATTAGAAACATTTAACTGCTTTCTTTTATACTATTAAAAGTCATGGTCTAGTCATTTCTGCTCCTAAAATTAAATTATTTCAAACTAAAATCCAATTTTTAGGATATGATATTCACCAAAATACTATATTACCTATTAGTCGTTCCATTGAGTTTGCATCTAAGTTTCCTGATCAAATTTTGGATAAAAACCAGTTACAACGGTTCTTAGGTTCCCTAAACTTTATTGCTGAATTTTACAAAGACCTTAGGAAAACTTGTACCTCTGTTTGATCGGTTAAAAGACAATCCTCCTCCTTGGTCTTCTACTCATACTGCTATTGTTAAACAAGTCAAACAATATGTCAAGTCTCTTCCTTGTCTTGGTATTCCTACTAAAAATTCATTCAAAATTATTCAAATTGATACTTCTGATATTGGTTATGGTGGCATTCTTCTTCAGAAAGTCACTCCTTAGTCATCTGAACAAATTGTTCATTATCATTCTGGTGTCTAGAATAAAGCACAATTAAATTAGTAGTACTATTAAAAAAGAAATTTTATCTACTGTTTTATGTATTATATTAGTAAATTTCAAGATGATATTTTAAATCAAAAGTTTTTACTTCGTGTTGATTGTAAATCTGCTAAATATGTCTTAGAAAAAGATGTTCAAAATCTTGCTATAAGCAAATTTTTGCCCGATGGCAATCTATATTAAGTATTTTTATTTTGATATTACATATATACCTGGTTGTCAAAATTCTATTCCTGATTTTTTACCGAGAATTTTTACAGGGGGATAAGTTTGAGAGATGACCACTCCATTTATTGCTTACCATAAAACCCAAATTACCTATTACCGTGATTTAATTCACCAAACTGCTTACCGTATTGCCCGATTAAAATTAGCTCGAAAAACTACTCCACGTGCTCAGTTTATTAACTATCACCAAATTCAAGCTCGTCGCCATCTACTTGCTGATTATTACAATTGTTTGGATTATCATCAAGCTTACTTAGATCTCCTTAGTGGTTGTTAAGTTTTGTTGCTAATCTTTGTTTCTCCTCAACAGATGTCTCGCCCCAGGCCTTCCAAAGCCTTGGTCCCATCTAGTCAACCTTTTGTCCCTCCTCCTTTGGAATTAGTAACCCAATACCATCATATTGAAATGATTAATCGTTACCAAGTTCTTGGTAACATTCCTAAACCTAGTTACACATCTGCTCTGGCTACTGATCCTTTTGCTTCATCCAGCCAAGCAGTTACTCCATACCCTCCTAATCCTATTAAATCAGCCTGATCTAATTATGTCAAATCTACCACTACTAATCTGTTTTTCAAAGAACCTAGTCACCCTAAAAGTCAGTCTGTTCATGACCTGGTTAAATCTTATTTTCCTCCTGGATGGCATTTTGTTCCCATGCATCCAGAGAAAACAATCACCTTCTATAAAGATATTCTATTCAACCATCAATCCATTGTGATTAAACCTATTTATGATTGGATTTACACTAGTAAATTTGTTTATCATTCCCTCTATATTCACAATATTGTTTCCTTAGTTGAATGGGGTTCTCCTTATCAACTTCGCGATTTACCTAATCACTCTCTTCAGTATAGTTATTATGACTATATAATGCCTGGTTCAAAGTATTTTTGTATCAAAATGAATCTTTTAGCACTTCTGGTTCAATCCAATTTGATCAAAAGTTCAAATCAGAATTACCTACTTGGTTTCTGCGATGGTGGACTCATTATGGTGTCATTTCAGATATCTTCCTAGCTATTCTGATCGAACAAGTTAACTATTTTTCAACTGTTTTCTCATTCACTCCACAACAGAAGAAATTCCCCAATTGCTTATTTTTATATCCAAATACAAAATCCCTTGGATATTTAAATGGCAATACGGCATTTCTGATGATGTTGTTCACCGGTTACATATGGTTAAATGTGGGACAACTACAAAGTTCCCGCATTGTTGAAATTGTTCAAATTGAGTTCCCGATTAACATTCATGCTCCTACACCTCCATGGTTAAAGCTCAGCAGAACCCAACTGCTTCAATCACCCAAGGAAGCCAACTTCCACTTCTTACAATCAACCTTGGAAGTCCATCTTCAAGTTCTTCCAACCAAGTCAAGATTAAATCAAAGGATAAAGCAAAGCCCAAAACTGCTACAGCAAAGTCCAAGGCTAAGTCTCCAGCTTCTGCATCGCAGGCTCAACCCAAAGTCAAGCCCAAGGATAAATCCAAGTCTAAGTCATCCAAAGATGAGCTGCTCAAAATGGCTCGTCTACTTGTTAATCAGGCCTAAGCCCAGTCAGATTCGGATAACAACAGTTCAGAAGAAAGTTCAGACAGTTCACATTCTTCTGAAGGATTAACTACTCAAAATCCATATGGACCCGAGTTTCAAGACGCTCAGGACCTATATGCCTAATCAGCTCTGCATTGGATTCCATATAAATACAAATTTACTTCAATAAATACTCTTTTGAGAAAAGCTGCCAATTTGTATTTATATTGATTCTTTTATTCACATGCCTCCACTGAAAGTAATGAATAGTAAAAAGTTACTGTTCATCACTCAATCAATCTGCTAAAAGCTACATCAACTTTCAGTCATTCAGCCAAAAGTATCTGCCAACCTGCCTTCCCATGTGCTCCCAGCTGCTTTTGATCAATCACCAAGTCACATGCTGAATAGTTACATTTTCTTTCTATAAATTGTAATGTTTTAGTCATTGTATTCAGAGGTTAAAAAAGGAGAAAAAAGAGGTTCGAAACTTTGAGTGAAAACCAATTTTATCTCTGCTAGTCAAAACACCTGTTTAGTCAAATTCTTCTTCTTCCTTGGATTAAATGTATTGTGAAGCAAACCCAGTGTTACTTCTGTTAAACAATTGTAAGTTTAAATTTGTAAGTTTATAATTTGTTAAGTTTATAATTTCGTCTATAATTTCTGTCATTTTGTCTTCATCTTCATTTTCTGCTTCATCTTCATCTTCATCTTCATCTTCATCTTTGATACCAAAATATTATAAATAAAATATTTTTAAGAAAAACATTTTACGTGAAAGACTGAGCCTTAAATTTCTCAATTTATTAGCCCATTACTGTTTTTATTAGTTATATGGTTTAGCACTTTGGGCCTGAATGAAAATGGTGTAATGAGATTCTGCTTGATCATGGGTAGGTTGGGAACAAACTTTTTTTTTTATTGTTTTTTTTTATAGTTGTTTCAGTTATATGGTTTAATTATTTGTTACTTTTTTTTTTTCTTTTTTTTAAGTAATTTTTTGACTTTTAAATTAAAAATATTAATTTTTCAAATAACTCTTATGGTCGATCTCCTGTCATTGCAACATCATTTTTTGATTTGTGTAAACAACAGTATTAATCCACACAATTTTATCTGCTCACAATCCTCACAAATGAGTAGCAAGTAAAATTTCAAAAGTTGACACATACTGCAATTGATATAAAACTTGCAATATCTAACCACCTTATTTATTAAGATTATGAAGAAAAAATTACACAAATAAAACATTTTTCTTATGCAAAATATTTTATATAAATATTTAATAATTGATCACTATTATTATTTGAACAAGTTCGATGGAGGACACCACTGGACACATAAAACCGGATCAGTTCTGTGCGGGGAAATCCCACATCGGTCTGTGAGGGACTACTTTCCCACCTTATAAGTAGGTTCGCTCCTCTTACCTTGCATAGGCCTTTTCCCCCAGTGGGGGGAGGAACAAAACCGTGCGGTCGGAATGCCAAAGTGGACAATATGTGCAAGGCACGGGAACCGGTGGCTTTATTTGGCGCCGTCTATGGGAACTCCCTCCGGGGTGACCGGAGCCAGCGCGGCTGGGGGCTAATGTGCGGGGAAATTCCACATCAGTCTGTGAGGGACTACTTTTCCACCTTATAAGCAAGCTGGTTCCTCTTACCTTTATAAGCCTTTTCCCTCAGTGGGGGAGGAACAAAACCATGCGGTCGGAATGCCAAAGCGGACAATATGTGCAAGGCATGAGGACCGGTGGCTTTATTTGGCGCCGTCTGTGGGAACTCCCTCCGGGGTGACCGGAGCCAGCGCGGCTGGGGGCTAATGTGCGGGGAAATCCCACATCGGTCTGTGAGGGACTACTTTCCCACCTTATAAGCAGGCTGGCTCCTCTTACCTTGCATAGGCATTTTCCCCCAGTGGGGGAGGAACAAAACTGTGCGGTCGGAATGCCAAAGCGGACAATATGTGCAAGGCACGGGGACTGGTGGCTTTATTGAAATACAGTGCAAACACTTGACGAAAATAGAACTTTCCATTGATAAGAAATAACATTACAAAAGGTAGGGCAAGTAGCCCGGTTACATTCTCAAACAAAAAAGAAAGACAAAGAAAACTAAACCAAGGGGGAAAGGTCTGTGAATTCATCCCCGGTCGCGGTCGCCTCCAGGTCGACCGTGGTTGTGGTCTCCTGGACACCGGTCTGCTCCTGGCCGGCCTGCTTTTGGCGGTTGTCACCCTCGGCATCTTCCTCGGCGTCCTCCGCTTCTTCTTCCTCGGCCTCAGCTTGCAACGCGCTAAAGACATCGTTGGCATACGACACAAGGTATGTCGGCAGGAAGGCAGCTGGGGGAGAGGCAAACACGTCGGTCCCAGATCCTTGGCCGAGCTGTTCACAAGCAGCCTTCCAGCCCGCCTTGAAGAAGATGTCTTGGGTGGCATGGACTTGCTTCGTGTAGCTCTCCTCGGCCTCCTTAAAACCGGCATTGTTGGCGTCCTCCAGCTCCTTCTTCCTTGACTGGTTCAACGCCTCCAGCTCGGCCCGGCGAGCGTCCTTTTCTTGCTCGGCGGCTCCAAGCTGGCCGAGCAACCTGGAGTTGTCAGAATTTGCTATCTCCAGCGAAACCTTGGATCATCCGAGCTCGGCTTGAAGGTGTTCAACCTGGCTGGCAGCGTCGGTTGCCTTCTGCCGGAGTCGATGGATCCTTTCCATCACCAAGTGTTGTTTCTGGATGGCCTGCATGAAGAAAACTTTATCAAAGGAAGGAAACCGAGCAAACACTTGGAAAAATTTGAACAAAGTATGCAAAGTTCTTACCCGGGTCATGGACTTGACCGAGGACTTCACTAGCCGGGTGTCCGGTACGTAGTCGCTGCCGACCACGTCGCTCAGTAGTAGCAAGGCCTTGGTTAGGTTAAAGGCCAGTAGGTGCTCCTTGTCACCTTTCACCGAGGCATTCGCCGGGATCTCCTTACCCCGATGCTTGAGCTGCGGCTTCCATGGCGGTGTTAGGTCAGTTGTCACTGCTGGTTGCTCGGTGTTCAATCCGTAACTAGCTCGGCAGAGGGGTCGGTGCGTGGCTTTTTTCCAGTCCAGCGGCTTTCCTTGCTTGCCTGCCTGGCGGCAGGAGATGCCAGTGCAACCATGGTCCCGCTTGATTGACCGGCAGCAGCTGTGCGGATTGGGATGCTCGGTAGCTCGGTGGAGGTAGCAGTGATGAGGTTTTTGATACGGCTTCTTTTTGCCATCTCTTCTGCCTCAGTCAACCGGATAAGGGGCACGTCCAGCAAAGTAGGATCGGGAGGCAGAGATGGAGCACGGAGAAAGTCTGTGACCTTACTCCGACGTGGAGCAGAGTATCTGTAGGTCGGCACGTAACCGAGGAGTTCGTGACAATCCCGGTTGCGGTAGCGAAGCACGATCCTGATTGCTGCTTCATTGGGGTAATGGTAGTTGGCCTGCAGAGCCTCAATTGCTGCAAAAGAAGAAAAGATATAAGTACAAAATGGTTAAGGAAAGTAATATAACCGAGCAATTAGCGCGGCTTACATGTTTCGTCAAAATTTTTGCTGATAAACCAGCCCAGCACGTCGGCTGTTTCGTAGTTACCGGACACCCAGAAGAAGTCGTCATCATGTAAGTCCTTGTCCGGGGTGCCGGTCACTATCTTCTCTTTGCCCGGTCTGATTTTTAAATAATAGGCAAGGCCGTCGCCGGTATGCCCGAGGGTGTATTGGCGAAGTATTTTGGCTAGCCCTAAGTTGGTTCCTAGCCGGTTGTTCAGCTCGTGGATCCCGTTAATTATTCTATAAGTGTTGGCTGAGACTTGGGTTGGTGCTAGCCCGGTGCGCCGTAAGAACTCGCACAGCAGGGGGTTGACCGGAAAGCGGAGGCCACTTTCTATTATGGATAGCACGGTGAAGGGGCACTGGTCTAATCTGTCCCATGGGGTCGTCTCCTCGGCACTAAGCTCTAGGTGAACGTCGTCCGGGATACTATACTCTTCCCGGAACGCGGCTAGAGCAACCGGCGTGTTGACCAGGAAGCGGTAGCGCCCCATGTGTAGCCGGCTGGTCTTAGCGCGGCTGAGGTGGTTTGGTACTCTTGTTTGATGGCTGTTCGGTCTTTGAGAGCCTCGGTGTAGGTGTGTGGTCCCCTTAGACTCTGTAGGAAAAGGAGGGTAAGTGTAAGCGGGAGCGCAGTCGCGCAAAACGAGCTTGACTTTAGCTCGGTCAGGTAGAGTGCCAGACCACATCGGTCACGAGGGTAAACCAAGGAGCTCGGCCGTCCAAGCGGACCAGAGGTTAGCCCGGTCAAGCGGTCAAGTCCTCTGCCTACCTCGGTTTCTACAGGGGTTTTTGCAAACTTGCAATTTGCTTGGTTTAGATGTTTTTTGGGATCAAAGAAGACCTGGAGCCCGGTCCGCTCCAGATCTCCTTGTGTTCATCACTGGAATCGAAGAACAGGGGCATGAGAGGGTTTTTGGGGGGGTATATCCTAAAACCTATGGTCTTTATGCCCTTAAATGTAAAATACCAAATAAAAAAAAAGGAGCAACAAAGAAGATTCGAAGAGCTTACCAGTTTAGAAGCAAATGCTACTTCTTCAAGCACGAAGATGAAGAACAGGAATGGAGGTCAAGCGCTGCAGCTTCAAGTCGTCTGGAACGGAAGAGTGTCAGTAAGGAAGAAATGGAAAGGAGGAGAGGCGTATATATAGGAGTGAAAAGGCCGCCCAAATTTGAATATGAAGGACGGCTGGGTTGGCTGCTCGAGGGCCAATAATTGATTAACGCGTGTCCCAATTGACGGCAGCGTCAGAGTTGAAGCGACAGGAAGGCGAGTCGAGGCGTCAGCCGAACAATTGATAAACCGAGCTCAGGGTTTAGTGCGGTTGAGGCTTTGCCAGATGAGGATCGGGGAAGAATCTACCCCGGTCGAATCATGTAATCCTAGTCACGCTTTTGAGAACGGAATTAAGGGGCAATTGAGAGGGAGATTTATGAGCTGGAATGGACCATGGTAAAGGCCGGGCAAAATGAGGGACCAAACATGTTTGGGCCGTAAAAGATTGGGCTCTTCCAGATAAGGTTTTGCTCGGTTAAGGCCCAGGACTATGTTGGGACCGAGCTGCGTGGGCTTGTCTTTGAGAAGGCCGAGCTACTTGAGTTGTTTGGTCGAGATGATTGCCTGCCATTCTAGATTCCACGGTTCATGCGTTTAGCGCGGCAGGAAGGCCTTCGGTTTGCTGGCTCGACCTATCTTGAACTCGGTTTTGCCGGAATGCAACCAAGCTCGGTCGTTCTGGAGCTCAGCGAGTGGGACACTCGGGTGCGCTGCGCAGCGCGGTCATGAAAGGCCGAGTTGGTTCCGCCAGTCTGCCAGGCTCCGCTAATATAGCCTGACAGTTTGGTTAGGTGGTGATTGCAGGATTTATGCTGATAGATGGGAGAGCAACACCACGTGTCAAGAGACTAATGGTAGCAGATTTGGGCGCAGAGGGTATATAAGCGTGTCTGCGCCCCCCATGCTGAGGATGGAACAACATTTGGTGAGAACAACCTAAACAATCAGCTTACCTCTCTCTCTCTATATATCTGAGTGTGTGCTAACTTGATCGTCGGAGGGGTTTTCCGGCCACACACCGCCGAGTAACTTACCGCCGTTGTGTTCGCAGGTCGATTAGACAGACAAGGAGCTTGGTAGAAAGGAGTACGGGCTCTGCGAAATATTTGCTCCACGTACAATTGGCGCTGTTTGTGGGAACTCCCTCCGGGGTGATCGGAGCCAGCGCGGCTGGGGGCGGCTGGGGGCTAATGTGCGGGGAAATCCCACATCGGTCTATGAGGGACTATTTTCCCAACTTATAAGCAGGCTGGCTCCTCTTATCTTGCATAGGCCTTTTCCCCCAGTGGGGGAGGAACAAAACCGTGCGGTCGAAATGCCAAAGCGGACAATATGTGCAAGGCACGGGGACCGGTGGCTTTATTTGGCGCCGTTTGTGGGAACTCCCTCCGGGGTGACCGGAGCCAGTGCGGCTGGGGGCTAATGTGCGGGGAAATCCCACATCGGTCTGTGAGGGACTACTTTCCCACCTTATAAGCAGGCTGGCTCCTCTTACCTTGCATAGGCCTTTTCTCCCAGTGGGGAGGAAATAAAGCCATCGGTCCCCATGCCTTGCACATATTGTCGCTTTAGCATTCCGACCGCACGGTTTTGTTCCTCCCCACTGGGGAAAAGGCCTATGCAAGGTAAGAGGAGCCAGCCTGCTTATAAGGTGGGAAAGTAGTCCCTCACAGACCGATGTGGGATTTCTCCGCACATTAGCCCCCAGCCGCGCTGGCTCCGGTCACCCCGGAGGAGTTCCCATAGACGGCGCCAAATAAAGCCGGTCCCCGTGCCTTGCACATATTGTCCGCTTTGGCATTCCGACCGCACGGTTTTGTTCCTCCCCACTGGGGGAAAATGCCTATGCAAGGTAAGAGGAGCCAGCCTGCTTATAAGGTGGAAAGTAGTCCCTCACAGACCGATGGGATTTCCCCGCATTAGCCCCCAGCGGCGCTGGCTCCGGTTACCCCGGAGGGAGTTCCCACAGACGGCGCCAAATAAAGCCACCGGTCCCGTGCCTTGCACATATTGTCCGCTTTGGCATTCCGACCGCACGGTTTTGTTCTCCCCTATTGGGGGAAAAGGCCTATGCAAGGTAAGAGGAGCCACCTGCTTATAAGATGGGAAAGTAGTCCCTCACAGCCGATGTGGGATTTCCCCGCACATTAGCCCCAGTCGCGCTGGCTCTGGTCACCCCGGAGGAGTTCCCACAGCACCAAATAAAGCCACCGGTCCCCGTACCTTGCACATGTTGTCTGCTTTGGCATTCCGACCGCACGGTTTTGTTCCTCTCCCACTGGGGGAAAAGGCCTATGCAAGGAAGAGGAGCCAGCCTGCTTATAAGGTGGGAAGTAGTCCCTCACAGACCAGTGGGATTTCCTTGCACAAGTTCTATTCAAATAGCATGGTTGTCATTTTTGTTTGTTTTTAAGTATAAATTAATTATAAATATAAAAATAATTATATTAAATTAAACAATTGTCATATAACAACAAACCTTATAAGAATATTATTATAAGTTTATTAGAGCTTTCTCTTAGCTATTTTATAGCACAAATTATAGAAATATATTCCTATCAAACTCAATTATTGACTAGTTATAGTTGAATGTCAAATTACCAATTACATGATAACTAGGAAAGAGAACTCAACAAATGAAATATAATGAATAGGAGTTTGTTGAAGAAAGTATTGAAAAAGATGGTTAATTAAAAAATAAATAAATACCTTTCAAATTAAAATTTAACTAAAATTTTGACTATGTTGATAGAGATACTCTAATACGCTATAATCTAAGATGGGGGCTTTTCCAAATTAAGCAAATTAGTAACCTATTTCCCAAACTAGGCCTAGTTTGGACGGAATTTTCCAACTAGGCTAAAGCGCTATTACAAACACGCTTTCACCGTTTCAGCTTCTCCGCCGAAAATTTGTGAAATAGTAAAAGCGTGGTTACAAACACGTTTTTAATTAAGAAGACGTGGTTACAACACGTTTATTATTTTTTTTTTTCTTCAGAAAACGTGGTTTCTAACCACGCTTTCTTAATTAAACTGTGTTTTGAAAGAAAGCGTGGTTAGAAATCACACTTTCAATGCACAAACACACGCACTCACAAACACTCTCTGTCTCTCTCTCTCTCACACTCTCTGACACAACACACATGACTCTCAACACACTCACACTCAATATATATATAAATTTTAATATATATTTAATTTAATATATATATATAATTTTATTTCATAAAATTGAAACCATATTAATAATATTTAATAAAATAATTTATAATAGCAAATAATAATCAACTAATATAATGATTACTTTTTATTTTAATTTTTAATTTTTTTTATTTTCCATTTTAGGGATAAATTTATTTTTTTTATTTTAGGGTTTAAGGTTTAATTCTTAATTTTTTTTTTATTTTAGGGTTTAGCATTTATAAAAAAAAATTAAGAATTAAACTAAATTCTAAAACCCTGAATCCTAAATCCTAAAATAAAAATAAATAAATTTTAAGAATTAACCCTAACCCTAAAATAAAAAATAAATAATTTTATCCCTAAACACTAGGGTAGTGTTTGGTAACATTTACGTTTTTGGTTTATGTTTATAAAATTTTATAAACTGGTTTTATGTTTATTTTTAGAAAACATAAATTATAAACATGTTTGGTTTGAACAAAATATTTAAAAAAAAATTAACACATTGTACGGGAAAGAAATAAACCTTCTCGTATAATCCTGTTGATCAAGTCTGCGTTCCTTCGTACGACGTCGCTTTATCACCTGAAAATACGAACGTGAGCTAGCCGGCGGGTGTGTGCCGGAAACCTCTCCGATGCCTAAGTCAGTAAGTTTGACAAATAGACAAAAGCTCTGTGTATTCAGAAAGCAAAGTTGTGTTACCTCTCCATAGGTGATGTTCGTGAGCTTTTATAGGTTCCGTGTGGCACAATCCTAGTAGGACTTTTACTCCTCCATGTAGAGTCCTCATAGGATTCATACTCTTGAAAGATAATGCTTATCCTTCAACACACCCCTCACTGCATAAACCAAGTGAGATGGTTTTACCATGGTCAGACTTCAATATGACCGAGGTAAGCATGGCTATGCTAAGCCGCAGACTAGACCGAGATAACTTTAGCTCGGCTCTTCCATTTACTGCTCTTACCTCGGCTCTCTCAATGCTAACCATGGTATGTCTTGACCGGTATAACCAATACTCCGGTCCCGACCGGTATAACTTTGTGTGACGACTGAACTTACCGCAAGCTCTCTGGGACCGGAGTAATTTCACACCTCTCGCGGACCGGAGTAACTTTACACTTCTTGCGGACCGGAGTAACTTTACACCTCTTGCGGACCGGAGTAACTTCAAGGCTCTCTTGGACCGGGCTAACCGGAGTAAGCTTCTACCGCGGCTCCGAGTGCCATGGCCGAGATAACTATCTCTACTCCGATTGGTAACTTATAATCACGTTTGGACCGAGGTAACACTTGAAAAAGTCCCTTCCACACTTGGACCGAACTAACACTTGGACCGCGGCCCACTTGCTAGTCTTTTCTACCACGGCCCATATTCGTTTAGTTCTTGGACCGAAGTAAATCTATCCTTACCTCGGTCCATTACGCGGCCCAATTTCCAAGGAAGTCTCCTCCTTAGCTCGGCCCAATTTAGATATAAATTACCCTCTCACACATAAACTAAAAAATATGTTTGTTCAAGCCTAAAATATTTATATTTATATTTATTATTTATGACAATGGGATCACACATATTATAATTGAAAAAATTAATTAAAAAAAATATTTGAAAAAAATTTAATTGGAAAAACTTGGTTTGTAAAAATTATTGAAAAAAATTTAATTGGAAAAAAATTAATTGAAAAAAATTATTTATAAAAAAAAAATATTTGAAAAAAATGAAAAAAAAGATTATTAAAAATAATTGCAAAAAAATATTTTTCAAAAAAATTATTTGAAAAAAAAAATTTGAAAACTGAAAACGTAAACTCATTTTTTGAGTTTACGTTTTTTCCTCAAATTTATAAACTGACACAACCATTTATAAACCAACGATTTTTCCAATAATTTTTTTTCAATAATTTTTACAAACCACGTTTTTTCCAATTAAATTTTTTTCAAATATTTTTTTAATTAATTTTTTTTCAATTATAATATGTGTTATTCCATTGTCATAAATAATAAATATTAATATAAATATTTTAGGCTTGAACAAACATATTTTTTAGTTTTATTTTAAAATTTTTTTAAACATTTTGTTCAAATCAAACACGTTTGTAATTTATGTTTTTCTAAAAATAAACAGAAACCAGTTTATAAAATTTTTATAAACATAAATCAAAAACGTAAATGTTACCAAACGCTACCTTAGTGTTTAGGGATAAATTTTTTTTTATTTTATTTTAGGGTTTAGGGTTTAATTCTTAAAATTTATTTATTTTTATTTTAGGGTTTAGGATTTAGGGTTTAGAATTTATAGTTTAATTCTTAAAATTTATTTTTTTTTATAAATCCTAAACCCTAAAATAAAAAAAAAAAATTTAAGAATTAAACCTTAAACCCTAAAATAAAAAAAATAAATTTTATCCCTAAACAGTAAAATAAAAAAAAAATTAAGAATTAAAATAAAAAAGTAATCATTTTATATAGTTGATTATTATTTGTTATTATAAATTATTATTATATATATTTAATATTGATTTCAATTTTATGAAATAAATTTATATATATATTGAGTGTGAGTGTGTGTGTGAGTCATGTCATGTGTGTGTTTGTGTCAGAGAGTGAGAGTAAGAGTGAGAGTGACAGTGTGAGAGAGAGAGAGAGAGAGAGAGAGTGTTTGTGAGTGCGTGTGTTTGGTGCATTGAAAGCGTGGTTTCTAATCACGTTTTTTTTACAACACAGTTTAATTAAGAAAGCGTGATTAGAAATCACGTTTTCTGGAAAAAAAAAATTTTATTTTACTTAAAGCATGGTTTGAAATCACGTTTTATGATTAACTTAAAAGCGTGATTTGTAATCACGTCTTCTTAATTAAAAGCATGGCTTGTAACCACGCTTTTATTATTTCACAAATTTTCTGCGGGAGGGACCTGGAAACAGTGAAAGCGTGGTTTGTAATAGCGTTTTAACCTAGTTTGAGAATTCCGTCCAAACTAAGCCTAGTTTAGGAAATAGGTTACTAATTTGGCTAAATTTGGGAAAAGCCCCAATAAGATGAACTACTCAGTACAACTTTCATTGTGACAACAAAAAAAAAAAACCAATCTTTGCCATTTGCAAGGTTTGATCCTTTAATCTCTGTTTATAAAGGTGTACAAGAATATCCAATTAAGTTAGCTTAATTGTTTAATCATGGGTAATTAGTAGTTGCCTAAGGCTATATTTGATTGAGAGATTTAGGAAGGGATTTGAAAAAAAAAAGATAAAATGTATGTGAAATTATGTGAAATAAAAATATATTTTATTGACATTTTACTTATCTTTCTCTTTTTCCTTTTTAAATTCCTTCCTAAATCTTCTAATCAAACACAATATAAGTATAAGTGTTGCTCCCAAACTAATTAAGTAGTAAAAATTTATATAGATTGACACGTTAATTCACCTTTGTTAAATAATTAGGATATAAACTACAAGAAATTGGCCCAATTGTAAACGCTTGAGGATGAAAATCAATATCTCAAGTTTCAATCATCCCAATGGATCACAAGAGGTTTGCCCAATCAAGACCTCGGAATTAATCCCGATATTAATTAAGGTGCAACTTAGTACATGTTATAATTTCTTATTAATTAAGAGTCTCATGTAAATAGCAATATGTGATATTTTAAGAATACTTACTAATTCTTCCATAATCACTATATTCTACAATAATTGTGAACATGTGTACTTTACTAGTATTATTTTCTTTCTTTCTTTCTTTCTTGCTTGCTTGCTTGTTGTCTTGGTCTATATGGAGTAAATTGCAACCTTAAAAAGAAGTAAATTTTGTTGAACAACAATTTCCTGTTGAAAAAAGTGAAGATGGTGTTCAAGGTTAACTTATATAGAGATTGAAAACTAACTGTTGTAATCAGCAGATTACTTAGGTTAGTTTTTTTTTTTTAATTAGAAAAAATGATGTTTTGAGGTGTCATTACTAAATTCGTGAGCTCAAGACCTAGAGTAGTCAGTTGCCAACTAGAATTAACCCAACCAAAATCCCTCTCAAGAATCGAACTTGGGTCATACCTGTAGAGAGAAATGTCTTCTCTACTAAATCACCACCCCTGATGGTGATTACTTAGGTTAGTTGACATCTTATTATTATCATAATCATAAGAAGCCAGCAAATAATGCATTTGGCAACACATAATTTGTAGGGAAAATAAAAATATATTTACTGAATGCTAATAACCATGAATCAACGATGTTAATAAGACTCGATGGAATTTTATGAAAAAAATAGGACTTATTAGAATTTATACTTATAATATGAATTTAGAGACCATTTAATTAAGTTACATTTTTTTTTTTTTTGATAATCGGATGTTCGGGTTAATTTATGCACAGCTCAATTAATTTTTGGACCATAAATAACAATCAGGAAAATCTCCAATAGCCCCTTGGTGGCTCAAACTCGATATCTTAAAATTTATTTTCAAATCTTTATTGCTCAACCAAACCCCTAAGGTTAAATAAGTTTCAATTTAACTTTAGGAAAATGATTTGCCCCTAAAAAAAGCCCCCCTAATCCCCCTAATGCCCAAAACGACGTCGTTTTGGGCTTTTTTTTTTTTTTTTTTTTTGCCTTGATTTGAAATTTAGGGGAATTAGGGAGCCAAAAATTAGGGGATGTAGCACAGCCCTTAACTTTAAGCCACAAATTTCACAGGCTACTCAAAATGCAGATAATATCTTTGAATAATTAGGACTAGCTCAATGGACTATATTCTTTGCAACTTATTGGGTCCGAACTTTGTCACAAAACTCCCATCTTTGAATCTTCTGATAAATAAACAAAAAAAATTGGAAAAACAAAATCTTCAAGTAAGATGGGTTGTAACCTATGATCTATCTTAGGCATGCTTTACGGCCGTTTGATTGGCATTTGTTTTGCAGTACGAGCATGAGTACGAGTTGTGCGTCTGGGTATTTTCATAAATTTATTCCTGTGTGTTTTTTGATTTCATCTTCCTTTTACTTGGTGTAAGTTGATCTCTTGGATAGATTCTTCTTTATATATGTTATTTGACTGCATTAATGGATGTTTCTTTCTAATAAAAGAAAAAATAAATTATATATGATTCATATAAAATGCAATGAATGGTTAGTCGTGAAATGGAGAAGGCCCAAACTTATACGCATCGGCCCACAAGGTGCCCATCCCTAAAAGAAATGAAGGATTTAAAAAGGTCAGACTTTAGCTCATAACTTGGGGCAGTTTAATATCTATTACAATTATGTAAATTTATATTTAAAATGAATTTTAATTTGTTAATACACTTTATATGAAGTGTGGTATATTTTTATTATGCGTTATTAGCATGATTATTTTTTTATCATCATAATAAACACATATTTATATGAGATCCTATAGCAAATCATTCATATAAATTTAAGCTAAGTTTGACGTCCTCTAAAAAGTCAAAAAGTCACTATCCTATTTAAGGTCAAGTTTGACATATAGCCAAAAAGTCAAAAAGTCAAAAAGTTAACACTATTCACCAAAAGTCAACAATTACGGCTACACAACTCCTAAGTCGAATTTTTCCCTACAAATCAATTTTTACAATTTTTTATTACACATTTTTCCATAAAAAGTCAAAAAGTTAACCCAAACATCCATATTTTCAACCTCCATTTTTTAGTCCAAAAAGACAAAAAGTACACCGTTTGGGGACTGACTAAATTAGCCAATTAGTCAAAAAGTTACTAAATTAGCCAAAAAGCCAACCACTCATACCAAAAAGTCAAAGATTCTCTTTTCTCTCTACTTTTTGCACATATTTTCGTAATTAGCCAAAAAGTCATCCCAAACATACAAGTTTTTTTTACCTACCTTTTTAGCCAAATAGCCAAAAAGTTACTAAATTAGTCTGTTCCCAAACGAGGCCTTATTTAGGACACCCAAACAGTCACATCATCTTATTTAAGTCACATCACCTCTCTATTACATCACTTCAAACCAACATATATCTAATCCATATTTCATAAAAAATCAAAAAATACACTTATTTAGAACATCTTAATTTAGAAAAAGCCACTAGGAAAGTGATTGGAAGCCCCCCACATCTTTTGGCTCTTTTGGACTAGTGCTCCCTTTCTCACTACAAACAAAAAAGCTAAAATATATAAGACATGAGGGGCCCAATTTGTATGCACTTTGTGGGCCATCCAAAACCAAAAGCCATCTTTGCACCACCAGACCTAACTATAATTTGTAGAATCATGAAGTGAGAATATTTTACCCAAATTTTTTGTGATAAAAAGATAAATGGGACCACCTCTATCTTGCCATATAATGGAAAGTGGATACATCCAATATGTATCCAACAATGTGACATGATAAAATATAGCTTTTTTTATTTTATAATTTGTTTCCTATGAATTTAATTTTTATAATTTTAATTGTATTAATTTATTTGTAAATTTTTTATATCGTGTTAATTTAATTTAATTGATATGTTTGAAATTAAACTAAAATTAAGAGATAAAATATTCAATTCATTATTTTCAAAATGATTGAAGGCTTGGCGTCTATGGAAGGTGAATTTGTCTCACACTGATTGAGGGCAAGATGAGCTTGGAGTTCTTTAAGAGCTAATTGTTGGTCAGAAGAGCGTTCGGACAATCAAGTTAATAGGCCTATTTTGGAAAGTCTTATATAAAATAATTCTTTTATTTATTAAAAAAAAAAGTGCAAAAAATAATAAAATAATATAATTCAAATAAGTTAAAAAATAATAAACTAACTTATAAGTCACTTCCTTGAATAAGTCCATGACCCATTTTGCGTAAATTGAGTGTTACATTCCTTCCCATTTGTACTGCTCTTTTATATTTATTGGTGCCGAAGTGACAATATCCCATCCATATGCTATTGTCTTTTTAACAAGCAGAGCTATTCTTACGTTTGTTATTTCATTTAATTTAATTAGCATATTATTTGTGCTACATACGAAATAAATAAATAAATAAAAGTTAATTTTTATAATAATATAAAATTTATTTAATATATAGTAAAAATAATTTATAATCAATTTAATTTAATTTATTTTTATTAGAGTTACATATAAGGAAGATTTTTATTTTGATATCATTAATTATGTGTTCTAAGTTCTTAATAAAAAATAAATGTTATAATTTAATTAGTAAAAATTAAAGAATAATTTATAAAAATTATATTTACGGTAAATAAATAAATACATTTCATTTATAAATTTTGTAATTTTAATTTACCTTATGATAGTAGTAAATTACATTTTGTTAATATACCATTTTTTTTTTCTTATTTTGTAAAGTCTAAATATTTGTCTACTCAAAATTATAAATTGTCATATATCATTACTCTTACGTGAAAATGGATTACGATTAACTTGTGGTATTGGACTAAACATTAAAAGTGACTTAGATGCTACTCGACTCAATATTTTTGTCAATGTGACCTTCACTTAATCATTTAAAATTGTCTTTATCAGTTTGTGACCGGTATGAGCTAGTTTGAGAGGTCCAATATTATTAAAAATTAACTTAGAAAATCTAATTTGATTCGATCTCTCTTTTAACAATTCTTGGTTTAAACCTATAATACATCATATTTTAATAACTCAATATCATAATAAAAAAAAAATCTAAATGTTTACGATATTTTTTTTATCAATCAATAAAAAATTATAAATATTAGAGAATTACATTTGAATAAATTTTCCAACATAAAATATTTATTTTAAAATTTTAAGACCTACACATTTTCTTTGACTCTGTAACTAATCTTTGAGAGAGCAACTAAAATAAATTTCAATCATTTTTATATGGAGAGACACGTGTGATAAGAGTTTGTAGTATACAATTTTAAAAAGTAATATTAATTCAAAATTTTCAGTATGAAAAATATGTGCCCAACTTTATGTTATGTTTGATTCGTGGATTTGGTAGGAATTTAGAAAGAAAAAGGAAAAATATAGGCGAAATGTGAATGAAATATAACTATATTTTACTTAATTTTATACACCTTTCCATTTTTTTTTCAAAATTTCTACCAAAAATCATGAACCAAACACATCATTAATGTTTGAAAGGAGTTTTGGATCCTTTATTGTATTGATATACATTATCATAAAAAAAAAAAAAAAAAAACTATATAATATTTTGGGGAAGAAACAAATTCTTAAAATGGATCATCAATGATATCATAAAAAAATAAAGTAGCCACTAAAAGAATTTTAATTATTTAAAAAATTAACATCAGAGAAAAAAATTTATAGAATATGTGAATTTATTTCTATATTTTAGTGGTACAAAAATCTAAATTTTAAAACTGATCCTTTAAAATTTTTAAATGGATTTGTATCTGTTTTTTTTTTATTATTTGGCTTGATAAGATGTCTCTGTATTTGTATTTATGTGTCTCTGAGGGTACTTTGAGGCTTATGCTATATTTGTTGTGTCCCTTTGTAGGTCAAACTTACTTACAATGGGTAATAGATAAAGAGCATGATTGGCCTCCTAAATGCTGCCTATGTCATGCTGTGTTGAAGAGGAACCGATCCTCAAACTACTCGATTGGGTTGCTTGCGTATGTGATCATGCCGCATATTGTCAAACTTCATACATGCAAATTTTTTCTTTACATGCATGCCGGCTGAACTTATACTGAATAACTTCTTTCCTTTTATTTGTTTTGTATGAAATTTTATTGTAAGTTGGAATATACTTGGTTTGTTGCAATGTTAACATTAAAGTTATTCTCTCTTGTTTGGATGGTTGTAAGTAAAATAGATGCAGATTGTAGAATGGTGATAATATATATGTATTGTGTTGTTTGTACATCTATTATAGGTTGCATGGGAGACATACAGGTTGTGAACAGATTAATTACAATTAATAAAAAAATATAAAATGATGTTTTTGACGACTAAACAATTGGTAGTCAAAATGGTGTAAAATATTTTAGCGACTAAAGAGTTAGTAGCTAAAAAAGAATTAAATGGAAACAAATCTTTGGCGACTAAATATTTAGTAGCCATTTAAAAAAGACTTTAGGTGACTAATGATTTAGTAGCCAAAAAAAAAAAAAAGGAAAAAAAAACTTTTGGCGACTAAATATTTAATAGCCATTTAAAAAAATAACTTTAGGTGACTAATGATTTAGTAGCCAAAAAAAAAAAGGGAAAAAAACTTTTGACGACTAAATATTTAGTCGCCAAAACATAAAAATTATATGATAGGTGTCACGACCCAAACCCGCCCCTATGGGTTTAGCACCGTAACCGGCCAGTAATCCGTGATTACCGAAGGCCTGCTTAACAATGGAACAGTAAAATAGAGTACAGGGGCATGGCGGAAGCCAATACAGTAATAAACAATATCAATGAGCTGTGACAGTCTGTATGCAAAAGACTTTTTATACATATATACAGTCGGTGACCAAACAGTATGCACATTATAACAGGACAGTCTATACAGTAAACAAAACAGTTACAGAGACAGACGGGGGATATTAAAACACCCCTAAGCCAAAGCTTGAACGGGCTTGGAACCTCACAGTGAGGCATAGTGGTTGGCTGACAAAACAAGAGCTTGCCTGACGCTCCTAGCAGCGGTCCGGTGCCTGAATACCTACATATATATATGAGCAGTGAGCTAAAGCCCAGTGAATAACATAATGCGTAAAGAGGTTAGCAAAGAATGTCCCTTCAGTATTTTTAACAGTCGTTTGCCTTAGTAATCAGTTATACGATCGGTGGCTTACATTTCATGTCGTATCAGTCATTTAGAATCATAGTAATCGTACGTGCACATCCGTTAGCAGAACAGTACAGTAGTAGTAGTGTCAGTACAGTGACAGTATAGTAGCAGTAACGGTACAATGCAGTAACAGTACGGTAGCAGTACAGTAGCAATAACAGTAACAGTGCAGTAACAGTAACAGTAAGTAACATTAACAGTAACATTTCAGAAAACAGTACAGTTCTTATGGACTCAAGAGGTGTCTCACACAGATTCTAGAGGTGGCTCACACTGTAGCACTTAGGTCCGTGTAGCACTTTGCTTCAGATTTCACAGATTGGCTTAAAGCCCACTATGGACTCAAGAGATGTCTCGCACAGATTCTAGAGGTGGCTCACACGTACACTCAGGTCTGTGCAGCACTTTGCTCCAGAGATATCTGTGACAATAGCATACAGTAAACAGTAGGCCTTAAAAGACTGAATAGTCAGTTGAATGGCCATCAATCAGTAAACAAGTAGTGGTTCCAACGAGGAACCGACAGGGATCTCTGTGACAGTGGCAGTAATAGTGAACAGTAGGTGCTAAGGATGCCACAATCGTTTCAAATAAGGGACATATATCAATTCAGTAAACAGTATCAGTTTAGTAAACAGTTCATTTTTGAATATATCTTTACACAGTTGTTACTCACAGAGTTCTGGGCTATAGTAAGCTAGAGCGTCTCCTCGGAAAGCCAACCCTACACAGTTAACAGATTGAACACACACTAAGCTACACAGTTGGGAAAGATAATAACTTAATCCTAATTTGCCTCGGTGTGTTCTACATCTATATCCATTAAGATGTCTTAAACTAGGCATAAGAATGCCTAGAATGGATGAGGATACAAAATGTACCCGAAAACAGTTTCAGAATTTTTCAGAAAACAGTTCCCCACTGGAGCGCAGGTTTTCCCGCTCAGAGCGGACATGCACAAAGGTTCCCGCTCGAGCGTCAACTCCCTCGCTCGAGCGTGTGACACAAGCCTCCGCTCAGGCGTACAATACCCGCTCGAGCGAACTGTAAAACAGTGAGAGATGCTGGGAGCTCGATTTCCTCGCTCTGAGCGGCACTTCCCCGCCGAGCGGACGACCAAATCTGGAAATCAGATTTTGAACCCAATTTCAAACCAAGTTTCAAGCATCAAATCGATCTCTTAGGCTAAATTTTTGGAAAACTCTTGTAACCATAATATTACATGATTCCAAGTTTCAATTTATAAATCAAAGCCCAGGGTATTCAATTAAACTCATTTTTCAAAAGAATTTTCATAAACATGATGAACACGCAATATCCATGAATTCATCAATTCAAGCCTCAAATGTTAGCTCAACTGAGCTCATTTCTTCAAGAACACAGAATGAAATCATGTCTTATCATGAATAGAACATGCATGCAAGATTCCATGAAATCAAACCTCACAATGCAAGGGTAAAACATGCCTGCATGAATTCTAACTCACTCAACATATGAAGCTATTACATGTCTTATGATCAATTCTTCTTACATGGAAATCATGGGCTTAAACATAAATATGAGCATGCATGTAACATTTGCCATGAAAACAACTTAAATTCCTCATACAAGCATGCATGCAAGAGATGACTTCAATTCAACATTATAAGCCATATCTTGGCTCTAATCTTTAATAATCCTCTAAACCATGCAAGGAGTAATTCAATTTATAAACAAGAAGGTCATTACTCTACCTTAGATCCTCAATCACAAGACTAGAAGCTCAATTTAGCAATCCACACTTCAATTCTTCAAGTATACAAGTCGATTTCAAGATGAAACCAAACTCTCTCTCCCAATCTCTCTCTCTCTAGTTGGCTTTGCTCTCAAAATGGGCTGAGGAAATGTTTTGAATAAAGTGTATAAACCAAGCCTCAAATATGGTATGAAGTGGGCCACTAAGTGGCAATTCCGTAAATAAGGCAACTCTTTGATTTAGTTTATTTTAATCTAATTTAATCATACTAAAACAATTTCCAGATAAATATGCCATAAAATCACCTTAATTATGAGGAACACAGAACATCAATCAATTTCAGATTTGGCCGCTGATAAGGCCTTCAATTTGTAGTTTAATGCATAAGACGAGAACAGATAATTTGGCAGTCAAGCAGATAGATTATGCATTTAAACAGTTACAGTCAATCAATCAGTCTCAGTTCTCAGTCAGTCAGTTCAGTATCTCAATCAATTCAATTATCGATCATAATCAGTCTCAGTTTAACAGTAATTAGTAGGTAATCAGTAAACAGTGACGAGGGTTGTTACAATAGGCAACTAAAATTTTAGTGGCTAAATAAAAAAAAAAAATAGACTTTAGGTAACTAAACTATTTAGTAGCTAAACAACAAATTGAACTTTCGGCGACTAAACATTTAAGAGCTAAAAAAAGTTAGATGAACCAAAAAAGAAAATTCGTAACTAAAACTTTGATCGCTCTAGATACCTCAAGTTTTGGTGACAAAAATTTTAGTAGGTGAAAATGTGATGTTAAATTAAATTAAAAGCTATTGGTGACTAATAGATTAGTCGCCAATTTAGCCTAATCAGCGACTAAAGATTATTTTTGTCACCAATATACTTATTTTTGGCGACTAAAAAATTAGTCTCCATTTATAGGACTTTTGGCAACTGAAGATTTTTTGGTCGCCAATACCTTCCCCTACAATCTTCCCGCAACAAATCTGGTGAGCAAAATTTTCAGTCGGGAAAGTTGTTTTTTAGTCGCCAAAAGTGCAATTTCTTATAGTGTTTGAGAATCCCCTTTTTCCAAACCCTAGCCTCTTCTCTCTCTTGGAATTTTCAGAACCCTAATCCAGCTTTTCTTCTGTCTTTTTATACCTTTGCTATTTTCCCCACATTCAAAACACCAGGCACGCTTCCCGAGGTACGGCCACACGTGCGAGAAATTCCACCGCATGTGTGGCGCGGGTTTTGTACATGCAAGAATGGGCCTCCACACATGTAATTTTTGCAGTAGCTGTTTGGCTTATTTGGTTGGGCCGTACGTGCGGGAATGGTCATCTACACGCGCGAGGAGCATTTTTCTGGCTAAAATGTTGTGTTTTTGCACATTTTGTGCTCCAATCGCATTTAACCTGCATGTACAATTTGATTGGCAAGTAAGGTTAAGAGATCTTAATTATTGACCTCAGCGTTGTACAATTCGCTCTTAATCAAAAAAGTATTTTAGAAATGATAAAAAAGTCAAAAAAATTGTTTTAAAATGAGTCAAAAATGTTATAAAACTAATGAAAAGTGTATTGGGTTCTACCCTTATTTTGTCTTTTCTTATGTCCCTAGAGCACTTGTCAGCAAAATCAATTTAAAAAAGAGAAGTTTGGTCAAAACTACCACATAATAAAACTTTAATGAATTAATGGTGAACACAAAAAGTTTTTCTTTAAAAGTTCAACATATACCTCTATTATCAAAATATCCTTAGTGACTAATTTAATATATTTAAATTTTAAAATGATATAACTTTTGATCTATATGTTGATTTTTAATAAAATTAGTTTTTTTAGAATTCTCTCATCAATATAAAATTCTTTAAAAAAAATATATTACTACTGAAATTGACATAAACAGTAATATTTACTCTGTATCACAGTAATATTTACTTTGATTCATAGTAAAACTGTATTGTCAATCAATTAAAAAACATATATGAAAACTTAGAAACTTTTTTTCAAACTGGTTGACACACTAAAATGCTCAAATGATATCGGATGTCAACGAAACTTGACACACACGACTAACTAGGCACAAATGACTTGTAGGAGAAGACAAAACTCTAAACCGTTTTTCAGTTTTGAATCTAAAGCCTAATTTCTATTTATGAGAATGTATTCTTTAAAAACTCTTTTTCAAACCGATTGACTCACTGAAATGCTCAAACGACATTAGATGTCAACAAAACTTGACACTCATAACTAACTAGGCACAAATGACTAGTAGGAGAAGATGGAACTCAAAATCGATTCTCGGTTTTGAATCTAGAGCCTAATTTTCGTTTATGAAAACTTGTCGTTTAGAAACTTTTTTCCGAACCAATTGACTCACTAAAATGCTCAAACAGCGTCAGATGTCAACGAAACTTAACACACGACTAACTAGGCACAAATGTCTTGTAGGAAAAGACGGGACTCAAAACCGATTCCTGATTTGAATTTGGAGCCAAATTTCTGTTTGTGAAAACTTGTCCTTTACAAACTCTTTTTCTAACGGGTTGACTCACTAAAATGTTCAAACGGCGTCGGATGTCAACGAAACTTGACACACACGACTAACTAGACACAAATGACTTGTAGGAGAAGATGGAACTCGAAACCGATTCCTGTTTTTGAATTTAGAGCCTAATTTTCGTTTATGAAAACTTATTCTTTACAAACTCTTTTTTCGAACCAGTTGACTCACTAAAATGCTCAAACGGCATTGGATGTCAACGAAACTTGATACACACGACTAATTAGGCACAAATAACTTATAGGAAAAGATGGGATTTTAAACCATTACCCGATTTTAAATATGGAGCTTAATTTCCGTTTGTGAAATTACAAACTCTTTTTCGAACAGGTTGGCACACTAAAATGCTCAAACGGCGTCAGATGTCAACGAAACTTGACACACTTGACTAACTAAATACAAATGACTTGTAGGAGAAAAAGTGACTCGAAATTGTTTCCCGATTTTGAATCTGGAGCTTAATTTTCATTTGTGAAAACTTGTCATTTACAAACTCTTTTTCTAATCATGTGACTCACTAAAATGCTCAAACGACGTTGGATGTCAATGAAACTTGAGACACACAACTAACTAGGCACAAATGACTTGTAGGAAAAGACAACACTCGAAACCGATTTTCGGTTTTGAATCTAGAGCCAAATTTTCGTTTGTGAAAACTTGTCCTTTACAAACTCTTTTCATCTTTTGTGTTTTTTCGATTATTGTTAAATTATAATACAATGTGTTCAATCACTACCTGATTTTAATAGTATTATCATCATTGTAGGATGTAATTAAAGTTTTTTTGGATAGTTCACGTAAACTAATAGTCCAATTGGCGGAGGAACTTCTTATTAGTGACGATCCATTGTGTAAAATTGATGGAGTTCCAATTGGCCCTGAATATTGCAAAGTCTTTGTCTTAAAAAGCGAAAAAGCCAAATGCTCTTTTGGAAACAACATCCCGAGGTCTAAGAACAGTTGGAGAAACTGTTGGAAGATATATTGTGTGGCACTCGATTCATGTATATGTTACAATCTCTTTTTTTTGTATTTATTTATTTATTGAAATAATTATCAAATGTTTTATATTTTTTGTAAGCTTGAAATTAATTATGTTGTAAATGATTTTTTTTCTTTTTTGCAGATGCAACCCTTTTGAGTACGTGATGATATCTTCGTATGTCGATATTGGCGCTTACAATCTTAGTAATTTATTGAAATAAATATCAAATGTTTTACATTTTCTATAAACTTGAAATTTATATTGTAAATGATTTTTTTTTTTTTGTTTCTTTTTGCATATGCAACCCTTTTGAGTATGTAATGACCAAAGAAGACATGATCCCAAGCCGATACCTGACATATCGATATTGGAGCTTACAATTTTATTTATGTATTTATTTATTTATTGAAATAAATATCCAATATTTTACATTTTCTGTAAGCTTGAAATTAATTATAATTTATTTTTTTTTTGTTTCTTTGTACAAATGCAACCCTTTTGAGTACGTGATGATATCTTCGCATATCGATATTGCAGCTTATAATCTTATTTATTTATTTATTTTTGAAATAAATATCAAATGTTTTACATTTTTTGTATGCTTGAAATTAATTATATTGTAAATAATGATTTTTTTTGGGGTGGGTTTCTTTTTGCAGATGTAACCTCTTTTGAGTATGTGATGATGTCTTTGCATATCGATATTAGAGCTTACTATTGATCTTAAAACAAGGTATACTATATATGTTTTTTATATGTATTTTCGATTCTTTGTTTTGCTTTAGATACAAAAATTTAAGTTCTTGAACATCAAAAATTATTTAGTGTGTTTGGTTTGAGTTTTTGGGATTAAGTTTTTTAAAAATTGAGTTTTTTGGTTTTCGTGGTTTTTTTTTTCAGTGAATATTTTTAAAATTTTAAATATTTTTTTTTACTTTTTTAGATGTACCTTACTTAAATGTATCCAAAAAATAAAAAAATTGTGAAAAAATATTTAAAAAAATTAATAAATACATAAAAATACAAAAAAATGTACTCAATTCTCATTTTTTTTTTTTTGTATTTTTGGTATTTAGTGAATTTTTAAAAGGTTTTTTTACAAATTTTTTACTTTTTAGGTATATTTATGTTAGGTATGTCTAAAAATTAAAAAAAATTCTTAAAATATTAATAAAATTTAGTAAAAATAAAAAAACACAAAAACAAAAAAGTAAAATTTTCTGAAAAGTGTTTTTAGAAAACTCTAACGAGCAAAGTGTTTAGTATTGTTAGAGGATGTTTTATATATTTTTATAAAGAATATTTGGTTGACAATTGTTACAAGGTACATATATACGTATGATTTTGTGAATGTGAATGTAAATGTGGATGTGGATATATTTTATTTTAGAAAATATTAATAATTTGCACAGGGAATGAATTAATAAAATATAGATTGATTTTATAAAAATAATTTATTGCGACAATAATAAACCGTCGCTAATGAAATCATCATTTCCTTACATTTTATTAGCGACAGGTCAACCTGTCACATATACATATTAGTTCAAATCTTTAGCGATGGTTTAAACTGTCGCAAAATATGGTATTAATTTAATTCTATTTTTTTGCGACTTTTTAGACCGTCGCTAATAATATTTTTCTGATGGTTTAAACGGTCACAAATATAATATTAATTTAATTCTTTTTTTTTTGCGACATTTTAGACCGGCGCTAATAATACTATTCGTGACGTCAAATACTATAGCTAAAAAAAATTTGGCGACGGCAACCAACATCGTCACTAAAAGTGAAGTTTTTTTTTTTCCTTTTTTGTGTCAAGTTAAATCGTCGCAAAAACTATTAATTAGCCATTGCTACAAAACAGCAACGGTTGTTACCGTCGCAAATATTTTTTGTCACGCCCTCCTTCCACTACCTCCCATTTTCTATTGCTACTCCATTGTAAAAAGTCTTTTGCGACGATATATAAACCTTTTGTGACGTTTAAGATCGTCGCAAAAGTTTCAATTTTTAGTAGTAATATCTTCACTACGAGTTCACGAAAAACTAAAGTAAAATTTTACTATTATTCTATGAATAAATCATTAAAATTAAAAAAAAAATACATTTTATAATGAGCAATCACAAGAAGCGGAGATAAAATTCAACTTTCATATTTACAAACGACTAAACAAACGTCATTATGAATCACACACAACAAAACATGCCCAAAAACAATTAATAAAAAATTCAACATATATAATCAAACTTAAACAATAATCAAACAATGAGTGGATGAAAGTTCAACTCTAACGCATTAAACGAAGTAATCCAACAAGCTGGTCTAACTCGAACAATATAATTGAATAAGGTTCTGCAAGTGGGTGGAATTTATTCATAATTTTGATTTGTTTTTATCTCTTTTGAAGACTTACCAACGTACCACTTTCTCACCTTTTAGTGGCTTAGATCTCGTTTGGGAATAAATTATTATAGTAATTTTTAAATTTTTTATGAAAAATATGTAAAAAAAATAGAGAAAGTAATGTGATAATTTATAATAATTTTTTAATTTTTTGACCAAAATATATAATTAACAAACGAGACTTAGACCATACAATACAAATTTAATTAATTATAAATAAAGCTACCGGATATTATTTTATGTGGAAATGACAGTATACTATCCAAAGTTTGGGAATAAGATATTGAAATTTTTTAACTTCAAATCCAAGATAAACAGACCTGGCATTAAAGAGTTGGTTAATTGAAGAAAGGTACCAGACAATATTTTATGAGGAAAATAAAATAAAATTATACAATATATTTTTTGAAATAAGATAATGATTCGAAGAGAATCCAAAATTGAAAGAAGCCAAAAAAACAGGTCACAGATTTCAAGAACCAGCCAGCCTGATATAAAACCGTTCTTAAAAAAAATAAATAAATAAATAATTCATCGCCCAAAACTTGTTTTCCACAATAAAATTAATATATATCATCATCACTAAAATTATGAAAATAAAGGTTGGTTTGGTATAGTCTAGAAAAGATAAAAAGTTAAAAAATTATTTAAAAAATTATCATTATTCACACAAAAAAATATATAAAAAAATAAATTTACACAAAAAAAATTACAACCCAAAATGTCAATGACGTGATAGTACGGTCTGAATCAGATGGTACAAATTATCTAATCAAGTGCACAAAAAATTTACAAAAAATGATATTGTTCGGCCCGTGGGGACCCACCACAGGTCCCGTTTTAATAATCGGAACTGTTCAATGTATAGAACTCGTCGAGTACTATATGCCTTTAAAAAATCACGTTGATCGGATATCGATAGTTATGTAATCAAATCAGATTTTTTTCAGCCATTTATTTTTAATCGTCCATTTTTTTTTATACAAAACTGATTTGATCACATAGCTATTGATATCCAATCAAAGTGATTTTTTACAGGTATATAGTACTTGACGAGTTTTACACATTGACAGTTCGAATTATTGAAATGAGACCTATGGTAAGCCCCTCCAATCCGATGAAGGACTAGAGGAAAGCCTCATCCTATATATATAAATCGGAAGCATGTCAAAGCATTCCATACTGCTTCCTTCAATAGTCACTGTCACTATGCATAAGGCATAGGGGTAAAATGGTAATTTTGTTATTTTGTTATTTTATACAATATTTTAATATTTATTTTTTGTAAAAAGTCAAAAAGTTATCACAAATAATCATTTTTTGCCCCCTCAACTTTTTAGTCTAAAAAGTAAAAAAAATACACTTATTTAGAACATCCTAAACAGCCTCTAAATAGTAAGAGGAGCCACAAATTGGCTCTCATGCCAACATTATGGGAACATTTTTTTCCACATATATATATATATATATATATATTTTAAAACTTTTATTGATGTGTATTTATGGTTTTTAGCCTTTATTGTTGGGTTCGAAGAAGGAAATACGGAATTAAGTTGGGAGTCGAATTAAAATACTTATATATATATATATATATTTAGAATTTAAATTTATACAACTTATTATCGTTTGGCATACAATTGTTTTAGTTTAAAAGTCAAAAAAATATTTAAAAAATTAAAAAATTTATACCAAAGTCAAAAGATTCCCTTTTTTTCTTTTTTCTTTTTGTATTTTTTTAAATAAAAAATCAAAAAGTTGTTCCAAACATATTGTAATTTTTTTACCTCATATTTTAGCTAAAAAAAATATTAAAAAAGCATGTTCCCAAACAAGAATGCACTTTTTTTTGTATTTTAGATTTTTTTTAAAATTTTTTTCAATGCACATAATCTAAATGTATTTAAAAAGATAAATATTTATGAAGAAATCTAAAAATAATAAAAAATATGAAAATGTATTGATTTTTTTTTTCTTTTGTAGTTAGTGAATTTTTAAAAGTTTTTTTGACAAATTTTATACTTTTTAAATATATCTAAGAGAGTCTAAAAGATTTTTTTTTTTAAATCATTAAAATATTTTAAATAATAATAATGCTACGCACACAGATAATCAAACACATAATTAAACACAAAAATTGTTCATTCGAACAATCAGCCGAATGATCAGATGGTCGACCGGATAACAAAATGACAGTCGTGATTGACAAGATGATAGTCGCGGTCTACAAGCTCTGGCCGATCGTCCGAATGAATAATTCCTATATTTGGTCCTATGTTTAGTCCTCTATATGCATGGTATTGAAGTTTAAAAAATTACAAAAAATAAAACACTGGAAAACAATTTTGGAAAATTATTAACCAAATAGAGTGAATGAATTTGGAAGCTTGTTAACTTGCCTTAACTTGAAAAACTAACCTTAAACTAAAATTTTAGGCTTATTTTAGGTACTCAAAAATAAGTAATTTATTAGCTTATTTGAATTATATCATTTTTAAAAAAAAATTACATATTTTTTCATAATAAGTCAAAAAGTCAAAAAATAAAACATACCCAAATTTAAAATTTAAAAATGTGTTGAAATTATCAATATTTTTACTAAATGCCACATATAGGTTTGAGACCTACACCCATGTGAGACATACACTCATGTAAGACATTTAATAGAACAATAATGTTACATTTCCTAATTTATTATTCTTAAATGACTTTTAATAATGTGACATTAAAATTAAACCCCACATCATAAAAGTTTAATATTTATTAGACACATAATAATTTTTTAAAATAATAAAATAAGTATCTCAAATATTTTTGTTAGTGAAAAGTGACGCCCCAAAATTTTTTTTGAAACGTAAAAGATTTAAATAACAATAACTTGCTAGATAAAGTTTTAATTACTAATTAGGAACTTTTAAGTTCTTACATAGTCAAAGTCCAACAACAAAATAAAACTACAAGTTCACACACAACGTCAAAACATAGTTAAATCCTAATACAAGGATAACAGGATTTTATTTTGATAAAATCTTGACTCTAAGTCAGCCAAGGTTCGATATTGGCAGCCGCTCCAATTTCAGCCTCAGTCCTTTCTTCGACATAATCTGGCATGAAACGCCAGGACAACAAAATATATGCCATGAGTTTTGCAACACAGTAAGAATTCTCAAAACCAGGACTCACCCTGAACAACCGGTATTGATCGTCAACCCTTAATTCCGTGCACTCTTTAAAACCACTACTCACCCTAAACAACTGGTATTAATTGTCAATTGTTAACTTTATATATACCATTATTCATTTAGATTAATCCATAGATCAACCCCATAATCTAAAAATTTATCATGAGACTAGACTTCTCAAGTCTCATCTTTTAGTTAGAAATTACCATATTTGGCTTAGTATAGAATTTTAAATAAATTCTCAAATACATAGTGAAATCTATCTCACAGTTTCAGATTTAGTAAAAAAAAAATTGTATAAATTCGTAGGAAGCTCAAAAATTGTTGCCAAATTTTTTTGGATAAACTAGACATCATTATCAACAACTTTGTAGAAGGAATCATCTCGAAATTTTGAGTATAAAATTTTCTAAAATTTCGGGTAAACATGCTGGCAGATTCAAAATAGGTTATTCTCAACACAGTTTCAGATTTAGTAAACAATTTGTATAAATTCATAGAAAGCTCAAAAATTGTTACCAAAATTCCTGGTTGAATTAGACATCATTATCAACAACTTTGTAGAAGAAATCATCTCGAAAATTTTGAGTATAAAATTGTCTAAAAATTCGGGTAAACATGCTGGCAAATTCAAAACAGGTTATTCTCAACACAGTTTCAGATTTAGTTAAAATTTTGTATAAATTCGTTGAAAACTCAAAAATTGTTACCAAAATTCCTGGTTGAACTAGACATCATTATCAACAACTTTGTAGAAAAAATCATCTCGAAATTTTGAGTATAAAATTGTCTAAAAACTCGGGTAAACATGCTGGCAGATTCAAAACAGATTATTCTCAACACAGTTTCAGATTTAGTTAAAATTTTGTATAAATTCGTAGAAAGCTCAAAAATTGTTACCAAAATTTTTGGTTGAACTAGACATCATTATCAACAACTTTATAGAATAAATTATCTCGAAATTTTGAGTATAAAATTGTCTAAAAATTCGGGTAAACATGCTGGCAGATTCAAAACAGGTTATTCTCAACACAGTTTCAGATTTAGTTAAAAATTTGTATAAATTCGTAAAAAGCTCAAAAATTGTTACCAAAATTCCTGGTTGAACTAGACATCATTATCAACAATTTTGCAGAAGAAATTATCTCGAAATTTTGAGTATAAAATTGTCTAAAAATTCGGGTAAACATGCTGGCAGATTCAAAATAGGTTATTCTCAACACAGTTTCAGATTTAGTAAACAATTTGTATAAATTCATAGAAAGCTCAAAAATTGTTACCAAAATTCCTGGTTGAACTAGACATCATTATCAACAACTTTGTAGAAGAAATTATCTCGAAATTTTGAGTATAAAATTGTCTAAAAATTCGGTAAACATGCTGGCAGATTCAAAACAGGTTAGAAATGTATCATATGTATACAATCTGAAAATTTAATAATATAAAAAAATGAGAGGATTGAGAGGGTTTTCTTACTTAGTAGTAGGATTGAAATTGGTGATGAAATGGTAGAAGAATTTACTTCCTAAACCTTCTTCTCTTCTTCTCCTTCCGCTGAATTCTTCTTCCTTATTTCTTCCTCACCCACCCAAAGGAATACATGCATGCAAACACTAAAACCTATCCTTCTATGCATGACTATGATGTGCATTTTATAGACCTCCGAGGCTAGCTCTCTCTCTCTCTCTCTTTCCCTTTCTCCAAGTTCTAAGAATGAGCTTTCCCTAAATTTCATGGTTTCCTAAGTTCTAAGAAATGGTGGGTTTGGTAGGAACTGTGGGTTGTTTGCCCATGGTTTGTCTGTTTGTATATATATATATATTTTTTTAACAATAATTATTGAACATTCACAATATTTTATTCTTAATAGGGTCTTTGTTAGTGATAGAATTGGGTTAATTTAAAACTAAGTAATTAATTAATTTATTTATTTTATTTCAAAAATAATTTAAATATGAATTTTCACAGAAAATATGGTAAATCTGATGTCCTAATATTACTCTTTCAACCTATACAACCACGGAAAATTATAAGATGTTTACGAGTATTACATATTCATATTCTTTAATTAATTATTATTTAATATATTTTTTATATTCTCTAACCACCTCCTGATATAATATCTTATTTATTTACTTTTTTACCGCTCATAATATTATAAAATATTAAAATAATTAACCACAACCACACGCGTCATTCATCATACAAGATTCCACAAGTTTTGGGATTAGATAAAGCAAATGTACAGACTGATGCATGTACATGGCTTTCTTTCTTTCATTTCACTCTGAATTTCACATCTACACTTTCTATTTCAGTATTATGCTTTTCTCATCAACAATCTGCTTTTTCACAACTGGTTCTCAAGATTATCTACGTACAATTTGTTTCTGATTTCTTCACATGTTTTAAATTTTTGTCAACACTACAGTAAACGAGTCTGTCAGTGTCTCTCAGTCCAGTCATCACCATTGTTTCTCTCTCTAGAGTTCTTGATCTGAAACCCATCTTTCTCTCACTCTTCCCTGCAAGATTTGAGATGGATATTTCAAGAAACAGCCATTAGAGGCCATTTGGGTTTCAAACTTCCATGGAAGTTGAAAAACAAGCCTTCTTGTTGTAGCATTGTTTTTCTCTCTTGTTTCAGTTGTTTTTAGTGTTACAGACCAACATGACCTTGAAATTCTCAACCAGTTCAGACAAGGATTAGAGAACCCAGAGCTCTTGAACTGGCCTCCCAATGGGGATGACCCATGTGGTCCTCCAAGTTGGAACCATGTGTTCTGTATTGGTAATAGGGTTTCAGATTCAAGTCCAGAACATGGTTTGAAAGGTCCTTTGCCTAAGAACTTAAATCAATTGACTAAACTCATCAATCTAGGCCTCCAAAAGAACCAATTCAATGGGATATTGCCTTCTTTTAGTGGGTTGTCTGAATTGAAATTTGCTTATTTGGATTATAACAATTTCGATTCGATTCCATCAGATTTCTTCGATGGGCTTGTCAATTTGCAGGTTTTGGCATTGGATTTTAACCCTCTCAATGCCACAACTGGTTGGTCACTGCCTTCTCTGTTGCAAAACTCAGCTCAATTGACAACTCTTTCTTTGATGAATTGTAGTTTGGTCGGTCCATTGCCAGAGTTTTT
Organism: Camellia japonica; assembly: GCA_030407325.1. NCBI lineage: Eukaryota > Viridiplantae > Streptophyta > Magnoliopsida > Ericales > Theaceae > Camellia > Camellia japonica. The sequence goes on from JAPPVO010000024.1 coordinate 74,478,863, forward strand.
GGGAAATTTGAGATTGCTCACAACGTTGAAACTCGCGTTGAATCGGATTTCTGGGACTATTCCAGCAAGTTTTAGCAACTTGACATTGCAGACTCTATGGTTTGGACAATCTGGAAGAGGAATGACTGGGCCGATTGATGTAGTTTCATCAATGGTGTCACTCACTAGTCTATGGCTTCATGGCAACAGATTTTCAGGTAAAATTCCTGGAAACATTGGTAATTTAACTCTTTGAAGGATTTCAATGTGAATAGCAATGATCTTGTTGGATTGTTACCTGATAGCTTAGCAGATTTGGAGTTAGACAACTTAGATTTGAACAATAATCAGTTTATGGGTCCTGTTCCAAGGTTCAAATCTGTTAATTACTCTTACAATTCAAACAACTTTTGTCAATCTGATGTGGGAGTTCCTTGTGCCCCTGAAGTTATGGCATTGTTAGAATTTCTTGATGGGTTGAATTACCCGCCAAGACTTGTTTCTTCGTGGACCGGTAATGACCCTGTGAGGGAACATGGTTGGAGTGAGTTGTGCCAACCAGAAGGTTTCTATCATAGACTTGCCAAAGTATAATCTTAGTGGCACCTTGAGTTGTTCAATAGCAAAGCTAGGTTCCCTTACTCAAATTAAGCTTCCATTTAATCGTCTCACCAGTCCAATCCCACAAAACTGGACTAGCTTGAAAAATTTGACCCTGTTGGATCTAAGTGCAACAATCTTTCTGCTCCATTGCCGAAATTCAGTGGCTCTGTCAAACTTGTCTTATTTGACAATCCTCTACTAAACTCTAATCAGTCCGAAGAAACCCCTTGGCTAAGGAACAACCCGCCATCTGGGGGTTCGCAATCCCCTATTAATGATCATTTGCACCGCTTAATCCCTTTATACCTAACAATCAACTGAAGAGCAAAGATCCAAAACGTCTAAACTAGTTGTGATTGTGGTCCCTATTGCAAGTTTTGCAGCCCTGGTTGTCTTTGTCATTGTTCCTTTAGCGGTTTATTGTTGTAAGAAAAGAAAGAATGCCTTTGAAGCTCCAACTTCCTTTGTGATTCACCCTAGTGACCCTTCCAACGTAGATAAATGGTTAAGATTGTAGTTGCGAAAAATACTAATGGAAGTGTTTCTACGGGAAGTGGTTTTGGGAGCAGAAATAGTAGTGGAATAGTGTGATCTCGTATCATTGAGTCTGGAAACTTGGTCATATCAGTTAAAGTTCTTCGGAATGTGACTAAGAATTTTGCCTCTGAAAATGAGCTTGGCCCGCGGTGGTTTTGGAGTAGTTTACAAAGGAGAGTTGGAGGAATGGAACAAGATAGCAGTGAAGAGAATGGAAGCTGGTGTGATTAGCAGCAAAGCTTTGGATGAGTTTCAAGCTGAAATAGCCGTTCTTTCAAAGGTTCGCCACCGTCATTTGGTATCTCTTCTTGGGTATTCGATTGAAGGCAACGAGAGAATTTTAGTTTACGAGTATATGCCTCAAGGAGCTCTCAGCAAGCACCTTTTCCACTGGAAAGAGCTTGAATTTGGAACCTTTATCATGGAAGAGAAGGCTGAATATTGCCTTGGATGTGGCTAGAGGGGATGAGTATCTTCATGGTCTTGCTCATCAGAGCTTCGTACATCGAGATCTTAAGTCGTCGAATATCTTACTCGGTGATGATTTTAGAGCAAAAGTTTCAGATTTTGGATTAGTGAAACTCGTTCCTGATGCAAGAAGTGTGTGGTAACAAGCTTGCCGGGACTTTTGGATACCTGGCACCAGAATATGCCGGTAAGCTCTCTGTATTACATTCTTTTGCCTATGTAGTACGTATGATTATAAACATCTGAAAGCCAAATTCAATTTGACCTAGAGAAGAATTTGAGGCTTGGACCCAAAGTTCGAAGTCATGAACAGCGTTTGGCTAAGAAAACACTAAGGTGTGTTTGGATATGGATTTGAGGAGAGATTTGGAAAGGAAAAGGAAAACGAGAGGGAAATGTGAATGAAATAATAGCTAAATTTTTGTCATTTTTCCTTTCCATTTCCAAATCCGAGATCCAAACAACCTAAATGAATTTGTGATCATTCTTTCTAGTCCTATTTTGATGCCTTTTGAAATTGAGTGACCATTTCATATTTTGCATTGCATTGCATTTCGATGTGGAAATTCATCATCTTTCAATTTAGTAATCAAGATTCACTGAATTTCTTCACATATGATCACTTTTAGATTTTGTTGAAATAGTAAAAATTCAAAATTTAATGCTGAAATGGCTGCCATATTCCCAAATGGCTCCATTGATCGATTTTACATTTTGTTTGGATGCTTTTCTGATTTGAGTGACCCCATTCCAACTTTTTACAATTGCATTTCAATTTGGAAATTCATCATATTTTCAAATTGAGTAATTCAAGATTCATTGAATTTCTCCACACAAGATCATTTTCAGATTTCGTTGAAAATAACAAAAAGCCAGAATTTAAACTTCATTTTCTGACATAGCTTCCATTTTTTTCCCAAAGGACTCCATTGATAAATTTGAACAATTGAAATAGTGATCAGAAGTGAATAGGCAATGATGTCTCAGATGCGTGTTCATTTTTCATTCTGGTATATGCTGGAGTTACAGTTTAAAATCATACCGACTCTATCTGTGACATTTCAATTGGTGCAGTTATGGGTAAAATACGACCAAAGCCGATGTCTTCAGTTTTGGTGTTGTTTTAATGGAGCTATTAACTGGATTGACGGCACTTGACGAGGACAGACTGAGGAAAACCAATACCTAGCTTCATGGTTCTTGAAAATCAAATCAACTAAAGGCAAGCTCGTGAACGCCATTGACCCATCCCTCGATGTCAAACAAGAAACATTCGATACCATCTCCATCATGCAGAACTTCTGGTCACTGCACTGCAAAGAGAGCCAAACCAACGACCCGATATGGGCCAACGCTGTTGGAAGGTCCTGAGCCCCCTTGTTGAAGAAATGGAAAACCACTAGATGATGACACAGAGGAGTATTGTAGGTATTGATTACAGTCTCCCACTTAACCAATGGTCAAGGGCTAATAGAGCGGAAGGAAAGGACATTTCTTGTTTGGACCTAGAGGACACCAAGAGTAGTATACCATCAAAGCCTACTGGATTCGCGAGTCGTTTACTTCAACTGATGGTCGATAAGAAGAGGTAATCTTCCTGCTTTTCGCGTGACACGTTTGTGTACGTTAGATGTAAATAGCATGTTGTTTTTTATTTATGTTTTTGAAATTTGATTTTGTTAGCATATCCTAGTGGGTGTTGGCCTTGGTGGTTGATGTTGGAGACTTGAAAATGCTGTTTGCTTTGAAGTTTCAGCTGTGAGATGTAGATAGAGAACAATGAATGACAGTGTGAGTTGTGTGGATTTTTTCCCCCCTTCCTGTAAATTCTGTATCTTTAAGTTTGGATGAATATGCTGCTGTTGTTTGTTTGTTCTTTTTTTATTTATTTTTTTATAATATACATATTTTGTCATGGGGGTTGTCACATTGTAGGGATGTAATCATGGTTTCGAAAAAGTTGTTGCGGTCGTCGTAATTGTTGCGCTGGTATGATTGTGGTTGTAGAGTGTAAAGGCCGCGAGCGTAGAACGTGCGGTAATTGAAACCGTAAATTTTTTTAATTTTTCGCACAATTTGAAAAAATTTACAGATACGCATATTTTTTTTTCTCCAAAATCTCATTTATTAGGATTTAAAATAGATTTTGATAAATTTTTGTAGTTTTTAAGTATAATTCAATATATTTCATATTTTTAAATTACTATAAAATGAGTTTTTTATATTTTATTTCAATAGTTAATGATTTTAAAAATAATTGATTTTAAATGCCTATAAAAAAAATTTGACCAATACCTGAATTAACTAAATAAAAATATATACAATTAATAAATGAAATGATTATAAAACAAAATATTGTGTCATAAACAAAAAATATTTTTGAGCTAATGATTTTTTTTTTTTAAAAAGACATTTTTTTAGCATTTTATAGCTAACTAAATAAAATTATTTACAATAAAAATGGTGCCATAAGTAAAAATTATTTTTGAGCTACTAGTTTTTTTAAAGACATTTTTTAAACAGCACATTATAGTAATAAAATAAAAAATATTTACAATTAAATATTAAATGAAATAATTATAAAATAAATTCAATCACTATTTATGTATTTTTCGTTTTATATGCTAATGTAAGAAATAAAAATTAAAAAATAAATTATGAAGAAAACAAGGTTTTTTTTTCTGAGGTTAGATCACTTGAGTATTCATTTTTTTTTTGTAAGATTTTTATTTTGGAGAAAGGAAGATATTTAGAATATTGTAACAGGGTGTAATAGATTGTTACGTAACACCGAAACGGTCATTATACATGTGAATTTTCATTACACTGCAAAAGCAGGTGTAATAGGTAACGCTTACCACCGCAACGGTTACATAACACTGTTTTTTGAAACCTTGGATGTACTGTAATCAATGATCAATTATTTGCATGGTCTCAAGTTAAAACTCTTCGAAGTGTAAACAATTTATTAGGACAGCCCCTAGACAGTGGGAATGATTCCGAATTAGTTGTTCCAATGATCCGGATATTGAGTTATTAGAAAGAAGTGTTGCATTGTAAATAGTGTAGTCCCTTTACAGAGATGGTCCTAATACCCCATTTCATTATAAGCCAACGACATCCATTGGGGCGAGCCCAATGGCCAGAGCTCGTGTACCTGAATAGGAGGTCACGAGTTCAATTTTCATTCCCTCCAATGAACCATAAAAGAGTTATGTGAGATTAGGTTCTTCTAACACGTTGTTTGCTTGTATTTATTGGTGTGTTTGTTTTATTTTTGTTATTTTTGGCTATACATGGGGGATATGACATAACCCTTTAGGACCCAATGCGTGTTTTTGTTTTGTTTTGTTGTTTGGATGATAGGACCAATGTGTTTTTTTTTTTTTTGAGTGGGTACCCATGTGTTTAATGGGCATGTTTGCATGTTTGAATAAGCTAGCTTCTACTACTTTGGTAGTGGAACCATACCCCGAGCTTCAGAACACCATCCAAAAATCATCCAGAAAAGTCCACACGTCAGACAATAATTCAATGGAAAGATTAAAAACAGATAAAGGTGGGGCCACTGTCTGACATAGACATTTTTGGATAATTTGCGTTCGAATTACTTTGAAGGTAAGTACCTGGTCCCTCCATGGACCATATACAATTGAGAACACAGGGCTATGAAATAATGGAAGCTTAGAAAGACGTGCACATTTGTGTCACATGTTTTGATTATGATGAACTATCATTTCTATCGCAACTTATTTATTGGCAGATAATGAGTTGTAATAGTCTGAAATAACACCTTATGTGTTTTTTTTTTTTTTTTGGACAAGGATAACATCTTATGACTCCGTTTGTTTCAGAGATAGAATAAAGGAGATTTATAATGAGGGATTAATAGTGAAGGATTGTTAGTGAGGGATTAAGTAAAATTGTGTTTTTTTTGATGATAGTTGTAGTGTAGGAATTGTTAAATTATTTTTATATAAAATAATAAAACAAATAAAAAAATATAAAATTAAACATTAATATTTAAAAAAAATTCCCAATATATAAAAAATAAAAAAATTTCTAATCCCCTCACTATTTTTCTAACACCATCTCCATCTCCACCTCCTCCATCTCAATCCCCCCTTCCAACCTCTATCTATATCACCTCCTCCATCCTAATCCCCTCCCTAACTCTATAAACAAACACAACACTAAATAACCCCACCTCCATTCTAATCCCCTCCCATCTATTTAATCCCAAAATAAACGGGCCATGTTGCTTCCATAAGAAGTGGAAATACTCATTTTTTGCTCTGTCTATAGTTTAATGTATATGTTGATTTTTGTCTTCCTGGTTTCCAAATTTCTCCATCACACACACTCTCTTCATATATATATATATATATATGAAAAAATAAAATAAAACTTTCAATGCTCGCGCAACACAATAAAGGAACCTGAAGTGGGGATGTTGATGATTTTTTATGAAAGAACTGTGTGTTTTTCATTGTACAGTAGTAGTACTACAGGTAATGCCTGTTTTTATAATTTTTGTGATTTTAATTTGCTGACAGAGGCATAGACCTGTTGTGGATCAACTAGGGCATGTGTGTGTGTACCCAAATGCTCATGGTCCTTCCAAATAGCAACCAATCTTCAAACAACCATAGAAACTGATGGGTGTGTGGAAAATTGGGTCATATAAGAAAATTAATTAGTGGTGCTGCACATGCATTAGTGATATGTTTTAATTTGTATTTTATTGATTGAATTAGTAAACTTGACATTTTTATGTTAAATTTTGAAAAGCTAAAGAAGTTGCTACAAATAGAATCAATTATATAAAATAATTTTCTCCATATATATTATCATACAATTAATTTTTTATGAACGATATGTATAAAGATTTCCACAAAATGAATGGTTATCAAAATAGAATTTATGGTGGTCCCATAGACTTGAAAAATATCCTTCAGTCTAAATCATGAATTAGAGGTAAGCTGAGGCCATTTAGAAAATTTTATTTTTTGGCTAAATAAGTTTAAAATATTATATTTTTTCCTGCTAAATAAGTTTAATCAATATTTTGGGCTATTATGCTGATCTGGATTGCACTTTATGTTGTAAGAGTATCTCCAACGGTAATAGGCATTTTACCTATTTAAATATTACTATAAAGTATACATTTTATTTTGCCTATCAACTGTTTCATGTTTCTGCTCAACCATGCTCTTTATTTTAGCTATTCATCCAAATACTATTAATTTTATAAAATGCCACATCAGCAACAAAGATGGAGGGAAATAATCCTAATGATTAAATACATTTTGTCTAGCCTTGAAGGCTAGTTACATGTAGCTAGTGAATGTGAGTTGAGCTAAAATACCTAATTACATGCCTAGTGCATTGGAGTTGAAAAAAGTGAGTCATACTAGGCATTTTACCTAACAAGCATTATATGCCTAGTGCATTGGAGATGCTATAAGTTTATAGATTAATTCACGAGCATGGCAACAACTTGAAGGATAAGAGACAAAATGCCTTGCAAAAGTATATAAAAGAGTGCTATATATTTGCCTAACTAATTAAGCTAGCGTGTATTTCAACCATTACTCTTTATTTTAGCTAATCAGTCAAAAATTTTAAAAGAAAAATATTATAAACATAGTTAAATGAATAAGTAATATTTTTTATGACATGCTGCATATGTTGATTGACATTTGTAAATATTTTTTTAAAATATGTAATTAAATTATTTTTTTCAAAAATATATTAAATTATTTTTAAAAAAAATATTTTTCAAACAATCATATTTTTAAATGGTAATATATAAACACAAAACCAAATCAATTTGATGGAATATATAGGCCAAGTTTGGCATATAGCCAAAAAGCTAAAAAGTTACTCAAAAAGTTAAAAAATTAACACTATTCATCAAAAGTCAACAATTACGACTGCACAACTCCCAAGTCGAATTTTTCCCTACAAATAAATTTTTACCTACAAATCAATTTTTACAATTTTTTATTACACATTTTTCTATAAAAAGTCAAAAAGTTAACCCAAACATCCATATTTTCAACCTCCATTTTTTAGTCCAAAAAGACAAAAAGTACACTACACCCCAAAAACATAAAACCAACTAAAAGAATAGTATTTGATCAGATGGCGGAAGCAATTTTAGCGGAAAGCCTTTTTGTCTCTCAATGAAGGTTAATTAGTTGTGGAGAGCCAAAATCAAAATGGATATTTATCTCTTCTAATGCAGAGCCCCTTGAAAAAGAAAAAAATCAATTGCACTAGCAAAAATGCCCACGATGTTCTTTTGCCTACCTCCTTTGAGATGCTCTGATAGTCCATTGTGTTTGACAATTGTACCATTTCAATCAATTTAATTGGCATAAATAAATTTTTTAAAGCTTCATATAATCATGATGTTAGCATTTTTTGATAGAGTTAATTGTAGTTATGAAAAGGGGTCATATTGAATTAGTGTGTAAACTTTAGAGATGGCATTGATACAAATTAAAGACTACATGTTTAAATGAAATAAATAGAATGCATTGAGAACTATTTGTGTAATTTACGTTTTTATTTGTTAGATGTGATAAGAATCAGAAGACCAAAAAATTCATATATATATATACACGTTTATACGGGCCTTGCAAGGCACGAGTTATTATGACGTCCCAAATTTTTTTTTTTTTAGACATTATAAGACTTTAAATAACAATAACTTGTTAGATAAAAATTTAATTACTAATTAGGAAATTTTAAATTCTTACATAGTCAAAGTCCAACAACAAAATAAAACTACAAGTTCACACACAACGTCATAACATAGTTAAATATTAATACAAGAAATAACAGGATTTTATTTTGATAAAATCTTGACTCTAGGTTAGCCAAGATTCGATATTAGCAGCAGCTCCAATTTCAGCCTCAGTCCCTTCTTCGACATAATCTGGCATGAAACGCCAGGGCAACAAAATATATGCCATGAGTTTTGCAACACAGTAAGAAAACATAACCAACTTACCATTCTTTTTGAGAAAAATTAATGAGATAAAAATATAATCGTAAACATAAATTACAGCCAGTAAAATAATTCAAATAATTTTAATAACTTAGGTGACCCTTGAAATCTCACCAAAGAGGTTTAACTTACCAACCACTAAGTCATGGCCACGGTTAATTTGGAACCCCCCTTGGTCAAATATTCAAAAACTACCAAAGATGTCTACGCCCGGAGTTATATACCCAAGCCGTAACATCTGTGGTCTGCCCCAAGGGAATGGTCTGCCAGGGGTACGTAACTTCCCTGCGTGCCACCCGCGTATCCACTCTTATTCCAAAGCCAAATACCGATAAGGGTTCAAACAATCCCCGTGCCATCTTAGGGTTTCGCGATACAATTTACTTAACCATTATTAAAAACCAGGGCTCGCCCTGAATACTCAGTATTAACCCTTTATCAGTAACTTTATATATACCATCAATCATTTCGGTTAATTTATATGTTCAACACAAATATTCAATTCTCAATCACCAATAATGTTATACCAACTAAAAAAAAAAACTCCCAACATAAAACATTATACATGTCACACAATGTACAATATTTAATAGACAATTAATTTAAGCCATGGTATGAACATAATAACTTAAATACAAGAAATAAACCATAATTATACACATGCACAATTTTTGATTTACAAAATTAGACTAGTACAATATTAAATAAATCACAACACACCCATACATGGATTACTAATTTATAAAGTTGATGGATTAGACCCACACAATATTGAAGTGATGATTTTATCATGTCCAGAAAATTTCAGATTGTAACTTAGGTATTAAAAATTATGAATAAATTATTTACACAATTCTAAAATTCATGCAATTGAACAGAATACTCAATAGGGATGTTTAGATCACTTTTCAGAAAGAATTTCAGAAAAAGAAGGTGTAAATAATCCTGTAAAATTTCCAGTAGTTTTTATGACATAGATTCGTCACATTTCCTTACATTAATTCCATGCTTAAATTTATAGATCAAATCCATAATCTAAAAATTTATCATGAAACTATACTTCTCAAATTTCATCTTTTAGTTAGAAATTACCAGATTTGGCTTAGTATAGAATTTTAAATAAATTTTCAAATACATAGTAAAATATATCTCATAGTTTCAGATTTAGTTAAAAATTTGTATAAATTAGTAGAAAGCTCCAAAATTGTTGCCAAAATTCCTGGATGAACTAGACATCATTATCAACAACTTTGTAGAAGAAATAATCTCGACATTTTGAGTATAAAATTGTCTAAAAAGTCGGGTAAACATGCTGGCAGATTCAAAACAGACTATTTTCAACACAGTTTCAGATTTAGTTAAAATTTTGTATAAATTCGTAAAAAGCTTAGAAATTGTTGCCAAAATTCCTGGATGAACTAGACATCATTATAAACAACTTTTTAGAAGAAATTATCTCGAAATTTTGAGTATAAAATTGTATAAAAATTCGGGTAAACATGTTGGCAGATTCAAAACAGACTATTTTCAACACAGTTTCAGATTTAGTTAAAATTTTGTATAAATTCGTAAAAAGCTAAAAAATTGTTGCCAAAATTTCTAGATGAACTAAACATCATTATCAACAACTTTGTAGAAGAAATCATCTCGAAATTTGAGTATAAAATTATCTAAAAATTCGGGTAAACATGCTGGCAGATTCAAAACAGACTATTTTCAACACAGTTTCAGATTTAGTTAAATTTTTTTATGAATTCGTAAAAAGCTCAAAATTGTTTCCAAAATTCCTGGATGAACTAGACATCATTATCAACAACTTTGTAGAAGAAATCATCTCGAAATTTTGAGTATAAAATTGTCTAAAAATTCGGGTAAACATGCTGACAGATTCAAAATAGACTATTCTCAATACAGTTTAGACAATTTATCATATGTATATAATCTGAAAATTTCAATTATATAAAAACAAATGAGAGGATTGAGAGGGTTTTCTTACTTAATAGTAGGATTCAAATGGGTGATGAAGTGGTAAAAAAATTTTGCTTCCTTAACCTTCCCCTCTTCTTTTCCTTTTACTAAATCTCTCATCACCCGTATATACTCCTTCTTTTGTTTGTATGTATCCATGAACTAAGTCTACCTATGATATATATAGGCAGATCTATCTCTCTCTCTCTCTCTCTCTCTCTCTCTCTCTCTCTTCATGATGTTATTTCCTGCCATTAACTTCACTCTACCCAAAAGCCATCATTTGGTAGAATTCACCAAGCCAACATGCAAGTTAGCATGTGGTATACCCTTGCCACCGAATCTGATTCTCCTATATATATATATATATATATTTTAATAATTTATAACAATAATATTGAACATCAATACTTATTATTCTTAATAAGGTCTTTGTTAGTGATAGAATTTGTTAATTTAAAACTATTTTTTTTTCTCACTATTCTATATTTTAGGTAGGTTCTGAATAACATTAATTAATTAATTAATTTATTTATTTTCTTTTAAGAATAATTTAAATATGGGTTTTCACAATCTACCCTCCTAAAAAAAAATTTTGTCCTAGAAATTAATTCGTACCTTTAGACTCGAAAAGTTGAGGGTAATTGACACGTATCATATCTTCTCGCTCCCACGTTGACTCTTCCGTCCCATGATGTCTCCAGAGAACTCGAACCAACGGTATAGTTTTACCTCGTAATTTCTTCTCGCGACGATCTAAAATCTTGACAGGCTTTTCTTCAAATGTCATGTTTTCATCAAGATTAATTTCCTCCCAATTGATGATGTGAGAAGAGTGTGGCTCGTATTTCCGTAGCATAGAGACGTGGAATACATTATGTACTCCAGCCAGTTGAGGTGGTAGAGCCAAGCGGTATGCCACTTCTCCTATTTTGTCCAAGATTTCGAAAGGCCCAATGAAGCGAGGTGACAACTTTCCCTTCTTTCCGAAACGAACAACTCCTCGGCGAGGCTGTATTTTCAGAAACACATGATCTCCAACTTTAAATGCTAAAGGTCTTCTCCTTTGATCTGCATAGCTTTTCTGCCTACTTTGAGCGGTCTCAAGCCTTTGCCTAATTAGTTTCACATTCTCGGTAGTTTCTTGAACTAACTCTGGCCCTAAAAGAGGTGCTTCTCCGACTTCTGTCCAACATATTGGTGACCGGCAAAGTCGTCCATACAAAGCTTCATACGGTGCCATACCAATACTTGCTTGAAAACTGTTATTGTAAGAGAATTCGACTAATGGTAAGTGTTTCTTCCAATACCTTCAAAGTCCATCACACAAGCTTGAAGCATGTCTTCTAAGTCTGAATTGTTCTTTTGATTGACCGTCAGTTTGAGGGTGAAAGCTGTACTAAAACACAACTCTATACCAAGGCTTTCTGCAGACTTTGCCAGAATTGTGACGTAAAACGAGAATCACGATCTGACACTATTGAGACTGTACTCGTGCAATCTAATGATTTCTCAATAAATAATCGACTTAAAGATTCAAGTGTGTTTGCTGGTCCTATTGGTAGGAATGTGCCGTCTTAGTTAATCGATCAACACCACCAAATGGCATCATGGCCTTGCGGCAACCGGGGTAATCCCTTACAAAATCCATTGTTATGTGTTCTCATTTCCACTTAGTATTGGTAAAGGTTGGAGTTTCCCTGCCGGCTTTTGATGTTCTCTTCACTTACTGACACGTCAAGCACTTAAATACGAATTGAGCAACGTCTTCTTCATTCCACTCACCATACTGTCGCTTAAGATCCTGGTACATCTTGTTTCCTCCCGGATGAATCGCAAAACTGAATGGTGAAATTCTTTAAGTACTTCGTCTCTTAATTGTTCGATGTTGGCACAAAAATTTACCCTAAATACTTAACTACCATCTTGATGGAGCGTCCAATCCGGTGAAGATCTCCGGACACTAATCGGGCCTTGATGGAGTCGATCTCCTGATCAAATCTTTGGGCTTCCAACACTTTGGTAAGAAGTTGGGGGTGTTGTAACTATTGTAAACAACCTATCCTTCCCATTCTGAGTCTCTGGTTGTCTTAAACTCATTCACACTGTTACCATTTCCATTCTTAATTGATATGTTGGCTACAATCTCTCTTGTCTTTCGACTTAGTGCATCTTCTACAATTAGCCTCCGGGATGATAGACAAGGTGAATTGATAATTCAATGTACTCCATCCAGCGTCTCGCCTCATGTTCAAATCTCTTTGTGTGAACAAGTACTTCAAGCTTTTGTGATCGGTAATATCTCAATTTTTCACTATAAGGTAATGTCGCCAAGTCTTAGTGCATAGACACAGCTGCCAATCCAGATCGTGAGTAGGATAATTTTTCTCATGATTCTTCATTGTCTTGATCCGTAGCTACTACCTTCCTGTTTTGCATTAGCACACTACCTAACCCTTCTTTAGAGGCATCACAATAAACGTGTACCCAACGTCACGTTCGGGTATGATAATATAGAGCGCTTGTCAGTCTTTCTTGAGTTCTTGAAATGACTGCTCACACGCTTCGTTCCATTCAAACTTTACTCATTTTTGCGTTAGGCGTGTCTCGGCTTGGCAATTTGGAGAAATCTGAATGAATCTCCTATAATAACTGCTAATCCCAAGAAACTACGAATCTCAGTATTCTTAGGTGTTTCACCCCATTTACTGTCTACTTTGGTAGATCCTGATATCCCTGATTCAGACACAACATGACCTAAGAACTTTACTTCCTTCAAGCAAAATTCACATTTGCTAGCTTAGCATACAATTGGTTTTCTCTTAGAATTTGCAAAACGGTTCTCAAATGTTGTCGTGGTCTTCCTCGATCGTGATATATCAAAATATCGTCAATGAATACTACCACAAATTGGTCAAATAGGGGGTAAAAATTTGTCATTAACTCATGATACCAGGCGATTCGTAAACCAAATGGCATTACCACAACTCATAGTGGCCATAATGGGTTCGAAACGCGGTTTTGGGTATATCTCTCCTCTGACACGAAGTTTGTGATATCTCGACCTAAGGTCAATTTTGGAAAAATTTTGAACCTCTTAATTGATCGAGATCAATTTTGGGTAAGGGAATCGATTTTTAATGGTGGCTCGATTTAGTTATCGATAATCGATGCATCTTAAGGTTTTATCATTCTTCTTCGCGAATAATGCTGGCGCTCCCAAGGGACGTACTTGGTTTGATGAACTTTTTATTCAAGTTCTTGCAACTGCCCTTCAATTCTCGAAGTTCAGCTGGCGCCATACGATGTGGTGCTATTGAAATCGTGAAGTCAGTTGAAGCTCAATCGTGAATCTACTCTCGTTTTGGGTAATCCGGTAATTCGTCAGGGAAAACGTAGCGTACTCACACACCAATGGGGTAATCTGGATCTCTCGATTTCGCCTTTCCAAAATTAGGCTTGCCAACCATCGGTAGTTGATCATGCCATCGGACTTGCGACCGTTGGAGTTTAAAGAATCTTGTCTATTCCTTTAAATTGAACTTTCGTGCCATTAAGGGAGGATGCTGTCACTGTCTTATGGTAACAATCAATAATGGCTCGATGAACTGACAACCAGTCCATTCCTAGGATGACGTCAAAATCAGACATCCATAACTCTTAGATCACAGATCAAATATGAACCGGAGATTTCTAGCTCACAAGATTTACATACTAGATTTACTCGGGTTTGACCTCCTAAGGGTGAAGCGACACTCATAGCTATCTCTAGCGTCTCTGGCTCTAAACCCAAACTTGTCACACATGCAGTGGATATAAAAGAATGCGAAGCTCCAGAATCAAACAATACTTTAACCCAAGAATTCATAAGGATTAACATACCTTGAATTACTGATGGGTTATCAACATCTTCTTCTTCTTGGAGAGCATACATTCTCCCTACTGCCTGTTGGTTAGTCTCTCCTGGTTTCTTTCCATTTCCAGCTCCTTGTGGTTGTGTTCTTGGTCGGCCTGCATTCCTAGAGGCTTGTGGCTGCCCCTTGTTGGTCTGAGTATTTTGAGTAGGCTTAGAACCTTGCCCTGGTTGGCATTTGTTGTATTGTTGTGCCCCTCGCTGATCCATAAAATACTCCCCACCTTGAGGACACTCACTTCGACGATGCCCCTGTTGACCACATCTGAAACATCTTCCTTTCCACTCATTTACAAAGTTTCCTCCTTGCTGGTTTCCTCGATTCTGCCTTTGTTGCTGCTGCATCCCTCCGGCATAAGGTGCTGGCGCAGGATGGTTTCTGGTGTTGCGGACTGGGCCTCCTCCGCGTGGTTGGTTGTTGTTCCTTGATCGCTGATTTCGAATGCGTTCGGAATCTGCTAACTCTCGTTCCACAATTAAAGCTCGATCCACCATTTGAGCATAGGTGGAGAGTTGCACTGCGATCAATCTTCCTCTAATGTCTGTGTCCAAACCCCATTCAAATCGCCTAACCTTATCCTCTTCATTTGCTACTATGGCTGAAGCGTACCGTGAAAGAGCTTCAAAACGGTTCGCATATTGAGCGACTGACATTTTTCCTTGTTTCAGTTGGAGGAACTCTTGAATCATTTCTTGTCTTAGCGAGTTAGGAAAATACTTTTCCATGAACAGGTCTTCGAACTGTCTCCAAGTTAATGTCTCTACTTGTCGAGTACTTTGATCATTTCCCACCAATGATCTGCTTCCCCTTCCATTTGAAATGCCGCCATGGTCACTCTATCTTGTTCATTTCGGATGTCGGAAGTATCTAGCAACTTCTTAATTTGTCTTAACCAAGCTTCAGCTTCATGGGGGTTTGATCCACCAAGGAATTTGTGGGGACGTAGCTTTTCAAATTTTGCTATCATTTCCGATTTGTTTTGATCTTGGTTTCGGGGTGGTATATTGCCTACCCTATCAGCAATCGCGCGTATAATTCGAGCGACATCGCCATCAGCACTCCATCACCATTACCGTTGTTATTATTTCTTGTTCGTCCAGCCATTCTGCATGATGGGATTTTCTTGTGATTTATTCATTTATTTATTTATTTTATTATATGTTACTATATTTATGTGCAAGATAGTAAAAAAAAAAACTTCATTAATTAGATTAGATAAGCTACAACAGCAAAATACGTAAAACAAGGAAAAGATTAAATAACATACTACGGGCAAAAGATAGCCCCTACAATCCAAGTTAACTCCTACACTCACAATTCTAAACTAGGCAATTTTACATGTGAGCATACAAAACAATCGGTTAGCCTAGTTTAATTCCCTTAAGACCCCTTAAAATAGCCAAGGAAAGTCTCTCCACACAGGGCTTCCGGCTCCCATGTGGCTTGGAAAAGTCCCATGAATCGCCACAGCACCCTCACGAAGATAGCAGTTTCGCACACACGATGCCCTAGTAGCAGCACCGGCTCCTCCCGATAGTCCTCCAGTCCCTGAAGTCCACTGACCCATCTCTCCTCACAATTCTGCTTGGGTCGGGCATGATATACTGAAGGCTCCAAAAGTCAAAAAGGTCGCCCACCCTTTCGGTGAAACCATCCGGAAAGGGGCCTAGTTGATATACCCAGGGAGTCTCTTGTCTTAGAATCTGGACAGGTCCGATATAGGTACCCACCCAACTCTCAGTTTTCCAAGCACAACCTCCTAGGGGATAAAGTCTGACATATACAAAAGAGCCAATCTGCAACCCGTTTCGCACATCCCAACCCTCAAACGTGGCTCCTATATCTCCAGGTTCTCCTCGGTATTGCCTTCCATAGACTCATCTTCAGTGTCTGACTCAATCACAATAACCTCCGGGGGTTGTATATTGGTACAACTTCTTCAGACTCAGGTTCAGGCTCAAGTTCAGGATCAGGTTCAGGGTCAAGCTCAGGCTCAGATTCATAGTCTTCTATAGGATCTCACTTCAGGTCAGATTCATAGTCTTCTATAGGCATCTCCACTTCTTCACTTGGGTCAGATTCTATGGATTCATAGTCTTCTATAGGCATCTCCACTTCTTCACTTGGGTCAGATTCTATGTCATAGTTTTCCACCGAATTTTCCTCGTTAGAGTTAATGTCTGATGACCCTGGCATCCTACAAATAAAAAGGTTCTAACTTAGTAAGTCACCGAAATTACAAATTAACGTAAGGTTTTCTTAATTGTAAAAATAATAAACTACTACCCATGGCCCAAAGGTTCAAACCTAGGCTCTGATACCAAACTGTGACGCCCCAAATTTTTTTCATCATATGTCACGACCCAAACCCGCCCCTATGGGTTTAGCACCGTACGGCCAGTAATCCGAGATTACCAAAGGCCTGCTTAACAGTAATACAGTAAAACAGAGTACAGGGCATGGCGGAAGCCAATACAGTAATAAACAATGTCCAATGAGCTGTGACAGTCTGAATGCCAAAAGGTTTTCATATAAATATACAAAACAGTACAAAACAGTATGCATATATATATATACAACCAGTCAGAACAGGGACTTAAACCCTGATGAACAGTACAGTGCAAACGTTCAGTCTATACAGTGAATAAAACAGTACAGTAAGGGGGAAAACTAAAACACCCCTAAGCCTAAGCTTGGCAGGCTCGGAACCTCGCAGTGAGGCGCATTGGTTGGCTTGACAAAACTGGAATCTACCCCGACGCTTCTAGCTTTGATCCGGTGCCTGTACACCTACATATATATATGAGCAGTGAGCTAAAGCCCAGTAAATAACATAAAGCGTAAAGAGGTTTAGAATGAATGTCCTTACAGTAATGAAGACAGTTCATTTCAATCAGTGTAACAGTTGTTCAGTACAGTAAACAGTCATATGTGGTATATCTTATTAGCAACAGTAACAGTAGGTCTTAAAAGACCGAACAGTAATGATGGCCATCAGTCAGTAAACAGTAGTGGTTCCACGAGGGAACCAACAGAGATCTCTGTAACAGTAACAGTCAGTAACAGTAGTTGCTAAGGATGCCACAATACAGTTCAGAATATAAGACATACATTCATTCGGTTAACAGTAACAGTTCAGAAAACAGTACAGTTCAGTATTCAGAAGAAATCTTGAACATATCTTTACACGATTGTTACTCACAGAGTTCTGGGCTACAGTGAACTAGAGCGTCTCCAGTCGCCAACCCTACACAGTTCACAGATTGAACACACACTAAGCTATGTAGTTGGGAAAGATCATAACTTAATCCCTAATTTGCCTTGGTGTGCTCACGTCTAAATCCTCATTAAGATGTCTTAAACTAGGCCTAAGAATGCCTAGGATGGAATGAGGATGCAAAGATGTACTTAGAAAACATTTTCAGAAATTTCAGTGAAACAGGGTCCCGCTCGAGCGCGAGGTTTCCCCGCTCGAGCGTAAAAGCAAACAAGGTCCACGCTCGAGCGTCCACTTCACCGCTCGAGCGGACCAAAAAGTACTGGATAGGTGAAATCTCCGCTCGACGCCGCTCGAGCGTGTCACCTAGTCCTCCGCTCGAGCGTAACTTCCTCCGCTCGAACGGACTGATGCACAGTGCAAGATGCTGGGAGCTCGATTTCCCCGCTCGAGCGGCACTTCCTCCGCTCGAGCAGACAACCAAAATCTGGAAATTCCATATTTGAGCTCTAAGTTCAAAATCAAGTTTAAATGCACTAAATTCGATCCTCTTGGGCCAATTTCCTAGAAAACTCTTTT
Organism: Camellia japonica; assembly: GCA_030407325.1. NCBI lineage: Eukaryota > Viridiplantae > Streptophyta > Magnoliopsida > Ericales > Theaceae > Camellia > Camellia japonica. The sequence goes on from JAPPVO010000024.1 coordinate 74,497,146, forward strand.
AAACACATAGAATAACATATTTCAAAACTCAATTTAAGAAATCAAAGCCCAGGGGTGTTTAATTCAAACCCAATCTCAAACCATTTTTCAAGAATGAAACTCAAACACAACATGCAAGTCTTTAAATTCATTTAAGGCTTCAAAACATGCTCTAATGAGCTCATTCTTTTCAAAACAAGGTGAAATCATGGTTCTTAACATTAACATGGACATGCATGCGAAAATCTTTGAAGAATAACCTCCATAATGTAAGATAAGTACATGTATGCAACAATTGAGTTCCAATTCAACATGTTTGAACTTAAAACATGACTTAACTCTACAATGAAGCATGAATCATGCAAGAATTAGCTTAAACACAACATTAAGAAGGTAAAATCCTTACCTAAGTCTTGTAGTTCAAGTGTAGAAGCTTAAATATGAAATTCACTTCAATCCTCTAAATTTCCACATACAATCAAGCAAAATGTGATGAAAATCAACTCTCTCCCTTTCTCTCTCTCTAAATTCGGTGGAAACAAGGAAATGAAGCTGATTAATGTTTTGATTCAATGTATGCAAGCCTCTAGATGTGTCTAGGATAGTGGCCCACTAAGGGCTAGTTTGGTAAATAAAGCCAACTTTGCATTTTATCAATATTTAATCTGATTTAAACATACCTAATCAATTTTTCAATAAATATACCATAAAATCACGTAAATCCTACTAATCATGGAACATCAATCAATTTTGGATTCGGCCGCCGATAAGGCCTTCAATTTGCAGTTTAAACATAAAAATACAAACAGATAATTAAATAGGCAAACAGATAGAATTACAATTCAAACAGATACAGTTAATCGATTCAATTTCAGAGTTCAATCGGTCAGTTCAGTAAGTCAGTCAGTTCATTTACTTTCCATAATCGGTATTAACTTAGCAGTGATCGGCATTCATCAGTAATCAGTAACGAGGGTTATTACATCATAAGACTTTAAATAACAATAACTTGCTAGATAAAAATTTAACTACTAATTAGGAAATTTTAAATTCTTACATAGTCAAAGTCCAACAACAAAATAAAACTACAAGTTCACACACAACGTCACAACATAGTTAAATACTAATACAAGAAATAACAGGATTTTATTTTGATAAAATCTTGACTCTAGGTTAGCCAAGGTTCGATATTAGCAGCAGCTCCAATTTCAGCCTCAGTCCATTCTTCGACATAATCTGGCATGAAACGCCATGGCAACAAAATATATGCCATGAGTTTTGCAACACAGTAAGAAAACATAACCAACCTACCATTCTTTTTGAGAAAAATTAATGAGATAAAAATATAATCGTAAATATAAATTACAACCATTAAAATAATTCAAATAATTTTAATAACTTAGGTGACCCTTGAAATCTCACCAAAGAGGTTTAACTTACCAACCACTAAGTCATGGCCACGGTTAATTTGGAACCCCATGGTCAAATATTTAAGAACTACCAAAGATGCCTACGCCCGGAGTTATATACCCAAGCCGTAACCTCTGTGGTCTGCCCCAAGGGAACGGTCTGCCAGGGGTACGTAACTTCCCTGTGTGCCACCCGCACATCCACTCTTATTCCAAGACTAAATACCGATAAGGGTTCAAATAATCCCCGTGCCATCTTAGGGTTTCGCGACACAATTTACTTAACAATCATTAAAAACCAGGGCTCGCCCTGAATACCTGGTATTAACCCTTTATCAGTAACTTTATATATACCATCAATCATTTCGGTTAATTTATATGTTAAACACAAATTATTCAATTCTCAATCGCCAATAATGTTATACCAACTAAAAAAAAACTCCCAACATAAAACATTATACAAGAAATAAACCATAATTATACACATGCACAAATTTAATAGACAATTAATTTAATGCACACACAATGTACAATATTTAATAGACAATTAATTTAAGCCATGGTATGAACATAATAACTTAAATACAAGAAATAAACCATAATTATACACCATGCACAAATTTTTGATTTACAAAATTAGACTAGTACAATATTAAATAAATCACAACACACCCATACATGGATTACTAATTTATAATAGTTGATGGATTAGACCACACAATATTGAAGTGATGATTTTATCATGTCCAGAAAATTTCAGATTGTAACTTAGGTATTAAAAATTATGAATAAATTATTTACACAATTCTAAAATTCGTGCAATTGAACAGAATACTCAATAGGGATGTTTAGGTCACTTTTCAGAAAGAATTTCAGAAAAAGAAGGTGTAAATAATCCTGTAAAATTTCCAGCAATTTTTATGACACAGATTCGTCACATTTCCTTATATTAATTCCATGCTTAAATTTATAGATCAAATCCATAATCTAAAAATTTATCATAAAACTAGACTTCTCAAATTTCATCTTTTAGTTAGAAATTACCAGATTTGGCTTAGTATAGAATTTTAAATAAATTTTCAAATACGTAGTAAAATCTGTCTCACAGTTTCAGATTTAGTTAAAAATTTGTATAAATTCGTAGAAAGCTCCAAAATTGTTGCCAAAATTTTTGGATGAACTAGACATCATTATCAACAACTTTGTAGAAGAAATAATCTCTAAATTTTGAGTATAAAATTGTCTAAAAATTCGGATAAATATGCTGGCAGATTCAAAACAGGACTATTTTCAACACAGTTTCAGATTTAGTTAAAATTTTGTATAAATTCGTAAAAAAGCTCAGAAATGTTGCCAAAATTCCTGGATGAACTAGACATCATTATCAACAACTTTGTAGAAGAAATCATCTCGAAATTTTGAGTATAAAATTATCTAAAAATTCGGGTAAACATGCTGGCAGATTCAAAACAGACTATTTTCAACACAGTTTCAGATTTAGTTAAAATTTTGTATAAATTCGTAAAAAGCTCAAAAATTGTTTCCAAAATTCTTGGATGAACTAGACATCATTATCAACAACTTTGTAAAAGAAATCATCTCGAAATTTTGAGTATAAAATTGTCTAAAAATTCGGGTAAACATGCTGACAGATTCAAAACAGACTATTTTCAACACAGTTTCAGATTTAGTTAAAATTTTGTATAAATTCGTATAAAGCTCCAAAATTGTTGCCAAAATTCTTGGATGAACTGGACATCATTATCAACAACTTTGTAGAAGAAATCATCTCGAAATTTTGAGTATAAAATTGTCTAAAAATTCGGGTAAACATGCTGGCAGATTCAAAACAGACTATTCTCAACACAGTTTAGACAATTTATCATATGTAGACAATCTGAAAATTTCAATTATATAAAAAAAATGAGAGGATTGAGAGGGTTTTATTACTTAATAGTAGGATTCAAATGGGTGATGAAGTGGTAAAAAAATTTGCTTCCTTAACCTTCCCTCTTCTTTTCTTTTTACTGAATCTCTCATCACCCGTATATACTTCCTTCTTTTGTTTGTATGTGTCCATGAACTAAGGCCAAGTTTGGCATAACCTAAATAATACAAAAAGTCAAAAAGTCACTATCCTATTTAAGTCACATCATCTTATTTAATCATATCACCTCTCTAACACATCACATCAAACCCAATCCAAACCCAACCCATATAAGCTAATAAGTCAAAAAGTGCACTTTTTTGGAACATCCCAAACCAACCCTAAGTCTACCTATGATATATATAGGCAAATCTCTCTCTCTCTCTCTCTCTCTCTCTCTCTCTTCATGATGTTATTCCTTGCCATAAACTTCACTCTACCCAAAAGCCATCATCTGGTGGAATTCACCAAGCCAACATGCAAGTTAGCATGTGGCATACCCTTGCCACCGAATCTGATTCTCCTATATATATATATATATTTTAATTTATAACAATAATTATTGAACATCAATACTTATTATTTTTAATAAGGTCTTTGTTAGTGATAGAATTGAGTTAATTTAAAACTAATTTTTTTTCACTATTCTATATTTTAGGTAGGTTCTGAATAACATTAATTAATTAATTTATTTTCTTTTAAGAATAATTTAAATATGGGTTTTTGCAGTTATCATTATAGTATGTTTAAATTTTGTATTTTGATAATTTATTAAAATTATTTTATGATATTGAATATAATAAATCATTAGATATATGATAGAATTATATGATATGATATGTATCATTTTTTGATTTGTTATACACTCAATGATATCGACTCCAATTCCATTACTATATCATTTTCGGTGAATTTATGAGTTTTAACATTTCTTACGAATTTATTAAATAAAAAAAAAATATGATGTGTAACTTTTCTTAACAGATAAATATAAAATAAATACTAAGATAATTCTTCTATCTAAAAAAACTATTGAGATAAGTTACTGAACTAATCAAGAAGCAGAATAAAATACATATATATACTCAAATGATTAATTTTATTAATATATAAATCATACTCGTATAACAAATGATCAATTTTATTCATAAGTAAATCATTAAGTAAATTAACAATTTTTAATGATATGAAAAATATTTTCAATTAACCATTTGTTAATAAATAAATTATTAAGTCAATTAACAATTTTTCATGATATGAGAAATATTTTCAATAAACGGTTTTAATAATTTATTATTGCATAGGAGAATATATTTTTTTCCTTGGCTATTGCGTTGAATTAAAATTTATAACAAACGATAGTGGTAATTTATAGTATTATAAGACCGATTCATATTTTAAACAAGTTTTATGAGTGTATTTGTAATTTATTCAAAAATAAAATATTTATATTTTATAATTAATCAAGAATATTTGCATAATTACGAAAAAAGCTTATTTCATAATTGACAAGAATGTTTGTGTAATTACGAAAAAATATTCACTCAATATATAGGCCACAAATAGTAAATTATGCAAAATAAAAATACAAAAAAGAAAAAAAGACGAACCATGAAGAAGAAAGAGCTTGTTATATATATATATAATTTTTTGTGGTTTTACTTTTTTCCACTTTCATTGCTAATTAATTTTTATCTCTCATATACTTTATCATTTATTTCCTTAATACCATCTCCTTCTAAAAATAACAAATTATTCCGACACCTCTATGCTCCCGCATTGCCCTACACCTCCTTGATTTTTGGCTTATTTTGTCAAGTTAATTAAAAGTTAATTTTTAAATTTTTAATGTTTTTGGGTTATACTATCTATTTATTTTTTTACACATTTTTATGAAAAAAATTTAAAAAAAAATTAAAAATTAACTTTTAACCTACTTCTCAAAAACCCATCAACCATGTTCTAACAAAACAGTAAGCGAGAGGGGGAAAAACATCACAAACCAACAATAAGTCTATGGAAACAAAATCAATCATATAAAACATAAATCTATATATATAAGGAAAAAGAACTTTTAAGAACATCAATTGTGGAAGCTCCGAACTCTCAAACTAATTTTGTTAATTTGTTAATTTTTAAAGAAATAATAATAAAAAATAAAAAAACTCTATTGGTTAGTTCCTTAAGTCAAAAAAAAAAAAAAAAAAACTCTAATTATCTATGATTTGAATTTTAAAATTCAAAACAATATAATAAGTCATCCTCACTCTTTTCAAAAATAATATTGATCAAAACAATTCAAATAAATAAAGAATAAATGTACTAATTATCTATGATTTTAAATTTCAAAATTTAAAATAATATAGTAAGTCACTCTCATCTTTTTCGAAAATAATATAAATCCTAAAATTTTAAAAATCCAATCAAATTAAAAATTCAATACAATTCTTTCTTTAGAATAGTCAATATTTGATCTTTTTTTTCAGATCGGTCAACTCCTTTCCAAATGTAATGATGCAAAGATTAGTCTCTCTTTTTGTCAATAGTCCAAACTTATTTCAAGTTTATTTGTTTTCTTCTTTTTCTTTTTTTTTGTAAATTTCTATTTTTGTATGAGTATTTTTTTTTTCTCTATATGACCTTTTTTTTTCAACTAAATTGATAATAAATATATATATATATATATATGTTTAACTATATTTGTTTTGGGAGTTAATTTGAAGTTTTATTTTTATTTTTTTGGTGGATTTGTATATTTTTTATATTGTTTTATTATTATTTTTATATATGTAAATTGATAATACAATTATGAGTTTTTTTAATAGAATATGATGTCTTATATTGTTCTTTATAATTTGGCCATTTTTTTAATAATTTTTTTAAACAAAAATTTCAAATTATTGTATTTGTGAAAAATTAAAGACATTTAATTGACTTACCTGTCAATAAGTAAAATTTTAAATAATAAACACTATTCCATAATTTATGGATTTAAAAAAAATAAATAATCACCCATATATGGAATAAGAAAAACTAAACCACACATTTTTTTTTTTCATTTTTTATTTTTAACTCTTTAAAACTCCAACGGTAGCTTTTCATTTCCCCAACATTGTTTTTCTAAATTTGCAAAGATAAAAAACTATACCGGAGTTGCATAGTGATTAGTGGAGGTGATGAGTAGGAATGGCAACAGGGCGGGCCAGGGTTGGGGATTACATTCCTCGTCCTCGATCCCCGAAGATACAAAATTCCTTGTTCCCGTCCCTACTCCGTTCCTGTCCTTGCTCCCAATCCCGGCGGGGAACCTATCACTTCTTGCCCCCACCCCCTAACAAGGATCAGGTTCCCCTGACCTCGAAAAATCCTCGCCTTCTTTTTTTTTGTTTGTTTTGAAAACTACTTTGAAGCTTTATGAAGGATTAAAAAAAAAACAAATCAACATGGAAAAAGAGAGAGATCAACAACAACAGATCATCATCAACAACAGATCAACAAAAAAACAACAATAGATAAAAAAAAAAAAAATCAACAACAACAGATCATCATGATCATAGATTTCATAGATCTGAGCTGCAATCTATAATATGTATATATATATAACACATAGAGAGAGATAGAGAATAATAGAGAAAGATGGAAAGAGTCGGGAAGGAGTCGGTAGAGAAGCGGAGGAGATCGGCGAAGGAGTCGGTAAAGAAGCGGTGCTGTGAAGAAGGCGAAGTGAGGTCCATGGTGGCTCTCTTCTCTCTCTCACTCTCTCATTCTCTCTATTTTTCTTATGTGAAGCCGTGTGTGAGGAAGCAACAGCCGTGTGTGAGTGTCTATCTACCATCATCTCCATTTTTTTCATGCGAAGTCGTGCGTGAGAGAGCAGCAGCCGTGTGTGAGGGTCTGTCAACCAAACCCTAAAGTGAGTCAACAAAATAGAGACACAAACATATATATATAGACAGAGGTATAATCATAATTTTACTTCGAGAGGGAAAACGGGGTGGGGATCGAGGCTTGGGACGGGCCATAAACGAGGCTGAGAAATGTATCACCATCCCCGGCTCGAAAATCATCGGTGATTCATTTGTAAATATCATCCCCGACCCGTCGGGCGTATTTTTCGGAAAAAAACCGCTCTAATTGGGGTCGGGGGGTGGGTCCCCGTCGGGCCGGGTTCAAATTACCATCCCTAGTGGTGAACATGACAACAACAAGGATGATGATGAGTTCGGTCAGAGTATTATTTGGGTGAGTTTTGAAAAGGTGAATATTACTTAAAAGAATAGTAGATAGTTTGGGTGATGAATTGATTTAGAAAACTAATGTGTGGTTATGAATTTTACTATATAAAAATTGAATATGAATCATATATAATTTTTTGTATATCATTTTGGATACTTTTGTATAACTATAAACAATTATTGTGATCATATGTTATTTATCATCTAATATATTATTACTGTACTATTGTAATGAGTTTTATTATTAATGTCTATTATCAATGTAGTGGTGAAATGTCACGTGATAAATAAAAAATATGTTTCGTTATTATTATTATTGATAATATATTTATTTATTTATTTTTTACAATGTTCAAAAAATAATTTATGTTTATTGTTAGTTTTTGTAGATGAGAAATCAAAAAAAAATATATATATATAATTCAAGTTATAACTAATTTGAGATTGAAAAAGAAAGTTTCAAAAGAAATTATAATTATATATAATTTTAAAATATTTTAAAAAAAATTCAATGAAAAATTTGAACTATAAATTATAATTATCAAACAACCTAATTCTATTACGAAAAAAATTAAATGAAAAATTGATCAAATTTAAATTATATAATTTAAATATTTTTAATAAGCCATAAATTTTTATTCAAGTTCTATCTTGATACGGTTTCAAATAGTTTTTCAGATATAAATATATTTTAATATTAATACAATTAATATTAGACATATTTTAAGAAGGGTAAATTATATCGATAGTTCCTGCATTTTGTCTTTTGTGTCAATTTGATTTCTATAATTTTAATTAGCTTGATTTTGACCATTAATTTTAGATTTTGTATCAACTTGGTTCAATTGATAATGTCGATTAATGTTTTTAAAATAAAATAGTTATTAAGTTGGTTGACATTAACTTACTGAATTAAATAAATTTATAATTTTATTTATAAAATTATAATAGATGCTACTCATGTGTATATTTTCAATGAAAACAACACTAACAATTATAACAATTGGATCAAATTGAGACAAAATTATAAATTTAGGATCAAAGTCGAGCAAATTAAAATTGCAAGGACAAAAATAACAAAAGAGTTAAAATATAAGAACTACCAATGTAATTTATTTTTTTAAGAATAACTACATAATTTCTTAATTAATTTTAAAATTGTTAATAAATATACCAAACAAATATGTGCATAATTCTTATTTTTGTTATAATTTTTTTAAATATATTTACTAATTAAAAATTAAATAAATAGGTGGATCTACTAACTCATGAAGTGGATATGAACTAGACGATTCTCCAAGGACTAGGCTTAAATCAATAATTATTGGCAAAAAAATCGACTTGAACAAAAGCTTCGTTTGGCATTGGCTAATATAGTCAATTTTTTTGTGTTGAGACTTTTTTAGCTTAACTTTTTTAGCCTCGTTTGGTTTGGATTTTTTTGGCTATTTTGACTTTTGTGAGAGAAAAAGTGTAATGATTATAGATTGGATGTGATATTTTATTTTATTAGCTTATTTAGCCTATTTTGTTATTTTGTACTTTTTAGCCCTAAAATGATAGCCAAACTAGGGCTAAATTTTCTTAGCTACTTTTCAATATTTAATCCAATATTAAAATCTCTCAAATTTGCTATATCAGTCATGAATTGATAAGCTACGATAAAATTTAAATATATTAGGACTAGAATATGACCTACAATTTAGGGTGGATCTGTCTTAGATAATTTTTTCATCCATAAATATATATTACTATTCATTTAATTGCTTTAGACATAAATATATAGTTTTTTTAAAACTAAGTTCAAAATTTAATTATTACAAAAAATACTTACAAATATCTATTTACTAATTTAATAAATAGATAGGTCAAATGATTCATATAAGTTGAAAATAGGCAAATATAATTTTTAATGATTAGGCGAAGTACAAGTTGGCGTAAATCTAATGTTAAACATAAATTTAATATCACAAGTGAATTCTAATTTTTATGTAAATCTTATAATATAAAATAAATTATAATTTTGATATTAGACAAATTTTTAGACTTTACAAAACATGAAAAAAATTAATATATTGACAAATGTAATTTACCACTATCATATCATAAATTAAATTTATGAAACACATAAGACAAAATGTATTTATATTTATCATAAATATAATTTTTGTGATTTATTTTTTAATTTTTACCAATTAAATTATGACATGTATTTGTTATTAAGAACTTAGAGTACACAATTAATGACAGAAGAATAAAAAAAAATTCTCTTATATGTAACTGTGATAAAAATGAATAAAATTTAATTGATTTTAAATTATTTTTGCTAAATATTCTAGATAATTGTTTTTAGATTGTTATTTAATTTTAAAAATTAATTTTTGAATATTTATTTGTACCCGTGTTATGCTAGTAGAACAATATAAGTGAAACTGTTTTTTTTTTATGGCAACAAATCTCTTAATATTTTCATTTTATTATGTTTTTAAAAAATAAAAGATAGTATATTTTAAAAAACAAACTTGTCATTTATTTTTAAAAAAATAAATTTGATAAAATGAATAAGTTAAAATTATCAAATCGATTTATTTTTTTTTTTTTTATAAATGATATACTCTCTCCGTTCCAAAATATTAGTCACTTGTTCAATTTTTCATTGTCCCAATGTATTAGTTCTTTTTCAAAAAATAAGGACTAAAATAATATGAATATTATTTGAAGTATAGTAGTTTTACTATCAAATAGTAGTTTGGGAAAGTTATTTTTGAAATGCAATATTCGTATTACCAAAAAGAGTTAAATCATTCAAAATAGACTAATATTTCAAGACGGAGAGAGTATAAAAAATGTCATACAAAACAAACTGTTCATATCATCATTGGGAAACACTATAGCGTATATTTAAAAGGTGTTTAGTTTGGGAAGAGGCTAAAAAAGTGAGTTTTTAGTTTTTTTAGCCAAAAACACTAATTTTTTTTTTACCAAAAAGAACCAAGCTTTTTGCCAAAAAAAAACCACCAAAAAAGTCAAAAAGTCAGTTTTTTACCAACTTCCCAAAACATCACCTTATAATTAAAAAGAAAAATAGACTAACTTCGGTAGTGTTTGGTAAAGTTTTGTAGATATGATTTGAGAATAGAGTTGTTTTTTGAGTTTGTGAGTTTTGAAATTATGATTTGAGTGTGAAAAATTTATTTGGTAAATGAGTTTTGAAAAGAGTTTTGAATTGAGTGTGAAATTTTTGATGTAGCATATGATATTTGATATAAAAACTTACAACTTACAACTAAATACACAACTTAAAATTATATTCAAAACTCATAATTTTTTTTAAAAAATTCGTTTTTTTTTTAATTTTAAATATAAAAAACAAAAGGTGGCAATTGTTAAAAAAAATAAATAAATTTGTGCATTGTTCCGGTTAACCGACTGGATGTTGGGGGACGACCGACTAGCCCAAATTTTCTCGCATTCGACAGAGTTTTCAAAATTGAGTGTAGAATTAATATTTGAAAGCTATAAACAAACACCACATTCAAAATAAAGAGTAGAACTAAAGTTTGAGAGTTCCACCAAATAGAGCTTTAATTTTCTGAGTTATAACTTTAAAAAAAAAAAAAAAAAAACTATAACTAAACATGACATGAGTTATAAGTAAAAATAATGTCATAACTAATTTTTTTTATCATAGCTAAAAAAAATAAAAAAATAGTATAGCGAAACCATGATAGGCCTCAGGATCTTTTGAGGACTGCAGGTTAAGCCCAAGCGTTTCATGTGGATAACCAAACACGGCCGAGTTCAGCTCGATTGAACCAAAAACCCTAATGGGCCTCCTAGATCACAGCAAAAAAGCCCTAACCTTACAGAAAAACAAAGAGGAAAGAAGAATAGTTTAAATAAGTCACCAAGCACTCTAATCAATTGCCAACGCTTCCTCTCTTATTCTTCTCCGCTTTTCTTCCTCGCCTGCATATCTGTAATTATTTTCTGTTTTTTTTCTTTCCCTTCCACTATTTTCCTGGCAATCAAACAGAATGGTGAGATTATAATATTGTTGTAGTCTTGTAGTGCTAATGTAGTTTTGCTTGTGTTTCATGTGGGTTTTAATTACAGTGCAAAATGGTGAGGCCTAAGGCTCCCCGAAAGAAGCAGCAACAGCGGTGTCGACTTCAAAGTAACTTTTTTTTTTTTAATTTTTTATTTTTAAATTGATTTTTAAATGCTTTTTTTTTTTTATACTGTATTTATTGATTTTTTTTATTTTTATTTCGTAGAAAATAAAACGAAAGATTGGTCGGAAATTGCCACCGCCAAAAAATGCTACAAACACTGAAATCAAATCCAAAGGTAATGTCTTTTGTACTTCAAATGCTTTCTATATATATATATACATACATACATACTAGAAGTGACTGTGCATATGATCATTTTGTTTCAGAAAAATAAGATTGTAAACTGTATGATTGAATTCAAAATATGAGAATTGAAATGAATTTGGAAAAATCAAAAGTTGAGAGATTTGGAAGAAAAAAAAAAAAGAGAAAAAAAAACCCTGAATTTAGGGCATTACTGGCCATGTAACTACTACTATAGGGATATTTTGGTGAAATCCAAAAAATGAGACGTCAACACCAACTTTAGCCTTCACATAAATAATAGTATAGATAGAATATATATTTGCTCCCTATGTTGTTTAAGTTCATGTCATTTATTTAATGTTAAGGTTCAAATGATAGAACTTTCCTAGATAGAATTGAAGTGGCATGGCATTTTTTTCAATTACATGATAGATGATTCTATGCCAATAAGAGGAATAGAGTAATATTCCCAGTTCCAAATGTCTGAAAGGAAAAATGAAAAAAATTGATAAACAATGCAACAATTTTAGCAAATCTTAATTATCTAGTATATATATATTAGATAACAACTGAACCCCCCCCCCGCCCCCCCCCCCCCCCCCCCCCCCCTTTTTCCCTTTTCTTTTCTTTTTCTGTTTATGTTAAATGCCAACAAGTTTGAGTTGAATTAATGTTGTTGAAAAGAACAAGAATTACATTCCTAAAGAAAGCGCTATTTTGTGGATTATGAGCAGCCATTATCCTTCCCGAGCAGAGTGTAGCGTCAGAAAAGGCGGGTTTGGCAGTGAGCAAAAAAGGTTTGACATTGAAAGAGCTTCTTCAGCAAACATCTCATCACAATTCCAAAGTCCGAAAAGGTATTTTGTTATTAATCTAAAACTCTATACTAGTGTAAAGGATTGCTATAATAGTGGTTGGATGGATGTACCTGTGGACCTACAAATGAATAGAAATGAATAGTAATGCTTAAGCTCACCTTTTGTTATGAGGTGTATTCTATGAAGCATGGATGCTTCAAAATAGGAGCCATAGCGGTATCCGACACGGAGACACGCCGGGGACACGTATGGGACATGCCAAATGGCTTGTCCCTTTAATTTTATTATTATTATTTTTTTTGCAGAGGACATGGCAGGGACACAGGGACACGCTGAGGACATGGTTGGGACACACATTTTCTTATTTTGTTGGGGACACTCCGGGGACACTTCGGGGACACGCGTGTCCAAATATAGATAATTTATTTATTTGTTTAAATATAGTTTTATATATAATATATATTTATATTTTGAATTAATGTTAGTTTTTATTAATTTTGATTATTTGGTAACATAATATTAATCTACATAGCAAATATATATAAAAATAAATTAAAAAATAATTTGCCATGTCCCCCGCCCTGTTTGTATCCCAATTTTTTTGAAATTACCGTGTCCTGTGTCTTGTGTCCATGCCCGTGCTTCATAGGGTACATCGTATTTTTTACTGTTCAATCAGATTTATTGTAATGGGCCTGTGGAGGCCCCACTCATTGGCCCGGAGGCTTTGAGCTTTGTAGTCTTATGGTGCATTGTGGATTTGATCTTCCTGGATGTAGGCACATTGCCAAACCATTTATATTTTTTGTTTATTGTGTTTGATTTATTAATTTATACTATTTGTGGATTGGAAGTTGAAACCATTTGATTCTCACAAGCTTGATGCTTCCCCTTCCTTGGAGATGTTATTCTTGCTTGCCTCTTTCAAACTGTGAAATTTCTTATTGTCTTGGCAGAATATAATTTTGGTTACATTATGTTGAAGAAATATTTTCTTGATAGGCTATTCATTTGATGGGATGTTATACATGAAGTGGTTGCTTGAAAAAGAATCCCTTTTTTTGACATGAAATATTTTTCTTTTTGGTCTATTGATATGGTACCATTATTGGTGGGTGACATTAATCTGCTGTTAGCTTCAAAGAAGAATTGGCCTAGACAAGCAATCAAGCTGTGCATGAGTTTGGGTGCTTGGATTTCTAGGATCAATTTTTCATGGTCCATTTCTGGTGTAGAGGCTCCCATTGCTGTCAGAAGGCTGTGAAGTTGAATGTTGCTGATGCAGTCTTCTAGCTTTGTTTGTTTTGTTTTGATGGTTTCCATTTTGTCTTGCTTTGCTTCTTTTTTGGTGCTCCGTTGTTGTCCCCTTGCCCCCTAGCATGTTATTCACTCAGCCCCCCCCAAAAAAAAAAGAAAAAAAAACATAAATATTTTTCTTTCTTTTTTTTATTATCAAGAAAGATTACATTCAGTAGATATCCTATCTAAACTATAGAGCTTCTAGTTACCACAATAACTACCCTACAATTTCATTCAGTTCAACATTATTGTCGTGATCTTGAAAAACTACTTATCATAATTTTTAAATAATGTGAATTATACAATTTGTTTGCAATAAAAATTGCTACATTGTCATTGTTATTTGCGTTACCATGTTGTCCAATGTGTTACTGATGGTTTTGTATGACTTTAATTTGATTTTTGCATGTAGGTATCCGCCGTATTATTATTAAGTCATTAACTGTGTTAAGTTGAATTTGAAGTAATTCACTATTATAACTGCCCCTTTGAGAGACTTGTTTTAAATTTGAGGTTCTTTATATTGATTGGCCATTTTGTTAACACGACTTCCTCTTTTTATTCCAAGATGCTTTGATCGGCATTAGGGATATTTTTCTTAAATACCCAACAGAGTTGAGATTGCATAAACTTGCCGTTATAGAGAAGCTGCGTGAACGCATTAGTGATGATGATAAACTGGTTCGGGAAACACTATATCAACTTCTTAAGTCAGTGATTTTCCCTACCTGTAAAGAGGTAATTCTTGATTCTTGTTCCTTTGCTGTAAATGCCAGGTCTGGCATTTCCTCAATTCAGTATTTCGTTGCTAAATTCTTCTTGCACTTGGTCTCATAAACTATGTTCAATAGTTAATACATAATGTTTTTATTCTGTGTCTAATTTAGTCTAAAACAGCCAACAGAGAATTTTATTTATTTATTCATTTCATTAACAAACATACAGTACACATCCAAGTGGCCCAAGACCCTTTCTTGTCTAACGTTCTGTTTTTAAGGAAACTTTTTATCCTATTTGTATGTGTTCTTGATATCTATTGTCCTGTATTTGGTTGTGAATATATAGTGATTAAAAACATTATGGGAGGACTCCATGGTGAGATGTTTCAGACTCATATTTGATGGTGATTTTTTTATTTGGATTTAGAGAGGTCAATGGGTCATGTTCTGTGCACCAAAATTTATAGTCAGTATACTATTAGGTTGTATAAGGTTTTCTCCCCTTATTTTGGTGTGTGTAATCCTGACTTTTGTCCACTGGGCCCTCTTGAACCCCTCCCCCAAACACCAAAGCACCCTCCTTGCAGGCAGTTCCACAGTGCCAGAGAATCTATGAAATATATGCCATTTTTCTTCATGTTTAAAAATTTACACAAAATTTTGAAAAGGTTAAAACATCACTAGCTGGGCCGATGCTTGAATTTAATGTGGGAGAGTGCATTAGTGAAGCAAAAACTCAGAAATGGGTGCCTGCTTCCAAAAGTCAAAATTTGAACTCCGTCACTCGGTTTGCAACCCTTTAGCTTCTGTGTGTTTCGTACTTTTATTACATCTGCAGGTTTTCTGACTCTAGCAAGAGCAGATCTTGAGAAGACATTCCCTCTAATTGTTTGATTATTACTGTTGATTTCTTCAATTGTCCATAGTAGCTGATTCTCTGTCCATTGTAGCTGATCCTGTGCCTTTTTTATGCAGGACAATCAAGGACCTTTCATTTCACTGATGATGGCATATATTTTCAATGCAATGACACATTTGGCAATTGATGTTCGGTTGATGGCTTTCAAATTTTTTGACCTTGTTGTTCAGTACTACCCATCGTCCTTTTCCTTATATTCTGAAAAGGTAGTTAAATTATTTGTTTCAGTAAAATATTAGAGTTGTGAGTTAATTAATTACTTGATGTTGACATATGCATTTATTATTTCTTCCATTTCTTGATAGTAGTTGCCTCTGAGGCACACCAAACTATCTGATTTTCTCTATTAAAACAGTATTTAAGGTTCAAGTCAACAATACTCGAGCTATATTTTCTTTATCATATGCTCAATTGATTCACCCAAAAGAATACTATGGCTGTTTCTTTATGTGTGAATTTGGTGAAGTAGATACTGGTTTTTCCTTTATTAATTTTGAAACTTGTTCTTGCTATTACAACTGTTGTAGGTGGTAATGTTTGTAATGATTCCATTAGTTTGTTTATTTTCCTTTCCTTTCTGTTTCTTTCTTTCTTTTTCCTCTTCCTCCCTCTTGTTTATTATTTTACTCAAATATTGTGACTGGTCCAATTAGTTTGTCAATTGATTTGTATTTGAAGCTCATGTTTGTAATAGTTTTCTTCATTTGATACGCCATCAACAGATTTTCCAAAACTACGAAGATGTATTACGAAAGAATCAGTTCTATTTACAGGACAAGGGCAAGCTTAAGAATGTTCTTGCGGGGCTAGTTCACTGCTTGTTATTGTTGCCAAGTAATAAGGCAGATCATGATTCACCATGTGAAAAGGTACTTTCTTGCTGTCAACCTAGAGGACTATTTAATTTGTGCATTTTCATTTATATTTGTAACACAATGTTTTTGAAAGAATTCGAAGCTTTCATTTTTTAGCCTTGGTTTCCTACTTTTATTTTGTCAATTTTTCATATTTTGCCTGATCTTGTTTATTAACATTTAGAGGAATCTCACCACTTCTAGTCTAGGATATTAAGATGCTGAACTTGAATGTGATGTTTCCATATGAATTTCATATTTTGCTGGCATCAATTTTATTGTAATGTAGATGTAGCTTGTTTTTGTTTCCTAGTGAATGAGCTATACTGGACTGGCTTAGAAAGTAGGACAAATAGCCTTCCCTTTGACCACTCCTCGTTCTTGCAATAGGTTTGTGAGTATCGATGTGTTTCTCTGTGGGACTGTTCTCTTTCAATTTGAGTGGGCGACATTCGATCTGAAGATTGAAGACAATGCTGGGAAGGAAGGATTCAAATTAGTGGAAAGAGGCGTGGGCCAAGAACACTAACACTTCCAAGAGCATGTCATCCGCATTGGACACTCGTTGGACACTCTCTACATGTGTTGGACACAAGTCTAAACGTGTCGTCATTATTTTTTATTTTTAGAACCAGACATGCTTCAGAAACTTGGGGACACGTGACTATAAGTTATTAGATACTATTGCATGAATGAAGAAAATAACTTAGGATCCAATGATAAAATAAAAATAGTGTATACCTATAATCCTTCCTTTGTTAGATTTTTAGTATTCTAAATTTTAAAACTTCCAATTTATTTGTGTATATGACCTTTTTAAAATAGATGTTAAGAATTTTTGTTCACACTTCCTTTCCAATAATATAGAATGTTTAATGTCTTACTATTTTGATATTATAAAATATAATTGTATCTTGGGATTAGCATTAAGCCCTTAACTCACTGCTTAATTCAGATAATTTGCTATTTGGTGAAGGGGGGAATAATCTGGAAGCTCATCCAGACAATCCCAATTAGTAAGAAATCCAGGGGGCCTTATCCCAGGCAACAAAAGGCCAACCAAACCATGGACTAGGGGACAATTGGGGGCCCTATGTTTTTTTCCTCTCTTCTCTCTCTCTCTTCCCAATCCAGCAATCAAACAGGGCTGAATATTTAAAAAGTTCTTTTGAATTGAGTTGTTAGTTCCTTATAATCTCACTCCTGGCTGGTTAGGGCATAATCCTCTTTTGACAACTTGGAGTAAATTTCTTATTATGGTTTTTTGAATGGACACTGTAGTGCCAATTGCATGTAAATCATTATGCCCCTGTCCGGCATGTCAACTATTTTGCATCAGTAACTGTTGGAATTAGGAAATAGTGTGTTGGAATTAGGAAAGAGTATATGTAATTATGGTAGTGTGTATAAAATCTGTGATTGTGTCAATCACAGATTTAATACCTTTTTATTTCTTCGTTTCCTATTTTGTTTGTTTCCTATTTTGTAATATTGTTTCATTATAAATACAAGGCTCTACCTCATTCATAGGTAAGCCAAATAATTATTTTCATTCTTTTTGGTATCAAAGCCAAAACACAAAAACCCTAGAACACTCTGGGTATATAATGATCTTTTATGTATTAGGATGATGCTGCACAAGGGATTTTACATGCTTTTGAGCCTGACACACCTAAACATGCTGCTGGTAAGTGAAAGGACATTATACCTTGAATTTTAACGTTTTCCCCATTGCATCTTCCACTGCTGTCTGCATCAGATTTCTCAGGTCATTTTAATCTTTGAATTTTAATTTTTCTGTGTTTGAATCTGTATGATTTTTTGGACTACCTAGGTCCTAGACCAGCACCATGAAGTTTTGTGTAATTCATGATGGTCCTTGCACTTTTCTTTTGGGTTACATTTTCTTGTATGATTTTGATTTTTTATTTTTTGATAAAGTGAGATAATAATGATTTTAATGTTCTACCTGCTGCTATCTTTGGCTTTGCAGGATTTTCTGTCATCAAAAAGAAACTAAAGGACCTTATGCCCGTTTTACTTAGTTGTTTCCAAGATTTTATTCGATTGGTTCATACTATACGACACCTTGATGTGCAATCATTTGATGTATGCTATTTATACTTCAGAGCATAGACCTTGTAGTCAGGTTCTTTGCTTATGGGATCGATAACAGTCAGCATGAGCTACAAGTGTCTATGCTGCCTTATGAAGGATTGGATGCAACCATACGAGGTCAAACTATCATGCCATTGTCATTAAAGAAGTTATTTGATTTGTTCCCCCTCAACCCAACACATCACCTTTCAGGAAAGGTACGGTTGTATTAAATATGATGTTATAATGTTTTTTATTGCTCCTATAGTGTTTTTCCCTCTTTAGTTTTTCCTTTGAATTTAAATAACACACACATGGGGGCCACATGCAAAACATATAATTTTATATATTTAATATATGTCATATATTTGGATATTTATATATTTATTATATGTCCAACATTTATTTTTAGCAAACTTATCAGCCGTGCGTATGCTACTCCGGTGAAAAAAGGGGGATAAAAAAAAACAAGATGGGACACTTCCTCCAGCGTGTCTGACAGTGTCTGCGTTTGGCATGTGTTTTGGACACTAGTACTTGATCTTTGGAGAGGAGAGGTGTCTGTGCTTCATAGATTATACATAATCCAACTACTGACAATGATGACAATGACGTGTGGGGTCCACACCTCATTGTGAGTAGTTGGTAAGTTAGTGTGTAGTTCATTAGGGATCTCTAGTATTTTTGCAATAGAAACTCTTCTAACTGCACTCCCTGTCATTGTAGCATGGATTAAATTTTTTTTCTTTCAATTTTCTGAAACAGGATGATGATAAATATTTCGCCGTCAATATTATAATTACAGAAATCTTTTTACACACAACTGACTGGCAATGTCCTGCTGCTTTGTTAGAAAAATTTCTTGAATTCGTTGCATGTGCTCTCTCTGAAGAGGTATGGTACTTGAACTATTGAATTTCATGTTCTTTGATGGTTTTTTCTGTAGAATCTGTCAAGCCTTTATCGGCAACACATGAATTTAAGATTGGGAGTTGAGTGAAACAGGTAGATGAGTTATTAATATACTCATTATTTATTTCAAGACTCTGGAACCAACTATGTGGAAAGAGCATTTGCATGTTAGTTGTCATTGTTTTGCTGTAATTTGAGAACATGGAGATGTCGCTAACTGCGCTAGAGGCTTTGTGATCTTGGAATTTCAAGCCGAGACTTTTTGTTTTTGTGACACTTCCTGTGTATCGCGACGCATTGAGAAAACTATTCTCTAGCAGCTAATAAAAATTGGTTACCTGGTAATAAGTAATATACCCTCTTCACTGTAACAGCGTCTTCCTCTCCACTGGGTCACAATCATCACCACCACCACCACCAGCAGATTGAACCACCCTAACAACATCGCCCATTGAATATACAGTGCAAGGTAAACATTGCTCATCAAATTAATAAACATTGCTCTAGACTCCATTCCAATTAGTTTAGCAAGCGTCTTGAATTTTTCCAGTGAACTATGGAAATGTCCAACCAATTTCACATGAGCCAATTATTCAACCAACAATGGAATTTTTCAGAAAAAGTGAACTGAATGTTACCAGCTATGAAGCATGGGTACGAGTAGTGGTATGATACGGGTACATCAATACAGTAAAATCTCAAAAAATAGGGTATTCATACGGCTTGGTACATTTGTAAAAAAATATTTATTTTTAATTTGGAGTCATGAAAAAATTGATTAAATGGTTTAATTGTTAAGTTTCAACCTACAATTAACATTTAATGCCAAAAGTAAAAGTATAAACCAAAATTAAATGCCATTATACTAAATAACTTATAATCATAGCTTAATTTTAAAATCATGCTAAGTATAAAATAAAAAATAAAAAAGAAGTCTAGTGAAAGGAATTTTATCTTTGCAGTAGAAGAAAATATTGTTTCGATTGAGGTATGGTATGGCTTGTATATATACTAGGTACGTTTGAGTACGTTAAAAATTAAGAAGAAAAAACTTGGGTACATGTTTCGTGTACTCGGTACGTATGCAGAAGTACCATACGAAGTACTATATATCGGTAAGTACCCGGTACGAGTACAACTTGTTTTTCAAAGTACCCATGCTCCACAGGTTACCAACCAATAAAATTAAATTGGTTATGTCAACATACCTCAAATGAACAACGATGAAGAAGAAATGTTTTGGTGAAGTGGTATGAGAGAGCAAATTATTTACAACTAAATTTCAAACTTCACGTTATGAACATGAAATTTAGGGTTCTTGGGCAACACACAAACAGAGATCTGTGCCTTCTCAAATTAGGCTCATGTCACAATTTTTGTTAATTTGGATGGAATTTGTAATGGTAACACTTTAGCCCTAAACCATGTGAGGATGAATTTGCATATATTTAAAAATTGGGGAGGTAAAGTGCCCCATGGCCAAACCACAAGGGCATAGTCCGGATTTTGACCCATGCGTATAATAAATATTAGCAAAAATATGCTAACTAACTTTAATGATACTAAACTAAAAGCATATACACTTCCCAACCAAGCAACCACTAACAAGAAATATTGGTCATTAAAACCACCTAAGCAGCTAAGCCCATGATTTGAAAATACAGTGACACCCTAATTGTGAACTAACTTAAGTAATGAGACTAAGGGAGTGTTTGGCATGTGCTAAAATAGCACATGCTATTTTAGCATATTATCCTATTTGGGTCACATCACTTCTCTACCACATCACTTCAAATGTAACCCATATTTTATGTCTTTTCGTAAAAAGTCAAAAAGTATACTTAATTAGATTATCCCAAACACTCTCTAACTTAAAGACAACATATACAATAGTCAAAATTAAACCAAAATTTTCTTGTGCAATGTCACAAATGTCTCATATGAAATTACCTATATTCTCGTGTCCTTATCGCAATCTAATGATCAGAGACTCCATGCCATAATCTTACATAGTCTGATTGCTCAACACTGAACCATCTGTCAACCATCTTAATGCAAGCTGGTCTCAATAGAGAGGGTGCTTGTTGAATGATTGGTTCCCAGATCGAGGCCAGCCTAAATCTAATATGATCTGTCAATTTATATCATCTGTTTTGAGGTGGATGTGGAGTGGGTGCTAATTCAAGGCTTTAAATCTTACTCTTCTTTTTGCCTTTTTGGCATCTGGTCTCTATACTTCAGAGATTTTTGGGATGATTTTTTCTTTCAGTAATTCAAGGTAACTTGGTATTTGTTAATTGCAGATATGCAGTGGCACACAGTCTGGTAAAGCATTCCATGAAAAGCACATACTTTCACTAATTCCTTTTATTCCGAAACTTGTATTGCAAGTAGCGGGTTTTTGGAAGTCTCGTATTCTACAGGTTTGCATTATTTTTTCTCAAATAAGTTGGGTACTAGGGGCTATTCTTAGCCATTTCTCATCTCGATTTTTTTTCTTTTCTTTTGATGATGGCATCTGTTTAAGAACTTTGGTGATCCTCTACTTCTAGATCTTTTCTCTAAGATGTTGGAGTTCCTGAAAAAATTATGAATTTTATAATTGTAATTTTGAATGGTTGGGTACTTCAATTGCAGGCTTTTACAGAGACTTTCAAAAGTTGCAATCTAGAGTCTTCACTGAAATGGGCTTGCCTTTCTGCAATTGAAGAAATGCTGGTTCCGGTAAGCTCTTGGTTTTATAGTTCTACAATGCGCTCTATACTTGTGATTTGATATTTGATATTTGATATTTGATATTGATATTTTATGGTATTGTCTACAGTTATCCACGTTTTACATTCTTGTAAAGCCTTTGGCTGTTTGCGTACAAACATCGAAAGTCTGTGTCTTTGTATCTATGTTGATTTCTTTTGACATTCTTTGGTGGACAAGACAAACTCATTTGGCTGTTCTCTTGTAGATAGTAATTTTTTTTCTCTTCTTTTTCTTTGTTCTTTTTACTTTCAACTCTAAAAGCCAATTTTTTTATGCAAATCACAGAGACGAGGCTTAAAGCAGCTAGATGCAAGTGATCCAGAATTGTTAGACTATCAGATTACTTGGATGAGAGAGCTTCCTCTGCTGCTAATCATGTTAGATGATAAACACCCATTACGTTCCAGGGTATGCATTTACTTTATCTAACAAGTGCTTGTTTAAAATCTTCTCTAGAAATTGGAGATGATGACATTAGAATGTTAGCTTCCTAGATACTGGTTTTCATATCCAATTGTCACATGGGTATTTTTTCCCTGAGTGGTTGCAATGCTTATTGCAGAGTGTACTGAGTCTTCTACTTCGGCTGGGACAATGTGCTGTTGCAAACACTTTCTTTGCACAGGAGTATGACAACATGCAGGACTCATTGGCAGAATTTTACTGTAATTGCATGGGTGAAAGTAAGAATTAAGTCTGAAAATTTTATATTGGCCAAATATACTTGTATTGCAGATTAGAGAACTTTTAGTTAACTTCTTGGTGACTTTTGGTGTTGCAGAAAATATATCTTATGGTCCTTTTGTTAAACTCGATAGAGATGCTCAGGAGTTTTCTATCTGTTGTCTTTATTATTTCTCTCATGTGGACTCCCTTCTGCTCAAGTCATTAGCTTGGTGCTGCTTATGTGAGTACATCTGTTGTTTCAAACACCATGACGAATTTCATAATGGATTATCTTAGATGCATTGACAAGTTTATGTTGTTCCATTTCTGTCATTTTGATGCTGGGTGTATGATGCGTGGTTTCAGTACTGACAGCAAATAATGGCTTAGACTCATCCTGTATATGTGTCAACTTATGCTGTACATGTTTTTATTTCCATTATTTTAACTGCAAGTGGCTTTATTTTTTAAATACATCAACAACCCATTTATTGAAAGGTTTGTGTAGCACTAAAACACCGCATTTACAACTGAAAAGTGTTTCTCTCATTTTAAGGGTAAATGTGCCCATGGAGTAAGCTGAAAAACAGGTGAATACTAAATGTGTTATACTGTACTAGCAAGGTTATCCGCTTTTATTTAATAAATTGATGTTGGTGAGGAAAAATCCAAGTTAGGGAATATATTTGTTGTTGATAGCAATGCAACTTAAAAAATTGGCACTTTAAGATGGCTATAACTATGTCATTGTTTTTCTGTTGAGCGTGTTTATTTATTTATTCTTTGTCTAATCATCTTACTTCCCAATTTATTCCAGATGATGGTTTGGAACCAATTGTAATATTTCGAATCATAGAGGTTCTGCATTCGTCCTATAAAGCTGGACATATTCAAATTGCCGACCACATTAGTTTCTTTGTTACCTTACTCTCATGCTTCAAAGTTTATGCTGGTAAGTTGGATACATTTACTTGTCACCCAGTTATTTTTTCAGTGATATCTCTCATATATGGGTTCTGTTGCCTGCTGTATGCATGAATTCAATTTGATAAAATTTTCTGTTGGTAGAAGGCATTGTTCCCTTGCCAGTTTTGTGTTGTTACTAAATGGTAATTTGGTAATTTTGTGACAGAAACAGTAGTTTTGGATGGTGGGATGTTTATATTTTCTGATGAGTAATCATTCGTCTCAAGCTCTTTATTACTTACAACTTTTAGATGGCACCATATATCAACAATCTCCACCATATAAGCAGAGATTGCTAATTTTGTGCTCTAGATTTTTTCTTAAAATTTTAATTCCATGTTCCTGTGGAGTCTTCACATAATCTCTAGTTATATCATAAACTTTTATCTTTCCCATTTCGACACATAACTTATTTCCTTGTATTTCTAAGTGATAACACCTTGAAGAATATGAGATTGTTTTCCTGTGATGAAGCCTGGTGACTCTAATGTATTATTTTTAAACCTTTTTTTCTCCTTTCTCTCCAATTTCCTTCACTTAATTTATCTTTAAATGGAGCTTCAAAATTCCTAAATAAGAAGGCCCTAGTTGTTTGCTCTTATTTTGTTTAATACTGAGGTTCATCCATCTCTCCGAGGCATTCTGTGTTCTAAATAGAATCTTCTGTGTTAACACACCAAAGAACGCAAAACCAATAAAGTTACTATCCGTGTGATGTAACACAGCATAGGGAAAGACAAGAAAGAAGAGAGAGGAAGAGCACAAGGGCCACAACCCTCATACAACGGCCAAAGCATTAAACACTCAATATTATTCCAAAGTTGAAAAATACAATGCCAAAAAACTTAATATTTATAAGCTTGAAACCCTAATAAAAACAGGAAACTAGAATCCCTAAGAAAAAGGAAATAAATTAAAAAACTTTTAATTAACCTCTAATTAAAAATACAATAAATATTAAATGCTAAACCGACAGAGAAAATGAACTCGACCTTGAGTTTGCTTATAAATATTGAGCTCCTCCATGCAAACAAGATTTTCTGTCAGTTGTCTATGGTTATAAGCAAAGTTATTGTATGTCTAATGTGGTTGAAACTTCATAACTGTCTTCTTTATCAGGAGAAGAAAAATATGCTTTCCTGTTTCTCCATCTACCAATATCACTATTTATAATTTCTTTTAAGAGAGAATTTTTTTGCTTCTGAAATAGATCTTCAATTAATGATTTGGTTATATTTAGTATGACGCGTGGCTTGTGTTATGCAGAAAAGAGTTGTCCTATGTTGGAGAATGATGAGATCTCAAATTGTGGAATTTTTAAGTCAATCACTCGTGCCGTCTGCTCTTGCTTGTTACAGATGGGTGATTATTGTCTTGTTTTCCAGATACTAGAGAAAGTAGTTCTTGACCAGATAGTGAGTTGACTCAATCACCCTCGTCTCATTATCTGTTGTTTACTACGTTTTTAGACTCCATATTGTATTATTTCTTCCTCATTTCGCTGATTCCATTGATTATTATTATTTATTTCTGTTACTGTTGATGTGTCTGCAAAAATAAACTTCTTACTGTAGCCCCGTCCCCTTTTTTTATTTATTTATTTCAGACACTGAACCCAGCTTTAGACAATTTATGTGCTCTGCTCAGGATGCTTGTCTCACTGGACGCTAGACCCACGAGATTTTCTCAACAGAGTATTATCAATCTAAGCAATTTCCTTCCAGGATACTTAATTGATGTTGTGTCTGTAAGTAATTATTCTCCTTGAACTTTTGTTGCAATCAATTTATGAAGATTACAATGAGCATTGTGGATTGTCTCATCATATCAAATTACTAATTCTGTCTAATTTAGCTGGCAGTGTTGGTTTTCATGAACACTTTTATTATTTAAGATTCTAGCAATTTAGAATGGTTCCTTCTCTCCACCCAAGGGTGGAAAAAAGAAAAAACCAGAAAATAATTTTACCTCCAGATTACCTTTTCTCTGTTCATCCCAAGCCTAATTTAACAAGTAGTAGCGGTCCTTGAAACTCTAGGAAGATAAAACGTTAAATCATCACCACTTAAAACGTCGTAGAATAGTTGTTATTTCAAATAAGAGCACCAGTACAGCCATTTATGTACATTCAATTATGATATGGATAGAAGTATACATAGAATTGAATTGAACATAGTAAATTAAGAAATTGAAATATTTTATTGAAATTATTTGTTACAATTTCCCAAAAAGTGAATCATAGATTCCTCTCTCCATCAGAGCAACAAGGCCATTATTCACTGACCCGTCTATGTCACCAAGTCTTCCTATAGCTATAGCCACCATTTGGTGGGACAGATTGCAAGAACTAAATTCCTTAACTTTGAGAAAATGTGTACAAAGACTATATGGAGACTAGAGGTTTCGTAAATAATCATCTATGCCTAGTCACTGTTGCATATGCTATCAAGAGACACCGCTTTTGTTGATCAAAAAGTGACTGACTGTCTATTTTGCAAAGTTCCATAGAGGTTTCTCATCGTATATATTCTCTAATTTCTACGTTGGTTTTGGATACAACCCTTGTTGAAGGTCATTCAAGCTTTAACCTGTGAGTATGTTACAGATTATTCAACATCGTAGCACGTAGAACACAAAAACTGGCTCAATCGAGAAAACTCCATATAGAGCCATGTTGCCAAGGCATTTTGTTTAACCGGTCTTACTCTGAAAAAAGTGGTGGTGATCTTATGTCCTAGAGCTAACAACCATTTTTTGGTTACCAAGCCTCCTCCATGCCCCTGGACCAACATACGCTAGTATAATATTTATTTGTCATCCATCAATTACTGGCATTCGTTTTCCAGATGTAAAGAATCCTGAAAATATTTTCCACATTTTTTTGGTGGTTGGTTTTTTTGAATTGTTCCCGCATATTTTTGATTGAAACTTTGCAACCGAAAAAAAGATCATGGTTAGTCTTTGTAGTTTATTTTCTAATTAGGTCCTTGGTGCTGCATGGGCCCAAGCAAAAGCTATGGGCATGTATATCTTCGGGAGATGTTTTATTGTATTATCATGCTACTTCTTTGGCCTCTACTTTTTGTCACAATACCCACTTAATATTGAATCTTTCTACTTCTGATGCAGTGCTTTCCAGAAGATGATGATGAATCCCGCATTCCAGTCCTTAGAAGCACAAGACATTATTATTTCCTGCCTTGCTATATCTTGTTTTATAGGAGCGACAAACTACTCAATCTTGTTTTAAGGAAGATGGGATCTTTGGTAACTGAAAAGAGTAGGATAACTGCAATTGTTTCTGTTGTCCTACTGATGCATAAGGATGTTAAAGTCTGGAAAATTCTTTCATCATGCAAGACAGATATTGACTTCATTTTACAGAGTATACTTGTGGTACAGGTATGATTTTGCACCTAAAGCAAGAGACATCATTGTCGTCCTATTTACCTTTAAAGTTTATCTTTCATTTTAAGGCAACAAAACATTATCCAAAATTTGCTCATTTTGTTTTTTTATAGTGAACTGAGCTTTGTGTATATGTTTCTATTTCAAGGACAATAAAATTATATAGTCTAGAACTTGATCTATAATATAATAATCCAAGATTGGAAGGTTTGTTTCCAGAATTCATTTAATGTTTCCTATTTCTATACTTGTAGACCCTTATGTAGTGACAGCAGCATGCCTTGTTGATGATAAAAATGTATATTTATTAGCTACAATGAAATCAAATGACTGCTTAATATGATATAAGTTAAGAAGCATGGACTAGCATGTTCATGTCTTATCTGTATTGGATCCATGTTGGACACTCACAGTCATCAGACACTTCCTGACAGACACTTGTCCAAACATGTTATATTAATTTTTATTTAATTATTTTAATTTTTGTAGACCCAAACACACTTCGGACACTTGGGGGAAACATGCTCTCGCTTAAACACTTCCTGACAGAAACTTGTCCAAGCATGTTATAGTAATTTTTATTTAATTATTTTAATATTTGTAGACCCAAACACACTTCGGACACTTGGGGAAACATGCTCTCGCTTAAAACACATGAAACTAATTATAAATTTGAGCAAATTAATTTAAGATACAATGATAAAAGAAAAACAGTAATGTTTGTTCCAAAAAAAATGTAGATTTATAATAAATTAGTATTATTTTGCATTTTTATTATATTTGGATGATATATTTTTATATATGACATGTAATAAATATATAAAATCATATATTTTGTGCATATCCCTCACGTTTTGTGTCTTGCATTTTTTGAAAATTATCGTGTTGGGTTGTGTCTGTGCTTCTTAGAATATAAGTTGGATAGTTAAGAAATATGTTTGAAAAATTGAGTAATTGTTGAAATGAAGATGTTAAGATGAGTCAAAGGTGTTAAAAGAGATGATAGAATAAGAAGTGAATGCATCTGTAGGAAGTTAAAACTGGTACCAGTTGAATATCAATTTAGGTAAAGCCGATGAAGATGGTATTATTGTGAAGCCTAACTGATGCAAAGTCACAAAGAGTGATTTTATCTAAATTGAAAGTTTAGAAGGAAGTAGGCCAAATGAGGCATGGATTGATGTCAAGATAAAGGACACAGACCTTTGAACTTACTCGAGTTTATGGCTATGTATGGATTCAATTAGAGGAGACAATTTTATATTTCCAACCCTAGTAACAGGGATCAAGGTTTGCCCAGTTGAGCTAAGTTGAGTTGAACTTTTAAGGAACTAGAAAATAAAGGCTATTGAGATTTTAGTGGAGCATGATTGTCAGTATTTGCAAGGGTAGTCACTACTTGATGTAATCACTACTTCCTTGTTTGCCAGTTTCCTCCCTCTGCTAAATTTCATTCTCTAACAAAAGCAGTAGTTCCTGAGCATGTCCAAAACATATATTTCCCAAAGGAGCTTCATTCTTAGGGTAAGTACTTAAAATGTTACACTGTTTGGTTAATTAACATGCTCACACTGCCTTCAATTATTGGAGTTATTTTCTTTTCTTACTAAATTAAATCTGATTTTTGCACTGTTGCAGCACATCAGTTCTATCTTTGAACAGCTAGTGACTAAATAGCCCAACACCATTTTTATGCTTTTAGCAACTAGTCATCAGTTGTGTTTCCGTGCACATGTAAGTTAATTCTCTTCCATATGATCATAATGCAGTCATCTGAGGAAGACAACATGGTCCTTGAAGAAAGGCACAAAATACAGTCTGCAGTTGATCGACTAAACACTCTAATCAGTGAAAGCTGACAATCTAAAAGTGTACTTGTACTAAGAAACCTTCCCAGTAAGTCTACTTCCTTCTGTTCTGTTTGTTTGTGGTCAATCAATTTCCTTATTTATGTGGCACATGATTTTCTATTGTTCCTTTACAGGTTAAAAAGAAACCTATAAATTTAATAGTTCCGCAGGATAAATGGAATTGTGGTGGGTTTTGGTTATTAGCATGTAGGGTCAGGAGCATAGATTTAAACAAGAGCATAGGGACATGTATAAACATCGGCGTAGTGGTTGAAATTGGACAATATTGGTCGATATATGAGTGAATAATGGTATCAGAAGTCCAAAATCCTGTTACTTAATGGCCCATACAATACATAACTGCCGGTTTTTAAAACCCCTGGTTTGAATAGAGGGACGGAGTGATATTTTTCGACTGTAAATAGAATTTATTTGTTTAAATAGATAAATCTGTAGCGAGCTGTTAACAAATATCTCATAGGTTTCTCTTTCCTTTCCTGGTTTTCTTTTCAGCAACCATTTCAATTATCAACCCCGTTTGTTTTCAGAGATAGAATGTAAGAGATTCATAGTGAGGGAATTGTTAGTGAGGGGATTGATAGTGAGGGGATTAAGTAAAATTATGTTTGTTTTGATGATAGTTGTTAGTGTAGGGATTGTTAAATTATTTTTATATAAAATAATAAAAAAATAAAAAAATGCAAAAACATTAGACATTAATGTTCAAAAAAAAAAATGCCCAACATGTAAAAAATTAAAAAAAAAAAATTCCAGATAAAAAAAAACAAATAAAATCAATGATTTTACTTAACAAAAAATACAAAAAATTGATCATTAATGTTAAATTTTTTTTTTTCCAACATGTAAAAAATAAATAAATAAATAAAAAATTTCTAGTCCTTAGGACTATTTTTTTAATACCACTTCTACCTTTTCCATCCCAATTTCCCTTTCAAGGCCTGTCCTAATACTAAGGGATTAGGAGTTGTCTTTCCATCTTTCAAAACAAACATCCCATACAGTGGGCTTCATTTCAGTATCAATCTCAATCCCTTCCCTATAATTCCAAACAAAAGGGGCCATGTGGCCTTCTGTCTTGCAACATTTGGGCTCATTGTCCGGAACGATGGATTCAAAAATTGATCAAGAATGGGTGAAGTGAAGCAATGAAAATGTGATTAACGTACGGACTTCACATAACAACGAATAGTCAAGGGCTTAAATTTAATTCACTACCCCACAAAATATGAATATATACACATGAATGGATATATGTATGGATTTGCTGTAAGGGAAGGTATAGGACTTTTTCGTTGGTTTGGGGATGAGGCCACCGAGTAGGAAGCAAAATTGACGTTGGAATCAGCCTCTCATCAACAATGGGCAATGCCTAATGAGTCCTGATACTGTAACATTTTCTGTGTCCCCAGTCTCAAGAGACTGATATATGTGCTTTTAATGCTCTCACTTCCCGCAGAGAGAGAAAAACAAAGCGATTTTAACTGACTTTCAGAACTGTTTGATATACCTTTTTGTAGGCTTTCACACACAGCAAGAAACAAAGTGTTAAAATCCCTAAAAAAACCTTGTGAATGAACTGAAGTAGCAGGAAGACTGGCCAACGTTACATCAACCAAAATATTTCATTTATTTTTTTAATAATTAGATTTAAAATATTTGAAATTAGTATTTTCATATCTTTTTGAGTTCTATATGTGTATCCATATCTTTTTTCTTTTAAATTTACTTTTTTTTCATAAAAAAATAATTTACAATAGAAATTAGGAAAAATGGAAAGGAATATTTATAAGGCTGCTAGGAAAGATAATCTCAACTTTGAATGAGAGACCAAGTTTGAGAATTTAGAAACATCGAAAACTATACTACATCTGTATATTTATATAGTATATAGTATAGGTTTTCTTTCATTCTATTCAAAACTACATTCCTTATATTATATAAAGATATACAACAATATTAAATATTTTAAATCAAAACACACAATAATATTAAATATTTAATATGATATTTTCCTTTCTTGTTGACTCATCTTCATTGCCTATGTATACATATTGAAATAGCTAATCCGTACATATAAGTAACCACTTGCTCATACGACGAAGAGAGACAAAACAATGTCAAAAGGATTCAAGGTTTTGATCTCTCGAATCATCTCATCCTTCCAATTCTGCCACTCCAAAAACCCTTCCAACTTTCCAGAAAATCATGTCCCTTTATTCCTTCAACTCTCTCCAAACTCCGTCTTCATTGACTGCCTGTCGGCGACCCCACCCACTTTCAAACCCCACCGCTCCTCCTTCAAGCACCACGTGTCCATCTTCTCATCCGTCGGCTGTGGGTTCGGTACATAGTACACCTTTGAAGATGACCTCACCGAATCACCGGAATTCAAGTGGGACGAGATCGTGTCGCGAAATCTACAACTCCTCCATCTCTGGCGATTCCGACAACGACCTCTTCCCTCCTCCTCTCCTCCTCCTCCGCACACGGCGGCGAAGAAGAAATGACAGAGCAAAAAAAAAAAGCGAAGACACGGCATTGTATCAGCACTTCCTCGACCGAATAGGTTGTTTGGCGACGAGAGAGACGAGGAAAAAGAAGGGATCGTAACGCTAGTTTCGTTTTCACGAAATCACAAGAAGAGAATGAAGCGAGCGAAATGCAACATTTCGAAAGGAGGAAATGTGTGGTCGCCGGAGATTGAGTCACTAGGGAGGTTGTCGGGGTTGAAGAAGTTGGTACCGTTGTTTGCGGTGAGGGAAAAGTGAAGAAGAGCTTCGCGATGGTGAAGAAATCAGAGGACCTGTATGAGAATTTCAAAAGATCAATGATGGAGATGATATTAGAGAAGCAAATGTTTGAGGCGAGAGATTTGGAGCAGCTGTTGGAGTGTTTTTTCTCGCTGAATTCGCGTAATCATTACAAGGCTTTTACTGACATTTGGGAGACATTGTTTTGTAGTACTAGTTGAATTTCCACTCATCATCATCGAGTTTCTTTCAATGTTCTTTGAAGCTCTTGATAATTGTTAAAACGAAAGATTAAAAAATAAATTTACTTGGCTTTTGTGTTATTAATTATTAGAATCTATGATTACTAATGTGTTGATGGTGATGAATTTGGTCATGCATGCTCCTTTTTCTTTTGTTTGTTTGCTTTTTCTTTCTTTCTTATTTTTTGTGATCTAAAATATTTGAATTAAAATGGGTCTTTTTTTTGTTTGTAGTGGGATTTTGTATTGAACATTTAAAATTTCAAGTCTATTATATTAAATTCCTAAATCCCACTGCAAACAAAAAAAGACCCATTTTTAAGTCAAATATTTTAGATCATAAAAAACAAGAAAAAAAAAAAAAGAAAAAGCAAACAAACAAAAGGAAAAGGGAGCATGCATGACCAAATTCATTCCCATCAACACATTAGTAATCATAGATTTTAATAATTAATACAAAGCTAGTAAATTTGTTTTTTAATCTTTTCTTTTAACAATTATCAAAAACTTCAAAGAACATTGAAAGAAACTCGATGATGATGAGTGGAAATTCAACTAGTATTACAAAACAATGTCTCCCAAATGTCAGTAAAAGCCTCTACAATAACCCTGTAATGATGACGCGAATTTAGCGAGAAAAAACACAGCAACAGCTGCTCCAAATCCCTCACCTCAAACATTTGCTTCTCTAATATCATCTCCATCATCGATCTCTTGAAATCCTCATATGGGTCCTCTGATTTCTTCACCGCCGCGAAGCTCTCCTTCACTTTCCCCTTCGCCTCAAACGACGGTATCAGCTTCTTCAACCCCGACAACCTCACTGGCGACTCAATCTTCGGTGACCACACCTTCCCTTCTTTCGAAACATTGCATTTCGCTCCCTTCATCCTCTTCTTGTGATTTCGTGAAAACGAAACTAGTATTACGATCCCTTCTTCTTCCTTGTCTCTCTCGTCACCAAACAACTCACTGTCGGTCGAGGAAGTGCTGATACGGTGTCGTGTCGTCGCTTTCTTTTTTTTGCTCCGTTGTTTTTTCTTCGTCGCCATGTGCGGCGGAGGAGGAGGGAAGAGGTCGTTGTTGGAATCGCCGGAGATGGAGGAGTTGTAGATTTCGCGATGCGGCGTCTCGCCCCACTTGAGTTCTGGTGATTCAGTGAGGTCGTCTTCAGAGGTGTACTGTGTGCCGAGCTCCGAACCCACAGCTGACGGATGAGAAGACGGAGGACACGTGGTGCTTGAAGGAGTAATGGGGTTTGAAAAGGGTGGGGTCGCCGACGGGCAATCAATGAAGACGGGGTTTGGGGAGAGTTGGAGGAATGAAGAGACAGGATTTTCTGGAAAGTTGGAAGGGTTTTTTGGAGCGGTAGAATTGGAAGGATGAGATGATACGGGAGATCAAAATCTTAAATCTTGTTGCCATTGTTTTGTCTCTCTTTGTTGTATGAAAAGGGCTGCTTATATGTACGGATTAGCTATTGCAATATGTATATATAGGCAATGAAGATGAGTCAACAAAAAAGGAAAAATATCATATTAAATTTAAATATTAGTGTATTTTTATTTTGAATATTTAATAATATTGTATATCTTTATATAATATAAGGAATGTAGAATGAAAGAAAATCTATACTATATATATATATACAAATGTAGTATAGTTTTCGATGTTTCTAAACTCTCAAAGTTAAGATTATCTTCTTCTACTGGCAGCCTTATAAATATTCCTTTCCATTTTTCCTAATTTCTAATAAAATTATTATTATTTTTATTAAAAAAAAGTAAAATTTGAAATATGGATATACATATAGAACTCAAAAGATATAATAAATACTAATTTCAAATTTAATTATTAAAAAAATAAATGAAATGTTTTACTCTAAATTCTTCTATTATATTTTTCTATTTGACAGTCTCAGAAATCTTTTTTCCATTTTTCCTAATTTCTAAAAAAAAATTATTTTTTATGAAAAAAATGTAAAATTTGAAATAAAAAAATATGGATATCTATCTATATATAGCTATATAATAAAGAAAAGGGTCTTTTAATGACAAGGCTTGTGGGAGTTCTAAACCCTCAAACTAAATTTTATAATTTTTTGATTTTTAAATAATAAAAAACATTCTATTGGTTGAGCTCTTATTTAATCATAACAATAAAACTCTAATTATTTCATAAATTACGATTTTTAAAAGGAGAGTATGTTCAACTATTTTAAAATTTAAATGTGCGCGCTACTATATATGAAAGCAATTCACTAAAATTTAATTATTTTTTATTTTTAAAAAATTTATTGGTTAAATCTAATTATTTCATAAATTACGATTTCTAAAAGGAAAGTATGCTTAATTATTTTAAAATTTAAATTTGTGGGCCACTAGTGTGGAAGCAATTTACTAAAATTCAACTATAATCATAAAAAAAATTATAATTATTCCATAATTTATATTTTTAAATATATATATAATTTTCTATTTTAAAATTTAAATTATTTGTCATAAATATAATAAACAATTCAACAAAATAAAATTTATAAAACTTTCAAATGGTCACATTATCTATGCTATAACTAATATAGAAATCTTTTTTCAAAATTTATAATAATGCTCCTTTCAAAATTCAATATAGTAAGCTTTTAAAATTAATTAATTATTTATTTATTTCCAAACGCCCATACTAAGTTTCTTAATTAATTTTTATTTATTATTAAAAAAGTTTTAAAAAATCTATTGGGTAACACTTTCTCAACAAAAATATAACTATCTAATGATTTACGAAATTTCAAGAAAGTATACTAACCTATTTTAAAATTTAAAAGTGTGCCATATATATAAAAAAAATCTAATTTTCTCTTTATTTATGACTTTTAAAAAGAAAGAAGACTAAATCAATTTTAAAAATATAAAATTGTGTATCACAAATTGTGAAAAGTAATTCATATCTCCCGTAAATCTTCTCTCTTATACTTATTGGAATCGAGTCAACTTAGAGTCGGTGTTCATCAAATGTTGTAACTGTTAGTGATGGAGCAATTGTGAAGAATTCATTTGATAAATTTTTTCATTTTAAGTTTATGTATTTTTATAAAGATCAATTTCTAATCTTTAGCCTCCGACATCCTTATTTCTATTATGCACCTAACAATTATGTTAATTTCTAAAAATTTATTGCATGCTTATTTAATCTAAGTGTTTTTTATAAAATAAATCTCCAATATCTTTGGTCCAAGTTCAACGGTTTAAAATCTATATTTATCAAGTACATAAATATGGACAATAAAGGCTATTGAGAAAATTTGCATATCTATTAACAAATTTTCATTGGAAGTTTTTTCTTTTTGGGTGATACATATGGTTATAATATTACTTATGCATTTATGTTTTGTAATTTCCATGCTTTCATATTTCAAAATTTTTATAAGGTTTGCTTTTAATTTTTAGATTTTATAGTTGGTGCACTTTTTCTTAAATAATGTTATACTTATTATATTTTTATATTATATTATATTACATTTTATTGTGTGATAGTTTATTTGGTTGTAATTTTAAATTATAATTTATTTGATATTTTATAGCCTATTTCGCTAAAATATAGAGGTTTTTTAAATTACAATTTGTAACTCCTTTTTTTAAAACTTATTTGAAATATTTGAAATCCTTAAATACATATGAATATAAGAGTTTCATATCTTTCGTCTTGGTAATAACTTTTGAGGCATTATGTATATTTACACAATAAAAATGTTACATAGATTATCAAAAGTTATATTGCACCAAATAAATTTACAATTTATTTTAAGGTAATAATTTAAAATTTTACTTATAATTTATAACCATTTTATGTGTCATGCCAAACATTAAACAAAATTTAAAAAATACAAGGTGCATTTAGATTAGGGCCTACGTTACATAAGCTTAATAATGATCGTGAACATGGTGCACTAATATGTGGATGATTTTCTTAAATAAATATTTGTCAAAATTTTGAATGAGAAAATTTTGTTTAAAAAATAGGTTGTTGATTAGATTTAAAGCATATTTGATAAAACTTAATTATTGATTTTGTAATGCTAAAAGTTTTAATAAAGTATAAAATTTTAAAATTACATATATTTATTCATAAATTTTAAATGTGAAAAATGTTTGGAGTATTTGAAAATATTAAATTTACTCATAAATATTAAATTTTCAAATGCTAGAAGAACTATTTGATATAGAATTTTTTAATAAAAATGGTTTATTAATAAAGTTATTTCATACATATTTATAATGTATCATGTTTATTTTTATTTTATTTTATTTTTTAAAGTTTGTGATTAACTCTAAAAAATTTATAAAATTCTTATTTGAAATGTGGATTATGCATAAATTTATTAACAAATGAGAAAAAAAAATTATAAATTTACATATAGTACATGCATTACCTTTTATTTGAACCATGCTAACTATAAGTCAAGTAATTATTTGGCTCAAGTACGTACTGAATAAATATTGAGATTTAGGTACTAGCCATTAAAATAGTCTAACACATCTTCATTCAAATACTCTAGGCCTGTGGGCTAGAGTTAAATTGTTTTATATACATATTCAGTTTAATTTATTTGTGTAGTATATTAGTTCTAAATTTTTTTAATATAAAACAATTAAAAATATAAAAAATCAAAAATTAAAAATGATCTATATGGAGTTCAAATTAAGAAAATGGCTATAGGGTTTGCAAAATGTTCAATTGGTCTAACTTCTAAAATATTAGCAAATATAATTAATTAATATTTAATAAGACTGTTTTAGAGGTTATAACTAGCAACTTAGCAGGATCGAAATTATCGAAATCTTATTTGAGGAGTGGGTTAAAGATTGGGGTCACTGATACTCTATATTTTTTTTTCTATTTTTTTTATTTATTCTTCAATTTTGATTTATTGATAAGGTAATTGATTTTACATAATAGATATGAGATAATTGGTAAATTGAAAAACAAAAATTACAAAATTCATCAAGACGAAATATATTTATATTTTCGTAAATATAAATATTATATGGGAACTAATTAATATTAAATAAATTTTATTTTATATTATAAATAAAGTTTTTGTTATAATTTAATTTTAAAAATAATTTTAGTTATTTATTTTAACCCGTGCATAGCACGGGTATTATACTAGTACATATAGAATCAAAAAGATATAATACATTCTAATTTAAAATATTTCAAATCTAATTATTAAAAAAATAAATGAAATATTTTATTCTCAATTCTTCTATTATTATCTTTCTTACTTGGCAGTCTTATAAATCTTCCTTTTCATTTTTCTAATTTCTAATAAAAATTTATATTTTATGAAAAAAGGTAAAATTTGAAATAAAAAGGATATGGATATACATATATACTAAAAAGATATGATAAACTTTAATTTAAAATGTTTCAAATCTAATTATTAAAAAATAAACGAAATATTTTACTCTCAATTCTTCTATATTAGAGTTTTATTTAATTTATTTTTTTCTCTCACAATTATCTTATTTTTATATATATCGTTAAATTTGAACTTGAATTTTTTTAATAAATCAAATCTAATTATTAAAATAAAAAAATATATTTTACTCTCAATTTTTCTATTATTAGAGTTTTATTTAATTTGCTTTTTCCCCGTTTATCTTATTTCCTATTATGGAAATATTACATGTTACTATATAATATATATAAAAGATATATTTACTATTATATTTACTAATGGTCTCCTCTCGAACTCAAAGTGGTTTCAAAGAGACCAGGAGTTTGAAGAAGATTTTTGTTCAATTCCATTTATTTTTCATCATATTATTTTCTTCAATTATTTTAATTTATGTGTTTGATTTTGTTGTAATGTATAAGGAGGACACTCAATTTAAATCCAAATATAATTAAAATTAATTATGTAACTCTACAACATTTTTGCTTACATTTTTATTTTTGGGCAATTTTTTTAAGGTATTTGGTATTAAGTTTATAGGATAAAGAACATGCAATATTTGCATAGTGGTTGAGGTCCCTCAACATTTTTCTAGAGAAATTTTGATCTAGAGAAATTTTAAAACACAGAGAAATTTTTCTGAAATTTGTCTATGTTTTGAAATTTCTCTGAATCAAAATTTCTCTCGTTTGCTCAATTTTTCTAATTTTCTTTGTGTTTGAAAATTTCTCTAGGTTAAAATTTTGCTCACAAATTTTTCTGTTTTTGACTAATTTTCTCTGGTTCAAAATTTCTCTGATTTATTCATAATTTCTCTGTCTCTGTTTTCACCAAACCAGAGAAAATTGAACATATTTATAAAATAAAATAAAAAAAGCATAGAAGTTAGAACCCAACTCAACCCTTCTTTCTCCATTTCTTTCATTTCTTTTATTTCTTTCTGCAACCCTCATTGTTCTCTCCATCATACATATATATCTAGAAAATGAAAATGAATATACATACGTATATATCATTATCACCATGAACCTAGTAATGATGATATATATACAAATCACCCAAATCAACAACTCACAGATTATATATATATATTAATATGAATA
Source organism: Camellia japonica (assembly GCA_030407325.1). NCBI lineage: Eukaryota > Viridiplantae > Streptophyta > Magnoliopsida > Ericales > Theaceae > Camellia > Camellia japonica. Next base: position 74,535,893 of record JAPPVO010000024.1, read on the forward strand.
TGAACATGGTGAAGAGAAAGAATTGAGAGATTCTTGAGAAGATTGAAAGAAGATAAGGCCTAATCGCTATTGATATAGAGCTTGGACTCTTGTTCTTCCTCATTTTCATCATCATCTCCGATCTTATTTGGTGTGAGATGGGTGACCTTGGGCACGAGATTGACTTTTAGCATCACATATCATCCTCAAATTGACAGGCTGTCAGAGCGTACTAATCAGATTCTAGAGGATATGCTTTGGGGTTGTGTTCTTGACTTTAAGGGGTCGTGGGAGAGGCATTTTCCCTTAGTAGAGTTTGCCTATAACAATAGCTTCCAGTCGAGTATTGGCATGGCACCATTTGAGGCCTTGTATAGCCGACCGTGTAGATCCCCTGTGTATTGGGCCGAGGTGGGTGATGCACCTTTGTTGGATCTAGAGTTAGTCCAGGAAACGACGGAGAAAGTTTCACTTATCCGTAAGAGGTTGGTTACTGCCTAGAGTCGCCAAAAAAGTTATGCAGACCGTAGGAGGAGACCTTTGTCTTTTGAGGTAGGAGATCATGTCTTCTTGAAGATATCACCTAGGCAGGGTTTGATGAGATTTAAAAAGAGTGGGAAGTTATTTCCTAGATTTATTGGACCTTTTGAGATCCTTGAGCAGATTAGAGAGGTAGCTTATCGCTTGGCTTTACTACCACATCTTTCCAGGGTCCCATAATGTGTTTCATGTTTGTATGCTTCAGAAGTATGAGTCAGATCCATCGCATGTGTTGGATTGGATCGACTTAAAGGTAGATGAGGATGCCTCGTATGAGGAGAGACCGGTGAAAGTCTTGGATACTCGAGACCAAGTCTTGCGAGCCAAGACAATTCCTTTGGTAAAAGTATTTTGGCGACGTCACAGAGTCGAGGAAACAACTTGGGAACGTAAGTTGGAAGTCCGTGAGAAGTATCCGGACATATTTGTTAATGTTTAACCATGTATTGAAACTTTTATGATGTTGATGTAATATAAATATTGTATATGTTTTGAAAATGTGAATTGTATATTCAGTATTGAAAACTTGTTTATCATGTTGATAAGAATGAATGACCAAAGGATGGGTCGTGATGTTGGAATTGATTGATTATCATTGTTGTAATTGGTTTAAACATGATTTTAATGTTTGATTTAAAATTTCGGGGATGAAATTCCTTAAGGGAAGAGGTTATAGCGTTCTTGGTTTAGACCTGACCCGTTGATGTTTTGAATCCGGGTTTCATTTGTCTTATTTAGATATTCATACTGTGTTTCTCCTTATTTCTCATTAAGTTTGAGTATTGGAGTGTCTTGGTTGCGTTTGAAACAGGTTGGTTGCTAGTTAGTTCAAATTGTTGTTGTCCAAAATTTGGCCTATTCGCTCAAGCGAAACTTCTTGCGCTCGAGTGAGCTTTATGAGCTCCCAGTACTTTTGCAAGCTTGCAGAGATATTGGGGAGGTAGTGTTCTTCACTCGAGTGAGACTTCTTGTGCTCGAGTGACTGTCTTTTGTCTGTAAAACTTCTGGGAGTGTGTATTCTGTACTCGAGCGGAACAACTTATTGTGTCTGATAGCTCGAGCGACAACTCTTGCGCTGAGCAAGCTGTGCATATATTAGTTCGTAAAAGGATCATTTTACATCACTTTTTCATATATATATATATATATATCTCTAAACTTTCTAAAACCCTAAGTTGAGACCCTCTCTATCTAAAAATCACATTTTCTCTTCTAAAACACTTGGATCCATTGATTTCTTCACCCTACTCCCTTTGAGAAAAAGGTAGAGCTCACTTAGAGCTTCGTTTTCATCCGAGCAAAGTTGGATTTCGACTTCCTTGAGGTTTCTCCATTCTCTCCTTGGTCTTCTAGCTTCGAGGTAAGGGTTCTCTACACTCTTTTATGATTTTTAACTTAGCTATTTGTTTTTATAGAATAATCTTGTGGTTTTGAAGGATTTTGAACAAACCTAGGGTTTTGGTTCAAAATCAAAAGAGGAGTTTTCAAATGGTTGTATGGAAAATGGCTGTGGGAGTGAAAATGAGGTTGAGTGGTGATAAAATTGTTGATTTTGATACTTGGATTTGATTTTGGAAGTAAAGGGGTTTTGACCTAAATGTTTCAAATATTTATTTTGTATAAATAAATGGAATTAATGTTGCGAATGTGAAATTGGATGGATATTGATATAGATGGTGGAGTTTGAAATGTATTATCACTCACCTTGAAATTTGGAAAGTTTATCTGTATTGGAGATTTTATATATCTGTCTAGAAATATTTATTTTGGGCTATCAGTGGAGGATAACTATGATTGTTGTAGAAATTGCATGAGGATTAGTAAATTGAAACTAATTTCTCATTTGTGCATTGAACATTGTTACTCATTTAATACATTGCATATGTATGTGAATTTGAGAAAATGGGTAAATGTTGGAAAGAGGTGCGTATCACGAAATTAAGTTGGCCTGTGTGTCCAGAGTGAAAGTCTCGAAAAACGCGTATGCATGGGTGCCGATTCCCGCGAATGAAATATCCGTAAAATGGCAATACGTAGTGCTGTGTATACTAATATGGGGCCGTTTGACGGTTTCTTGCGGATGAAAAATCCGTGAAAGGTTGTATCAGTTTGAGAATTCCCCTTTGTTTTCTATTGTAAAGAGCATGACTTTGAGAATTTTGATATAGACTGGACATGACATTGTTTTGGAAAGAAACTGTAAAACATTTCGGTCATGAGCATTGCAGATGCATTTCACCCTTATATCTTTGTTAAGATTCATATGTTATGTTGGATTATTTTTACTGGGCTTTGACTCACCCTATATGGGAAAACCATTTTCAGGTGTTGGTGAGATGCCTCAACCAAGGACTTAGCTTGGGAGGACAGTGGAGTTGAAAGCTTAGTTTTGTTATTTTGTATTTAATGTTTGTACAAGCCTACGGCATTATATGTATTGAGCTTAAGACTCACTTTTGATGTAACCAAGCATTGTCTTGGAAAATTGTAGCCTTCAGGGCATTTTTATTATCTGTTTACCTTCTACATTTTAATTTGTTGTTGTCACATGCTATAGATTCAGGGTTAGGACTTATGAATGTATATTCACGTGCCACCTCTTTTGTACAACTGAGTTTCATGTGAGAATTGAGGATATGTACTTGATTTATGTTATTATTAATTATCATTATGGTTAGTTTATTATAATTATTTCGGTGTTACAGTTATTGTAGTTGTTATGTAAGATCTGAAACTGCCAAAGGTTTAGTGTTTTATGTGGTTAATAAAAAAAAAAAAAAAGGTAAAAATCTTATTCTAATGTTGTCTATCCTCTTGAACGTAAGAAATTACTTGGTGTGGTAACTTATTGGCATGTATGGTAGTAGTATCCCTAATTAAACGTGCAGCTCCATTGCTAAAGAACTTGGTGTTCTTTTTTCTTTTTTTTTTCCCCACTCTTTTTTCATTTTCTAACAAATCTATGATAATTTTTTAACTTAAAGAGATCAGTTGCTACCTTAAACTGTGTTATAGCAATTTCGATTTTGACCCGACCCTTGTTGTATCTTGGACTCGGGTTTCATGTTGTTGTTCACCTCTTGCTTCCATTATATTTCCTTAAATTTGGGTGATTGGATTGTAGTGGTTGTGTTTGGAACAGGTTGGTTGCTTAGTTTTCAAACCTTTGTTGCCCAGAATTTTGCTTCTCCGCTTGAGTGACACTTCTTGCGCTCGAGCGGGCTTTGTAAACTCTCAGCATTTTTGTAGGTCTGTAAAATTACTGGGAGGGTGTATTCTACGCTCGAGCAGCGTTTCCTACGCTCGAGCGAGTGGGCGCTCGAGCGACACTTCTGGCGCTCGAGAGTTGGTCTATTGTCTACAAAACTACTGGATGTGTATATTTTGCGCTCGACCGTCATTTCTTGAGCTCAAGCGGTAATGCCCTTTTGTTTTGTGTTTTGACGCTCGAGCGTCACTTTTTGCGCTCAAGCGGAACAACTTATTATGTCTGACGCTCGAGCGTCACTTCTTGCGCTCGAGCGGACTATACGTGTATCAGTTCGCAGCAGCACATTTTTTCATCACTCTCTTCCTCAAAACCCTAGATCTAGAGCTCCTCTCTCTAAAACTCACTATCTCTCTACTTTTTTACCTAGATTTAGTGGTTTCTCCACCCTACACTCTTTGATAAAAAGATAGAGCATCTCGAGGGCTACATTCTCATCCGAATAGAGTTGGGTTTTGACATGTTTGAAGTGTCTCCATTTTCTCTCTCAGCTTCTAAACTTGAGGTAGAGACTTTTTACACTTTTCTATGAGTTTTGACTTAGTTATTCGTTGTTGTGTAAGAAATATTGAAACTTGGAATGATGTTGAGCAAACATAGGGTTTGGGTTGTAAAATCAAATGAGGGGTTTTGTATTGTAAATGCAAAAGGATGATTATGGGAATAGAGATGGGGTGTGTTCTGAGAATTTTAGTGGTTTTGGTACTTGAGAGGAATTTTGGACGAAAATAGGGTTTTGCCTTAAAACTTTTTAAATAATTATTTTGCATAAATAATGAAATTGGTATTGGAAACATGAAATTGGATGAATGTTTATATAAATGGTGGAGTTCGATATGTATTACCTCTCACTTATGGAAATTTGGATAATTTATCTATCTTTGAGATTGTATATCTGTTTAGAGATATCTGTTTCGGGTTATCGGTGAAGGATAACTATGATTGTTATAGAAATTGTATGAGGATTAGACGAATTGAAACTAATCTCTTAGCCATTATCTTTGAATATGATTATGATTTATATATATGGTATATGTATGATGTTTAATAGGAGAAAGGGGATATACTCCATGTTTGGGAGAAGAAAGGGATGGACTCCATTGAATTAAGTTGGCCTATGCATCCAGGGTGGAAGTCCCGAAAACATTGTGTATACATGGGTATCGATTCCCGCGAACGAAATTTTCGTAAAATGGCAAATAGAAGTGTTTGTGTGATGACTAGATTGATTTGAGAACTTTTGAGTTGTATCCTCAGTTGGTTGTTTGTAATAAATGGAGATAACTCATGAATTGAGATAAAATGAATTGAATCAAAAAAGGGATTAAGATAACATGGATTGTGATGTAAAACTTGGCATGGCATGGTTTGCGAAAGATTTGTAAATGAATTTGTCATAGGCATTGTATATACACTTCATGTTTATATCTTTGTTAAGATTCATATATTGTATTAGATTGTCTCTACTGGGCTTTGGCTCACCCTACTTGGGAAAAACTATTTTCAGGTGCTGGTGATATGCCTCCGCTAAGAACTTAACTTGGGAGGACTGTGGAGCTGAAGCTCATTTTTGTTCATTTTGTATTTACTTTCTTTTCAAGCCTAGGGCTTTATGTGTATTGAGCTTCTGACTCATTTTGTTGTAACCAAGTGAAGCCTTGGAAAGATGTAAGCCTTTAGAGCATATAAATACATGTTTAGCTTTCATTCTTTATTATTACTTTCAGGGTGAACTATTTATGAATATACACTGCATGTGTCATCTTTTGTATATTAATTCCAATTAATGAAAGCTTCTTATTTCACTTATATCACTTTGTATTAGATGTTTGGAGTTGAATTGTATAATTAATTTGGGGGTGTTACATGTGTGCTAGTTTTGCAATCTCTTAGAGGTGTAGAAGCCGAGGGTGTTATAGATGATGCCTTCATCTGTGATGATGAAGATGGATTAATAAGGGAGGGTGACGACACAGAAGAAGAATATGACCTGCAAAGTGATTTTGATACAGATGTTGATGTCGAATCTTGATGTATTTGCTTTTATGATTTGGATATGATAATGAACCAAAATACTTGACTTATTAATTCAGCAAAATCATGTCATAGCTTGTTATATCTCTTTTTATTAATATCATATATACTTTGTTAAAATTTGTTAGCTTTAACAATGAATAGTAGGGGTGGGCGCTTGTTGGTTACGGCTACGGAGCCAATCCGTCATCCGTCTGCCAGATTGGTGGATTGGAGAAAATCAATCCGCATCCGTCCGCCAATCCGTCGGATGTAGATTGAGCGGATTGGCGGATTTGACAGATGGAATGCGAATCGGTTTGGCGGTTTAAAATTTTATAAACTTGCAACATAATTCAACTTGTGCCCTTCCTAAAAAAAAATTAAAAAAAGTATTACAGTCAATAACTTAAAAAAGTATTACAATCACTGTATGCTTCATCCACATAAAATATTACAATTTGTGATTCTTAAAATATACAAACAATTCAAACCACCAAAATCATGAACAGAGCAGTAGTAGAGATTGTATGCTTCTGTATTGTTACATCTATATTTGTTTTTGGAAACAAAAACTAACCAGCATATATCATTTTTTTTAATTTATTATTTTTTGAGTTAGATTTAAAAACCAAAAAATATAGATAAATAATACATTTATTTTTTTTCAATTAAAAAATATATTCAAGTTGAAAACTTTTTTCAACCGAATATATTCAACAGAATATTTAAACTTTTTTTCAATTGAAAATACAAACAGAATATCTAAATAAATTGAAAACACAAAGTCTTAGAAATTATTAGGGGTATTCGCGGTTTGACAGTTTGGTTGCGGCCAAAGGAACCTCAAATCCGTCATCCGTCCAAAACTAGGCGGATTGAAAAAAATCAATCCGCAACCGTCCGCTCGTCATCATGCATCCGTCCAAAATATAGCGGATCGGTTCAGTTCGGTCAGTTTGGGTGGATCTGTATATCCGTTGCTCACCCCTAATGAATAAGATACGTAAGTATTTTATTAGAGTCGAAAATCCCTAAAACATATTCAAAAAAAAAAAACATTCGAGGGGCTTCCCAACCACTGTTGGGATGTAACGGCAGCTTTCCCGCACCAAATATGACTTGTAAGGACAGATGGTACATAAATAGGATATGTAGGTTGGGAGTTAGAGTCGAGAATGTCTTAAATTTAGTCCAAAAAAAGGCGTTCGAGGCCAAAAATGGAGAAATATTATTAATTATGGACAATGATTACTTGTAAAAGATTGCTGGTTGCCTAATATATGTTTGAGTTTTACATATTTTTCTTTCATATATTCGAGTATGCAAAACTAATGATTAATTTGAAAAGATTAAGTAAATTTGAGTTTTATATGGTTTATTTATAATTTTAAATATGCCAATATTTGGTTAATACTAATGATTAATTTTATTTTTACTGATGATTTTTGGCACGGTGTTGTAGATACGACTTTTTTTACAAGTACAAAAGACATTGTTTTTAGGATTAGAATTGTTCGTACAAATTTCTTTTTTAGCATGGTACATATCTAAAATTTGGTGTGGTACAAATTACCTTTGGACGAGGTACAAATTAGTTTTTGGTGTGGTACAGATTAATTTTTTTGGTGTGGTACAAATTACTCTTTTGGCTTGGTACAGATTACCTTTTGGATATTAAATTTGGTTAATCCTCTGTTATGTATGGAATTATATTTTTGAGGTTGGATTATACTTGGTTTGTACAGAATTTCTATTACATTTAGAATTTGACGTTAAAAATGAATTTTTTGGATAGTTGAAAGTGAAATGTGTGCGCGTTGTGGAATGGTGCCTAATATAATTAGTATTCAATGATTATTTTGTTTATGTACAGGGTACATGTTGCACTAATAATGGAATAAATACAGATGGTCGAGAAATTAATTTAAAAAAAGAAATAAATTGTAAAGTTTTTGGCAACTAAATATTTTGGTAGCCAAAAATGCAAGTAAATGTTTTTGGTGACTAAATATTTAGTAGTAAAAAAAAAAACAAAAGATTTTTGGCGACCAAATAGTTAGTAGCCAAAACAAATCAGAATGAGGAAAGAAACTATTGCCGACTAAATATTCTAGTCACGAAAGAACGCGGCATCCTTCAGCAACTAAAATAATGAAAATATCCAGTTTTTTGGCGACTGCAATGTTTAGTCGTGGAAACTAAAGAGAACTAAACTATTTGGTTGCTAAATATATTATTATTAGAGACTAAAATGTTTAGTCACTAAATGTATTATTATTTGTGACACAAATTTATTGGCGGTTAAAACTTTTAGTTGCCAATAGCTGAATTCATTTTTATGTGAAAACTTTCGGCGACTAATGAATTTTTAGTAGCTTAAAGTTGTAAATTAGCAACCAAACAAATTTTAGTCCCCAATACTATCGCCGACAAGGTATACCCGACTACGGCGACTAAAATTTTTAGTCGCCATTGACTTTCGGCGACCAAAAATGAAGCTTTGGCAACTAATTTTTTAGTAACCGAATGTGTATTTTCTTGAAGTGAATGCTATACATAGGTTTCACTAAGCACATTGAAAAATAAAAAATAAAAAATCATACTAATTAATCCAGAACTTGTTTATACTTATAGCATTTTTCTCCAATTTCAAATAAGGATTCCCTCTTTAAGTTCATATTCGTCTCACTTTTGGTCTAAATTCTAACAATAGTTATACTATTGTGATGGAAATAGAGTAAATTACACATTTACTCAGCAACATTTTTCCACTTTGGGTGCTAAAGAAAAACTTGTTTCCAACTTGGTTCCTAACCCACCAAAAAATGTCTAACTGACAAAAAAAAATCATAACTACAACTAGTGCTAACCCATGCCATGCACGGGGACCTTATAATTTAAAATGAGTTATTACACAATTTTTTGTGGTAACTTGTGTTATGATATAATCCATGTTATACATAGAATTTATAGTTGTTAAACAAACTTCATGTTATTTTTATATTGTACAAAAAATTATATCAATTTATAATTTATGAAATTAAGATAACAATCAAAACTATTAGCGAAAACATCATGTTATAAAAAATATTTTTTAGATAGTTAAATAAGAAATATTATATGTAAGGAATACAATGTATAAATTTTGACTAATTTTGAAATAAACAAACTTGGCTAAGCCCAAATGTTAAAATTTTTAAATTTTGCACAATTTGCTCTCATTGAATTCATAATCACCTTAAAAAATTATCAACTTCCATATAAATTTTTATATTTTTTACACACAAACACACATATACATATCAAAAAATTAATAATAACAAAATTGCACCCTGTTACTCACTTTAGTTTAGCTCGTTGCCTTTACTATCCAAAATGCCTTATCCAAATCATTAACATATTGAGGCCAATGGCAGTGACGACGATGGACTTGGTCTCCTTCCACAATTTTGTGGCGATGATGTTGGTGATGATCATTGTTAGGTTTTTATTCTTGACAATCCCGTTTGACAAAACTCTTTTAAGTTGTATTTGTTTTCGCACTTTTATTTATTTCAGTGAGGTTATGAGTTTTTAAATGCGAATCTAACCCGAATTGTGCCTTGCAGAGAAGTTTGTGATGTTAATACTTTCAAGATTGCCACTTCGTTAATTATGACGGGGATCGAGCTGCCCAGTCAGCTCGCGGGGGTCGAGGGGGCAGCGCCCAGGCGGGGTCGAGGGGTAGCGCCCCCGAAGCAAAATGCAAAAATGCATTCAAAGTTGCCTGTCCGCTCGAGCGGAGAATGCTGGGTTTCAAAAGTTCATTCGCTTGCAAAAATACTGGATGTTGTTTTTTCCCGCTCGAGCGGAACTTTCCGCGCTCGAGCGTAGCTACGCTCGAGCGGCCAATCTGATGCTCGAGCGGAGATTGCGGGACAGTTTTCTATAAATACGTGTTTCAGTCCAAATCTAGGATTACTTCTCCAGATCTTCTTCTTGGGTTCTAGGGTTTATATCTGGGGATATTTTGCTAGTTTTCTTTGATATTTTGATTGAGTATTCAACTCATGGTTTAAATAGTATACATCAAAGGATTATTTGTTTGTTCTACACAAAGAGAGAGAGTTGTTCTTCGGTGGATTCTGAAGAATTCGAGCCTGAAGCTTTGGTGGATTCTGGAGTGGCTCATCGTCAAGACAATTCCGAGGTGAAGACGGGGTTGGAAGAGGCACATAGGGGTTGGTTCAATTCGGGCGTGGATTCGCTAGGTAATTGAGAGTATACCTGTATAATTCCTTTATATCTTCTTAGTGGATTGTTTTGTGGCTGTTGCCCGTGGTTTTTTTATCACAATTGGAGGTGTCCAATTGTGGTTTTTCCACGTAAAATCGTTGTGTTGTTTTGTCCTGATTGTTTGATTGGGATTGTTATATTCTGCTTAAAATTGATACGTAATCACAAATCAACATCTAGGGGATTTCTAGATTTTTCAATCATGATTACATGACTGACAATGGTGTATGATAAATAATCAAGTTGATGTATATAATATAAAAAAGAAAATAATATTAAAAAATGAGCATAAAAATGATGGTTAAAGTCACAGCTATCATGGTTGGTCAAATGAGTAAGAAAATAAAATTAAAAAAGAAAAGAAAAAAGAAGTTGCTCTTTGCTTGACTGAAAAAAAAGAAAAAAAGAAGAAGCTATTATTGGCTTGACTATGAAAGCAAGTAAATGGAAAACATAATGAAACAAGAAAGGAAAGGTAATAATATATGTGATAGAAGGAGAGAAAATATATAAATAAATCCTATGATTTATTCGAATTAAAGATTTAGATACATATACTTTTGATAGATATAGATTAACAAATCATATTGTTATTTAAATTATTATTTCAAAACTTTTAATTTTTAATATGTGATAGAGGAAAAGAAAAAAATATGAGTAAATCATGTGACTTATTAAAATAAAGATATAAATAGATTTTAACCAATCATATCCTTTTTTTTTTTTTTTTTTTGATTTTTTGGTTGACTTTTTATCATATTTAAAAATTAAAAATTGGGAAAATAAAGTAAGAAAGACTTAAGAAACTATCATATAGGAGAGAACGTTTCAGATATTAAGATTGACATTTTGAAAGTCTAAAAAACCCCACTACATTTACTTATATATATATATAGTATAGATTGACCACATTATTTACTAAAATATTATCTATTTTACTCTACTTCCACTTTTCCTTCTTCCCATCCTCTTCCCCACCTATGTACCTTCCGAGCCCACACCTAGGAATGACAACGGGTCGGGGCAGGGCTGGGGATCACACTTCCTGTTCCCCGATCCCCGATGGTAGAAATTTCCTCGTCCCTAGCCCCGATCCCCAACGGGGAGTCTACCACCGCCCCTAAACGGGGATCGGGTTTCCCCGACCCCGAAAATTCCCTGACCCAAAAAAAAAAAAAAAAACAACAAACATATACATTCAACAACAAAGATTCAACATATTCATTAACAACAACAACAATCATATCTGTTTATCATCATCATCATCATCAACAACAACAACATAACTCTGAGCTCAAATGTATATTCAACAGATCTAAGCTCTGAGTTCAAATATATATTCAACAGCTCTGACCTGAAATATATATTCAACACCAGATTTAACATATATATTCAATAGATTGAACAGATTTGAGCTCAAATGTAAAAAATAAAAAATAAAAAAATCTAACACATTGAGAGAGAGAGAGAAAGACGACAACAATTGGCTGTGATGGAGAGGCGACGAACTCTGACGATGATGGAAAGAGGGACAGCGGTGATGAAGAAGAGGGACGACGGCAATGGGGAGGGAGGAGGAGGACAGCAACGATGGAGGGACGACGGCGATCGGCGGTGATGGGAGGAGGGATATCGGCGATGAAGGGACGACGCCGACGTCGTGAGAGCAACTGCACTGAGAGAGAGAGAGGGAGAGAGAGAGCGGCTGAGACTATGAGAGAGAGAAACGAAATGCATTTGAGTGAGAGGCAGAGTCAAACATATATATATATATATATGGGGAATATTCGGGGAGTTATGCGGGGATAATTCGGGGTGGGACTGGGCCGGGGCCAGGGATGGGGAACCTATCTCCCGTTCCTGGCCCGAAAACAGTCGGGGATTCAATTTTTAATACCATCCCCGGCCCTATGGGGATAATTTTCGGGGAAAACCCGTTCTAATCGGGGTCGGGGGATTGGGTCCCCGTCGGGCCGGGTTGAAATTGCCATCCCTACCCACACCCAATTGACCACCTCCTCATTAAGTCACCCCATGGGCTGATCAAATCTCCCTTTCAAATCCACTACTTTCCTCCACATTTGGATTTACAACATCTTCACGAATGACGCATAGATACCTACAATAATTTCTCATTTTGGTCCGTCGGATATAAAATTAAATTTTGAGATTTGGTAGATTTAGCAGTAAAGATAATTTTGAAATTAGGTTGGATTTGGATTTACAAATCAAAGTAGAACATAATTTTTTTAGTGACTAAACTGAGACAATTAAAGTCAAATCTAATAAAAATATAATTTTTTTTTTTTAATTTTAGCAATATTTTCTAAACTAACATTTTTTTAGGAATTTTAATATAATAGACCTGAAATTTTAAATGTTCAATACAAATCCCACTACAACAAAAAAAAGAACCATTTTTCAGTCAATATTTTAGATCACAAAAAACAAAAAAGAAAGAAAAGCAAACAAAAAAAGGAAAAAGGAGCATGCATGACCAAATTCATCCCCATCAACGCATTAGTAATCATAGATACTAATAATTAATCACAAAGCCAGTAAATTTGTTTTTTAATCTTTCCTTTTAACAATTATCAAGAACTTCAAAGAACATTGAAAGAAACTTGATGATGATGAGTGAAAATTCAACTAGTATTACAAAACAATGTCTCCCAAATGTCAGTAAAAGCCTCTACAATAACCCTGTAATGATGATGCGAATTCAGCGAGAAAAAACACACCAACAGTTGCTCCAAATCTTTCACCTCAAACATTTGTTTCTCTAATATCATCTCCATCATCGATCTCTTGAAATCCTCATATGGGTCCTCCGATTTCTTCACCACGAAGCTCTCCTTTACTTTTCCCTCCGCCGCAAACGACGGTATCAACTTCTTCAACCCCGACAACCTCACCGATGACTCAATCTCCGGCGACCACACCTTTCTTCCTTTTTGAAATGTTGCATTTTGCTCCCTTCATCCTCTACTTGTGATTTCGAGAAAACGAAACTAGCATTACAATCTCTTTTCTTGCTTGCTCGTCTCTCTCGTCGCCAAACAACCCACTGTCAGCCGAGGAAGTGCTGATACAGTGTCATGTCATCGTTTTTTTTTTTTGCATTGTCATTTCTTCTTCGCTGCCGTGTTGCAGCGGAGGAGGAGGGAAGAGGTCGTTGTCGGAATCGCCAGAGATAGAGAAGTTGTAGATTTCGCGATGCGGCATCTCGTCCCACTTGAATTTTGGCGATTTGGTGAGGTCATCTTTAGAGGTGTATTGTGTGCCGAACTCACAGTTGACGGATGAGAAGATGGAGGACACGTGGTGCTTGAAGGAGGAGCGGTGGGGTTTAAAAAGGGGTGGGGTCACCGATGGGCAATCAATGAAGACGGGGTTTGGGGAGAGTTGGAGGAATGAAGGACATGATTTTCTGGGAAGTTTGAAGGGTTTTTGGAGTGGTAGAATTAGAAGGATGAGATGATTCGGGAGATCAAAACCTTGAATCTTTTTGCAATTGTTTTGTCTCTCTTTGTTGTATGAGAAAGTGGTTCCTTATATGTACGGATTAGCTATTGCAATATGTATATATAGGCAATGAAGATGAGTCAACAAGAAAGGAAAATATCATATTAAAAATTTAATTTATTGTGTATTTTTGTTTTGAATAATTAATATTATTGTATATCTTTATATAATATAAGGAATGTAGTTTCAATAGAATGAAAGAAAATCTATACTATATATATACAAATGTAGTATAGTTTTCAATGTTTCTAAACTCTCAAACTTGGTCTCTCATTCAAAGTTAGAGATTATCTTTCCTACTTGGTAGCCTTATATATATTCCTTTCCATTTTTCCTAATTTCTATAAAATTATTTTTTTATGAAAAAAAGTAAAATTTGAAAGAAAAAAGATATGGATATACATATAGAACTTAAAAAGATATGATAAGTACTAATTTAAAATATTTCAAATCTAATTATTAAAAAAATAAATGAAAAATTTACTCTCAATTCTTCTATTATTATCTTCCTATTTGACAGTCTTAGAAATCTTCCTTCCATTTTTCCTAATTTCTAAAAAAAATTATATTTATGAAAAAAAGTAAAATTTGAAATAAAAAAGATATGGATATCTATATATATAAGGAAAAGGATCTTTCTAATGACAAGACTTGTGGAGTTCTAAACCCTCAAACTAAATTTTATGATTTTTAAATAATAAAAAAAGAAAAATGCCTCATACACCCACTGGGGGTCGACCCCCCAGTGAGGTGGCACTCCATAATTGGACAAAAAAAAAATTGTTTCCTTTTTTTTTTTTTTTTTTTTTTTTTTGGGCTTCAGCCAGTGGGGGCGCGACACCTCACTGGGTGCGACCCCCACTGGGGGTATGCAGTAGTGTTGATAAAAAAATTCTATTGGTTAAACTCTCATTTAATTATAACAATAAAACTCTAATTATTCCATAAATTACGATTTTTAAAAGGAAAGTATGCTCAACTATTTCAAAATTTAAATTTGTGTGCTATTATATATGGAAGCAATTCACTAAAATCTAATTATTTTTTGTTTTTAAAAAAGTCGATTGATTAACTCTAATTTAACCATAACAATTAAACTCTAATTATTCCATAAATTACGACTTCTAAAAGGAAAGTATGCTCAATTATTTTAAAATTTAAATTTGTGTGCCACTAATATGGAAGCAATTCACTAAAATCTAACTATAATCATAAAAAAACTCTTATTATTCCATAATATATGATTTTTAAATATATATATATATATATATATAAATTTTCTATTTCAAGATTTAAAAGTATTTGTCATTAAATATGATAAACAATTAAACAGAATCTAAAATTTATAAAAACCTTTCAAATGGTCATGTTATCTATGCTATAACTAATTAAAAATCTTTTTCAAAATTTATAATAATGCTCCTTTCAAAATTCAATATAGTAAGCTTTTAAAATTACATTTTTTTATTTATTTATTTCCAAACTCACATACTAAGTTTCTTAATTAATTTTTATTTATTATTAAAAAATTAAAAAAAAATCTATTGGGTAACACTTTCTCAACATTAAAAATATAACTATCTAATGATTTATGAAATTTAAAAGGAAAGTATACTAACCCATTTTAAAATTTAAAAGTGTGCCATATAACTATTAAAAAAAAAAAAAATCTATTTCTCTTAATTTATGATTTTTAAAAAGAAAGAAGACTACATCAATTTTAAAAATTTAAAATTGTGTATCACAAATTATGGAAAGTAATTCACATCTCCCATAAATTTTCTCTCTTGCACTTATTGGATTCGAGTCAAATAAGAGTCGGTGTTCATCAAGTGTTGTAACTATTAGTGATGGAGCAATTGTGAAGAATTCAATTGATAAATTTTTTCATTGTAGGTTTATGCTTTTTTATAAAGATCAATTTCTAATCTTTAGCCTCCACATCCTTATTTCTATGAAAGTAATGCAAAGAACTGATGCTAATAGTGGCCACGGGAAAGACAAATTCATTGATGGTCTACCTACTCTTTTTGCCAAAAAAATCCGAAAGAAACTTAGAGACCAAAATCGTGGTATGAATATTCTTTATAATAATTATACTTATGGTCAATTAATAGCCATTATTATCGAAGAAGGATTGTCCCTATGTAATGATCTAAAATTACAATATCAAATGAAAACAAAAATCTTTGTAGTAAAAAAGAATTGGAAGAATTTTGTGATCAATTTGCTTATGACTTAAAAATTCCTTACCCGAAGAAAAATAAGAAATCAAGAAAAATGAAAGAATAGAAATCTACTAATAAAAAAAAAGAAATACTTTCCTCAGCAAAAATCCTCTAAAAGAAAAACAATTGTTAAAAGTTTAACTCCAAAATCTTTTCAGAAAAAAATAAGTCTTCAGCAAAATGTTACAAATGTGGCAAAATAGGTCATTATGCCAATAAATGCAGAACTAAACAAAAAATAAAGGTTTATAAGCTCATGTTTAACTCCTCTGACTTCGAAGCTAATTCTGATCCAAATAGTGATGAAATTGCAAAATTATATTTAGATAGTGATACTCTTCAGAAGAACCAGTATAAGAAGGTTGTAGAAATGGATGTTGCAATCTAAATGCTGAATCCAATTATTGGAAAGCTATTGTTGAAATGAATGGCTTATCTACAGGACCTAGTATTAATGTTCTTACTGATGAACAAAGAGATGTTTTAAAACTTATTGATCAAATTAAAGACCCAAATTTAAAGCTTAAAATGCTTGAAATTTGTTATCAAAAATCTCAGGAATCCTCCGACGAAAACATGAAACCTAATTATTATAGTTTTAAAGAGGTGTTCAGCGAATGGAAAATATTACTCCTAAACCTGAAACCCCTGCTAATCTTAATGATCTCCGAAGAGAAGTTAATCAATTAAAACTAGAGATTAAAGAGTTAAAAACTCATTAGCAACAAGACAAGCAGGATATAACTTAACTATAACAACAAATTTCTACATTAGATGATCAAAAGAATAAAGCCAAACTTAATGAAGTATCCGAAGAATCCCTCTCTGAAAATAAATATTTAATGTTGGTAAACCAAATTACTTATCAGAAATGGTATATAAAAGTAACATTTGTTATTAATAATAGATTTGTCATTAAAGATGCTATAGCTCTTGTTGATAATGGAGCTAACATGAATTGCATTCAAGAAGGTCTTATTCCCTCTGAATATTTGAGAAAACCATCCAACCATTAACCAGTGCTACTGGTACCAGAATGATTATTAAATAAATTGTCCGAAGTTCTTATCTGTAATCAAGGAATTTGTTTATCAACATCATTTGTTCTTATCAGAAATGTAATGCCCCGAAATATCCAACATAAATATAATACATCAACCCACAATCATAAGATAATAATCCCGATACATGAGATACAGGAAGGTCGCAATCACCATATTCTATTACATAACTCCAAGTGTTTATACAAAAGTAATCTCACATGCAAATATACATTCATCGAAGCTAGCACATGAATCTATAGCATGTGAAATCATTAAACCAAAATGAATATAGGCCCTCAAGGGCTTACAAGTTCCAAAGCATGAGCCTGGTTACACCAAAATGATCCATCGGACCCATACATGTTAGCCCTTGGCTTTAGAAAAATTTACAACAAAATAAAAGAGTAATCTATTCTTCTCAAAACATATCCACACCCCCGCTCGGCGGGATCACACATCTTTACCTACACCAAATCCCATAGGGGTGAGCATAAAGCCCAGTAGAGAATTTCTTACAAAGTATATCAGTTATGCAAACTCTCAATGAAAAATGCACATGTCCATGCCATGCACTGCCATTATAAAGAAAGTTTCATATCATGTTCTTCTTGATGGTCATCATGTTTCAATAAAAGTTTGCAATCTCAACAATTTCCAAAGAAAACTTCCCATTTTAAATCAATAGGGGCGGTAAATACGACTCAGGTAATCCCTAGGTTGGTATCTACAAATAGGCTCAATAAGCACTACCAATAACCCCACTTTACCGGTTGCTAACCGGAAGGGAAGTGGTATCTCCTCCGCACGTGTTTTTGGTCTTTCACTCCGGACACTCAGGCCACCTTATCAATTCATCTATACCCTCTAACCGGACTTACCAGCGTATTTACCCCATAACATTTCCATAGTTTCAATTAGAACATTTCATTCTCAAGGAAGTTCCAATTTTTCAAACCAATCCTCATGATATGCAAAGATGTTCTTAATGCCAATGCTACAATCAACCATACTATGGGTTCTTTCAACATTTGATCTTTTCAAAACATAACAACATGTAAATGTCATCTTCATGTCCCAAAATCTTTCATATGCAAGAAATTCCTTATCAATGTAATATGTATATGTATAGACATTTGTATATAACAAAACATTTCTTATCCTCTTTGTCTACCATAGCACAATTCACGACAATATCAAACAAATACATTTCTCTTTTCCTCTTTCCAATGTGCTTCGCAAATAAACCGAAGCCATCAATACATAATTACATTTCTCTCATCATGCATAATCTTATCAATTTGGTGTCTTTAAGACCTCATTTGATATTTCAAACATTAATCTCCAAGATTTTACAATTTTCACACTCCATGGTGCACAACCATTTGCCACATCACAACAATACATGGTCAAGTAGATTGCTATCTAGTTAAACATACGATAAAATTTACTCTCATCCATTCTCTTGACACAAGACAATAAAGAAAAAATCCATGGGCATTCTTTTCATATATTTCCAAAATCCCCAATTTCTAGGGTTTTTCATCCAAGACAAAACATTTCTCATTTCCTTGGTAAAACCCCTTTCAAAACCATTTTCCTTAAGTTTAATAAAAAGGAAACCCTTTAGAATTAATAAAAGATTGAGATTCAAACCCGCTTTTTAGAACTCTCAACATTTTGATTCACAAAGTAGATTCAACACCATAACTTCAAGAAAACTTTTAAATCAACAACAACATAGCAAAACTTGTATATATAACTCAAGAAATCCCTACCTTAATGTTTGATGAAGAAAGATGAGATGAAACCCTAGCTTTGATGGTGTTGAAAGGAGATTTCCACCATACACAATGTGGTTCTCAAGAGGCTCTACAATGTTGATGAAAAGACTATGGACCAATTTTCAATGGATGGTGAAGGATCAAAGGTTTAATCTTGTTTTTGAGGTAGAGATATAGAGAGACGGGAGAGAGATCTATTTTTAGAGAGAGAGATGTAATTAAAATGATACACAAACAGCCTAAAAGAAGAGAAAAACAGAGCCTCAGATCTGGGCTTTTCCCGTACGTGCAGAGCCTACTCCCACACGTGCGGCACCTCCTCGCACCTCCTTCACGCACGTGCATTTATTTCAGTATGCACTGTCCAACCTCCCCTGCTCCCCGCACGTGTGGCCCTGGCCCAGCAGCCCAAGAATTTTTGGTTCAACCCCCGGGCACTCCGAACCCAAACGTGCACCCTCTGGAACAGGTGAAATTCAACACCGAACAAAACAAGAACAAGAACTTTATTTAGAGAACTATTTCCGGACGTTTCAAATCCAACGGGAGTAAAAGGAGAACGGAGCGAAGAAAGAAAGAAAAGAGAAGAAAAGACCCGGTTGTCACAAGAAATATGTCTCAGACATTAATTTTAGGAACACCCTTTTATGTCTTTTAATGCCAATTGAGAAAATTGATTCTAAAGGCATTCATATAACTATTAGTACTCAACACATTGTATTTGAATTTATAACTGAACCATATACGAAAGAATTGGACCAAATAAAAGATTTAATAATTTTTAAAGAAAAACAATTAAATTTTTTGCAAAAAGAAGTATATAATCTCAATATTGAACAAAAACTTTAGCAATCTTCTTTACAAAATAAAAAAAAAAAATATTGCTTTAGAATTTGAATCAGAGATATGTAGTGACATTCCTAATGCTTTTTGCGATAGGAAAAAACATATTGTCACTCTTCCATATGAATCTGATTTTGATGAAAAACAAATTCCAACAAAGGCTAGACCTGCATAAATGAAGAAAGAATATATGGAATTATGTAAAATTGAAATAGCGGCTCTTTTGAATAAAAAATTAATCAGGTAAAGTTATTCTCTCTGGAGTTGTACTGTTTTTTATGTTAATAAAAATGTTGAAATTGAAAGAGGTGCTCCTAGATTTGTTATCAATTATAAACCTCTGAATGATGCTCTGAAATGGATTAGATATCCAATTCCTAATAAAAAAAAGATTTTTTAGATAGTTTACAAGATTCTGTTATATTTTCCAAATTTGATCTTAAATCTGGATATTGACAGATACAAATTGCTGAACAGGATAGGTACAAAACTGCATTTGCTGTACCCTTTGGGCATTATGAATGGACATCACTCTTTCTATGTTTTTTTATAAAATTCAAAAAATTATTATAATAAATGTTTTTAAATGAGGCGTCAATTCCCTAACTTGTAGTAGGGCTGGGCATAGGTTTATCCGACCTGCACAACCCGCCTTATCTGACCCTACACGCACACGTATGGGCGGTTTCGCAAATACGATAGGATAGGGTGCGGTTTGGAATATAGGAAGTTTTCTGGTTGCGGGCGGGGTTGCGGGTTTGAACTGCACCCGCCACAACCTGCCCGCACTTAGAATATATAATTTTATTTATTTTTTTTTTTTAAAAACAAAAAAAATCTAGACCGTTGTGCATTCATGCATACTCTTTGCATATGAACAACTTTCAAACATAATGGTATTGATTTCTCTTTTATTCCAACTTGCTGCAGGATATGGGCTTTAGTTTTTTTGACTAAGGAGTTCAAATTCCTTCTTCCCTCCACAATTTAGAGTAATGTATGCTTAAACTTTTTGTTATGTAGAGTGACTGTAGCTTTGGGTTTTTTATTTGGTAGAAAAAAGCTTGGCAACTTAAAAAAATACTGCAACTCTCTATTTGTCATATTTTTGTTTGTTTTATTAAAAATTGAATTTGTGCTCTATTTCAAATGTGTCTAATTTAATGTTTTTGATGAATTATTGGTTTTGTTGGTGTGATTTTGCTATTAGTATTTTTAAAGAAATAATTTTTTAAAGAAAAAAGTCTAAATCGCAAACCGCATGCAACCTTCCGCACATCCGCGAACCCTATCTGCACAAACGCCGCAAACCGCATTGCAGGCAGTTGCGGGTTGACTTTTTCGTAAACCACATAAATGCAGGCGGGTCAAAACCGAACCGCAAACTGCACAAATCTGATCCGCAACCATCCCTAACTTGTAGTATGCAAGGATTGGCGAAATGCATCCCAACTAGAAGCCATTGGCTCAAGACCTCAACAATTAAGAAGCTTAAGAGAACAACTGAATATCATTAAACCCATGGGTTTGGGCAAAAGAAAATGGGATTTGCATGATTTGAACCTTAACACAATTATAATTTTTTGTTAACATTTATTTTGATAAAATAATGTAAAAAGTATTTTTTCAGTAAAACAAACAAAGCATTAATCCATGTCCACAAGAAAGGTTATAAGAAAAATTGATGGAATTGAATCGGCCGCTCAAAATCAATTATAATTTCAAATTTTTGTATATTTTTCATTATGTATGGTTTGTTTTGATTTTGAAATTTTGTACACTACTAATACAAATCCAACTGTTTGAATTATTATATTTTAATACTTTGAGCATTAGAAGATAAGTGATCAATATAATATAATTTTTGTTATAAAAATTAGAAAATAAGATATTTATAGACTAGTTTTCATAATTTTTTTTCATTAATTCTCAATATGAAATTTTATGATTTTTTTGTAAAATCCTTCAAACCTCGTACAAATCCAAATCCTCCAACAAAATTGAACCATACAACCGAACCGAAAATTGTAACTATTGGGCGCCAAAATTCAATCACAAAATTTATTTGGCGGCATAAACACAACAAACAAACCTAAAAAAGATCAATTTGTTCCAAAACTCAACTCTGCTGAGAGAGAGAGAGACACACACACACAAACGAAAACAGAACACAAAAATATGCAATCAAAGATCATTTCATTCTTCAAATCCTCTACTTCTTCTTCTTCATCTTCTGCACCCAAATCCCCAGACCCACCTCCCATTTTCGATGATTTATTCGGCAATGAAGACCCAAACAAGAAAGAACCAGAAATTCGCATCACCTACCAGCGTAGAACTCCAAACCCAGATAGGTACTCTCTCTCTCTCTCTCTCTCTCAAAATAGTGTTTTTGTTCAGTTTCTTGAAATCAACTGTATACAAACTGTTTAATGATAATTGGTACTTATGATGTCGTTTATTTTGTGGGTTTTTCTTGTTCTTTTTGTTGGATCAGTGAAGTGCCAAAGAGCTCTGATTTGGGGGATCTGTTGTCAAAACCTGTATCAACTGTACCTAAGAAAATTTTAAACAAGAAAAGAAGCTATGCCCAGTTCCATTTAGAATTGGGTCAATCTGATTTTCTTCTGCGTACATGTACCACATGTGGGTTCAAATATGCTGCTGGTGATGAAGGGGATGACAAGGTTCACAATACATTTCACAAGAATTACACTCATGGTATTCAATTCAAGGTACATTTTTTTTTTTTTTGGTGGTAAATTACAAATATATCTTTTGAGTTTTGTTTAAAATACGGATTGCCTCATGTAGTTTGAAAAATTACAAGAAAAATGAATTTTTTAACTATTTTTCTATACAATAATACAATTATTTGAATTATTAATTGAAATAAATTTCTTATATCATTAAAATATGTTAATTGACTGGATGATATATTAATAAAATATGTTATTTGTTATGAAATTAAAAACTTCGAGAGGCGTTATGTAATTTTCAAAATCACAAGGGAAAATTTGTAAGTTACCCTTTTTTTTAATACAATTTTGTAAAAATTTGCTTATGTGGTTTGTTTAGTGGATGTTTGGTTGAAACAATTTGCTCATGGTATAGGGTTGGCGCAACGAGAGAAATGTTTGTATGCCTTCACTACAAGGGGGGCGAATAATTTTGGTGTTGCAGGATGATCCTGCTCCTCAAAGGAACAAGGTTCAAATTCACATTTTGGGTTGTTAGATAAGTATGTAATTGTCTAATGCAATATATGATTTTGGAGTTTCAATTGTGGAACTATTGTATTGGTAGGTTCGGGAGGTTGTAAAAATGATGGAGATGGAGCTTGGAGATGAGTGGATATTTCATAAGCACTGGAAGGTTATTGATTTAGACCCTTTGCTTGCACTTAAGACGAAATAGGTGTTCAAATATTGAAGAAGCTAATGTACTTTTTGTGAGTTCAAAAAGAGTAAATCTAAATGCATAGAGAATTTTCACAGAATGAGACATAAATGTGAGATAGATGATGGCTCCACCATTTGTCTCACATTAGTGTCCCATCATGTGAAATTATTCAGTGTTCTTAGCATAGTTGGTTCAAAAAATAGTGCCTTATACTTGGTTATCATGATTCTTTTGTTTCAATTCGTTTTTGGTAATTTTTCTCGACAGTTTTGGGTTGTATATAAATTTGTGCTGGCACAGTCATTTAGATAGCTTGATTCATAAAAACATATATTTTACTTCCGATTTATGCATGAGTTTTGCTTCTTGAATAAATCCCAATTTATTTTGAAATTTGATTGTTTGTAAGTTCAGAACTGAACTTACAGTTTTCCTTTCTATTGCTTTTTTCCATTCCAATTTATTCTTGATTTTTGTGCTCTCTCTGGCTTCTAGACTATTTTTAGGTTTTGTTTTGCAGGTGTATCTGTTTGTTGACTCTCAAAGAATTACCGGTTGTCTAGTTGCAGAACCGATAAAGAAGGCCTATAAGGTTCTCTCCAGCTCAATGGATGGAAAACCCGAATGTACTGTTACAACGGAATCAAAACCAAATTCAACCACCCTTCAATTTGGTGAAGTGATTTTTCAGAGAGAAGTAATAAGAACCTCTTCTGCTACTAGTTCTGAGGTGTTGGAAGGGAACCTAAATGGAGCAATACTCTGTGAAGAGGAAGGTGTCCCCGCTCTCTGTGGCATCAGAGCCATTTGGGTCAGTCCCTCTAACAGAAGAAAACGCATTGCAAGCCATTTACTTGATGCAACAAGGTAATTTCCAAAACAAAACAACACTTGTTTAAGTGTCTTTTTTCTCTCCTCCCTCTCTTTTTATGGTTTTTACTGTTTCATTGCTGATAAGAAACAATTCATCCTATCCAAAAGAAATTAAGAAGATAAATGCAGAGAAGAGCTTGATTTAAGAAAGCTTGTTTAAATCTGTCCAAGAGGGCTGCTAGATGACCAATTTTCCCAAAAGCTTAAGCTTGGAGATCCCCAAAGATTTAGCTGTTGGGGAATAGCCAACAATGTATATCAAGATCTAACAAAGACAATCCTTCTAAACCATCAAATGGCTCTCGAATCCAGCTTATTAGGTGTACTTTTCAATTTCAGTGGGAAACAATTAAACCTCACACTTAAGGTACCATATGCACACTGGGAACACGATGAGGAGTTAGTTTTTCTTAGTAATGTATCTGGCTTATACATATCAACAACTGTAGGATGTGTTTCCTCATATTGAATGGAAAGGCATGAGCTAGCTGGGGTAACCCCCAATTTGTGAGACTCCATTTCCTACATAGCATAGCATAAGAGAAACTATAATATCTTCCAAAGATTAATTCCTTGGATGAGGGCTAGAGCTTCAGTTTGAATATTAGGTAGTAGCACATCATAAACTCTACTTAGCCAATTTTGGGTAGAATTTCCTTGCTTAAGGGGAATTTTCTCGCACCAGACTTTGGTGAGGTGAGCCAATGTTTCCCTCCACATCCAATATGAGCTTAGAAGAAAGCAGTGTTTCCATGAGCAGAATATGTGCACTCTTAGCCCTTGTTTGGCATAAGCTAAATAGTTACAAAAAGACAAAATTAATTAAAAAATTAATATGATAAAATATAATATCTAAATCATAATTAATTATTATTACTTTTTTAAAAAGTCAAAAAATTAAAAAGTTCAGCCCAAACAAGACTCTTTAGCCCTAAATTAAAAAACTAAAATGTCAAAAGTCAACCCACTTTCCAAATGAAATCATAATCCTTTAGAGTTCTTCCCATCACTGACCTTATTAATTAGCTTTTATCACAATTCTCCATACTTTTCCTGTGCTACGGCTACAGTTTAGGTAAGGTGCACCATAATCCCAGAGTACACGATCACTAGCCATTAGATGGAATTTACCGGTATGCCTAATAAAATCGAACAACAACCAATCCGGTTTTTTTACAGTTCAAAAAAAAAAAAAAATCCGGTTTTTCAAAAACCAAAAACAATTGGCATGTTGGCCCACAGAGAGAATACTAACAAGCAATTTGTAGTTTTTTTTTCCAATACATGCCTGTCAACATCACATACCATATAATATTAGTATGCAAGAATTTTGGTAGTCATGTTTTTCTAAGATACTTTCAAATACTTAGGTTTTAAGCAAAGTATTGACCATTGCATATTTGTATTTATGCCAGTTAATTTTCAATTCTCTTTAGAGAGAACTTGAACTTGGCTACTTTTCTTCGCATAGTTTCATTCTCTTCTCCAACAGTTAGAATTGGTGTTCGTTTGAACTTCCTGTTATTAATAGGGCTGTCAATGAATAGTCATTCGTGAATAAGCTCGAATTCGGCTCGTTCAAACTCAATTCGTTAAATTTTTATTGCGCTCGAGTTCAAACTCGTTATAATGTTAATAAACATGCTTAAATATATTAAACCTCAGCTCGTTAATTGGCTCGTTAAATATTTATTTAAATAATAGAATAAATATATTATTTATATATTAAATAATGTAAAAACATATATGAAAAATACGATAAATATGTTATTATATTTAAATAATATAAATGTAAGTAATAGCTAAATTTATTTTTATGTAAATAATAATTAATTATAAATAATATATTTATATAATAATAGTGGTAGATATTATTATATTGGTGAAATATTGACCTTTTTTTTAGTATGTTTATATATATATATATATTGTATATATAATTGTATAATTAAAGTTTCAATTGTAATTTTAGTATTATACGTAATTATGAATTTATAATTTTTTTGGTTCGTTAAGACTTGTGAATAGGCTCGACCTCGAGTCAAGCTTAAATCAACGCGGTTTGAGTTTGGTTTGTTAAATTTTTATTGAGTTTAAACTCGTTAAAATATTAATAAATAAGCCTAAACATATTAAAATTCGGCTTGGTTCGTTTGCAATCCTATTAATGGACCTGCTCTGAATTATCTGTTTTTGTTGAACATTTTTGTGCAGTTCAGTCCTTTAGATTTATATACTTTGTGTACAATCGACCTCCTTTGACTCCTAAAATAAAACATTGCATTTTTGTAGACATCTTGTTAATGTAATTGTCAAAAGAACAGTGAGGATGTAAATTTGGGGACAACCTGTCATTTTCACCAAAAAATTCAAATGAAAATGTGGGTACTGATTTTCTCTTTCAAAAAACATTGAAGATAGAATTTGTTCTAAACTTTGCTTAAAAACTCAAATTTGTTCAAATGAACTTGAATATATTGTAACAATAATGATTTGTAGCTCGAATTTCCTCCCCCTAAATTCCCCCCGAAACGAAAATGACGCCGTTTTCGGCGTTTTTATTTTTTATTTTTTTTTTTCCTTCTTCGTGTTGCAGGTCTGAAACCAGAGGGAGGGGAGAGGAGAGAGAGGAAGAAGAGAGGAGAGAGAGGAGGCAGGTCGTCGTCGTAGCCCCCTCCGCCCGCCGTCGCAGCCCTCCGCCGTCGCCTCTGCCTATCATCGCAGCCCCGCCCCTCCACCACCTCCGCCCTCCGCCCCTCCTCCGCCTCCAGCCCAATTTTTGGCCCCCTCCAGTCCCTCCTCCCCTCCTCCTCCTCCTCCTCTCCTCCTCCTCCTCCTTCCTTCCTTCTCGCAGCCCCCGTCCCTGATTTTCTTCTTCTTTTGAAAAAAAAATAAAAAAATAAAATGAAAACGCCGAAAACGGTGTCGTTTTCATTTCGGGGGGAATTTAGGGGGAGCTCTTTCAAGCTACGTAGCATCACTCATATTGTAATTTGTTGTCTTGAGGACTGACTCTGTATTTACTGCTATTCACCATTTTGATTTTTTTAAATTTATAGTCCCATATTTTTCTTCAATGCAGGAGAACTTTCTGCATGGGAGTCGTCCTGGAACGCTCTCAGTTAGCATTTTCACAGCCAACCTCAGCTGGAAATCATTGGCGACTAGTTACATCGGCACTGCCTCATTCTTGGTGTACAAAACCACTGATTTGGATTGCTAGGCCACATTTACCCAATCTACATAAAATTAGGAGCTCCAACCATAATGAACCAATCTCTTTTTTAACTTCCATGCTATGTTCTACGGATCCATTTGAACCAAATGTAGCATAATGAAAATGAATAGGGTGTTTTGCCCTATTCATTGCTGTCAAAGTTCAGCTTTCTTCTTTTGCCAGAGTTCACTTGTTTAGTACAGGTTTCAACAACTAAAAGATGATAATCAAACAATAAAAGTTAAAAGCATTCTTTTTATTGATTTTCAATAATCAATTTATTTAAATTATTTTTATTTCATAAATTATAAGTTGTATTAAATATTTCGCTATACTTTTAATTTCTCCCTGTGAATGAAATCACAAAGTACATACGTGATAAATTTTCTTGGAATCATTTTGTCCTGCAAAAATTATGCTAATGTCATTTTTTGAAATAGATGGAACAGCTTACTTTGAGAATAATTGGTTATTATAAAATGACTAAAATATCCTTAATATAAATTATTCTGCCTAATGTGAAATCATTCTGGTTAGCTAGCCAATTAAAATGGTGGTGCCAAAGACAAGAAATTGAACATAAATTGGCATTATGCTGCTCATTGTGTATATAGTTTTAAAAAGTAATCAAAACCATTTGCCGATCCTCATGACTGTCAGTTGCACAAAAACCGCCGCATCTCCACCAATTCATTTATCAATTTTTTGTTTTTTTTATTTTGTTTTGTCACTATTTTGATGACATTTCAAGCTACTTGGCCCAATGCAATTTACAAAACATGTCTAAATTGGTTTATTCCCAAGATTGATTTACTCATGTTTAAAAACAAAAAAGTGACGGTGTTGCTGCTAGGGGAAATGGTGATTGTTGACTGTTGAGGATGGGGTTTTGTCCACAATGATAGTCGAAAATGGTGGTGGGCAGAAAGGGTATCGATGAAAGGTTAAATGAAAATTTATTTTAAAAATAAGAAAAATATATTTGAATATTTTTAAAAAAATTATGTTTAATTACAACCAAATAGTTGTCAAATGAATTTTATTAGAGAAATTATATTTAAAGAACAAAGTGTAAGGAAAAAAAATACAAAGCATTAAAGAAATTTTTAACTTATAAAAAATAATTGCAAAGCATATTATTTTTCTACTCTTTTGCCCTTTTATCTTCTTTATCGTTTTTAATATTGGGGTGCAAACTTGAGCGGGTTTAACTCGAGCAATTTGAACCCAGTTCGATTTTTTTTAGAGGTTTGAACAAAATTTTTTAAATTCGATACGGGTTTGAGCAAATATTCAGAAATCCAAATTAAATTTGAAACGGGCTTGAACAAAGATATCAAACAACCCAGTAACTCGAAACCCGAATTATACATATATAGATATATAAAAATATTAAAATATATATATATATATATAATTATTAGCCATTACATGATATTAAAGTAATTTAAATTATTTTAAATTCATATTGAATATAATTATATATACAAATAGCATAAAATCTTACTTTTTTTTTTTATTTTCACTCATAAATTGTAACTATTATAACGGCATCTTTTCATTATATAAATTATTTGTTTGATAGTATTAATGATTTTCTATATAAAAAAAAAAATTGTAAATAAAGTCCAAGTTTAATAATTTAATAATATAGCTGAAAAAAAAAAACTGAAATTGATTTACAATTCGGGCAATTTGGGCAACTTGGGTCTCGGATTTGGTTTGGGCAGGCAATCTCAGGTTACAATTCGGGACTGGACAGATCTCAGTACAACTTGAGTTAGACTTGGACAACCTCCTAACCTGACTGAAGCGGTCCGAATTGTACCCCTAATTCTTAGTCTACTTTTTTTTATCAATTACCGCTATCGGTCAAAGATGCCAACACTCAACGCTCCCCTAACCCTTTCATCCAACCCAACTCTCTCTATTGTCGGTACCATTGCAACATCCTACCCTCACTTCCCGCAGTACTGCAACATCACAATTGCCATGCACGATTGATATTCCAAACTTTAAATCTCTATTCATGTTCAAAATGTTGAAAAACGATTTGAGGTTTTTGGTGCTTTGCGGAGGATTCAATTGAGGAAAAGATTGTTATGGATATGAGAGGAATGGCTAATATGGAAGGAGGTTGGGAAGACGAGGAATGAAGAGAGAGATTAACGAAAAAGACATTTTTGATATTTTATTGGTGAATTTTACATTTTGTAATTATTTTTTGGATAAATTATCAGAGATTTATTTAAATATGAATTGTGTCATATAATTTTAAAATTACAAATATTCACTTATCACAAATTTTTATTTAATAAAATTAATATAAAAATAAAATTCTTAATTATTCTTTATATAACAATAAATTTATCCTTATTGTTAATTGAAATATATTTATAATATTATGAATAACTGTTAAATAACTTGATAATTTATTAAGAAATGAATAACGACACAAATATATTTAAAATCATATAAGGCAGTGTTTTTAAGCATTTTACCCTATTATTTCCTATAATTTTGTCTAATTTTATTTATAATTTTTAATTTTAAAAAAAAAAAAACATAATAAGGCCTTAAACTTGATGTTGCCAAAGGAGGACAATGCTTGAAATGCAGGGTATTAACGTAAATAACTAACTAAATGGTGGCAATTTAACCCAAAAAATTTTGAGAGCGTGGCGATAAAAATTAGCATACAGAGAGATAAACCCAACAGCACCCCCACTCTCCTCACACACACACCACACACACACATTTCTTGAAGCCCACGCATGTACTCAACTCAAACCCTAGAGATTATACACTGCATTTGGGGCAAATAAATGTAATCTCCTATCTTAATTTTCATTGGTCTAATTTATTACATCTATCACAATTTAAAAGAATAAAGTAGTGATCTAAAACCACCCGATAACTTCTCAAAAGATGTTTCCCTATAAGAGTCCCGAAGCTATTTGATAGCTTCCCTAACCTTACTCTGAAATCTGTATATAAATTTTTATCCCATAAATACCCCCACCGCCTAATCAAATCTACAAACCCAACCCTAACCCCCTCGCCTCCTCTCACTCTATAAAACCCTCTCTCTAGCTATTCGACCCATCTCTCTCTCTCTCTCTCTCACAGTGAAGATGGTGGACGGTGCGGAGCGAATTTTCCGGTGGTGTTCTACGACGGGGAGCGAGAAATTAACATGGGTAGCGTGAGGATTGAAGCCTCGCAAGATTTCAAGAATTTTCAATCGGGTCTGAGCCAGAAGATCGGAATATCTCCGAACCAGATCACCATTTACCTTGTTGATTGCAAGAAGCCCAAGTCATCTACCGAGGTTCGCCGGAAAATACCCGTCACCGGCAAGATGAACTTCGCGGCGGTTGTCAAGGAAACCGACTGTTTCTTCCTTGCTGTGTTGAAGCGGACGAGAAGGAATCGGAGGCCGAAGCCGAAGCAAAAACAGGGTGGTGGTGGTAGTGGGGTTGAATTCGTTGATTACTTGCCGGAAAAGTTGCTTCTTCTCCGGCGAAACCAACCGGAGCTGAACAATTTAGGGCACTACAATCAGATTGCGTCGCCGGAGTTCTTGAATTACAACGAGAGGTTGATGAATTTGCAGATTCAGAGAGAGAATTACGCGATGTTGATGAACTCGAATGCGATTTCGACTCTGAATTTGGATTCGGATTTGGGTTTGGATTCCGATTCCGATTCGTTTTCGGAAGAGAGATTTGGGGATTCGATCGCGACTCGACCGTTTTGCGAGGAGTGTGCGAATGCGAGAAGGAAGGGAATTACGGCGCCGTTTCACTGCTGCGTACTGGACCCGGTCGTTAGAGGGTTCCGATCGACGGCGGGACCGATTGCTCGGCCGCGTAAATGCGCTTTCCTCTGATAGATTTGGCTTCTCCAAGAAGCGCTTCTGAAATAAGCTTTTGACACGGCTTCTGGGTTTGATCTTTGAATTTGAAAAGTTCCTTTTTTTAAAGTTATCAATCTGCTGTGATTGATGATAGAATAGAGTAGATAATATAGTGATGATATGACATACATGCCCTTGAGAGTGGAGGGGGTATATTTGGTAGATGAAAAGTTCATCTACTGGTAGTGATTTTTGCCATTTTTTTTGTGGGTCATTGGGAAGAGAATGGAAAGAGATTTGTGGATTGGTACATTGAAGTGGGCTATGAATCTAGCCCTTTTTTTTTTTTTTAAATTTTTTTTTCCTCCACAGGTTTGATGATAAAAACCATGTGTGCATGCATCCAAGACGCAATTGGATGCTAATTTGCCCAATGATTTGGATATATTAGTTCTTTTTTGTGGATCAGAGATTTGGATATATTAGTTGATGTCAAAGTTGGACATTATTTGCAGCTCTGTGTGAGTAGAGTTATATGTAGCAAAAGTTACCATTTTGCTTCACTTTTATGTGATGTTTTGCCATTCTCTATTGCTCTGCTTGATATGGTTGGTTAGACTTGTTTTTGATTTAAAAAAAGAAAAAAAAACCAGTTTTACTCAGATTGATCTATTGTTAGACTTGTCTCTTATAATACAATTTTACTCAGATTGGTCTACTTTTCTTTTAAGTAACTTATGTTCATCCAAATTGCTCTATCTATATTTCATGTGATTGGTTAGACTTGTGTTTTTTATTTTTTTTTTTTTATTATAAAAAATACAATTTTACTAAGATTGGTCTACTTTTCTTTTATGTTAACTTATGTTCATCTAAATTGCTCTATTTATGTTTTATATGTGGTTAGTTGACAGTTTCACTCAGACTATTCACTTTTTTTTTATGTCACATTTAATTTATTTTTTAGTTTATTTAAGTAATAGCTAATAACACAGTTGTAAGTAAAAATTACGCTAAACAATTTGACAGAGATTGTGGTATTTTGGGAAGATAGTAAAAAGCAGCTTTTTTGCTTTTAATCAAACTTTTTGGGAGTGATTTGGGAAGTTGGTAAAAAGTTACTTTTTTTTTTTTGGATTAATATTTGTTTATGGTGTCACATTACACTAAAATGACTAAAATATTCTCACCCAACTTAAAAAAATTACATTTTTATCAAACAACAAAATGTAAACATTAAAGGTACTTGCGTAATTTTCTAACCTACTTTTTGGCCACTTCCCAAATGAGCAAAAACGCTGGCTGGCGTTTTGCTCAATGGTAAAAAGCTGCGTTTTTTTTTGTTCCCAAAAGAGCCCATTCTCAATTACAAGAACCTTAAATATTTCAACAATGATCTAGAGCTCTAAAAGTAGAGCTCTAAAACTGAGGTGGCATGTCCAAAAAAAAAAAAAAAAAAAAAAAAAATTTCAAGCAAAAACATCACACCAAGCTGGCCCCACACATCTCCATGTCATTAGTGCATGTTTTAGAGCTCTTGTCCTAGAGCTCTCAAGTATTTTTCTAAATATTTCCCTTAGTGTT
Source organism: Camellia japonica (assembly GCA_030407325.1). NCBI lineage: Eukaryota > Viridiplantae > Streptophyta > Magnoliopsida > Ericales > Theaceae > Camellia > Camellia japonica. The sequence goes on from JAPPVO010000024.1 coordinate 74,568,326, forward strand.
TTAGAAGGCAATCCAATATAATTAAGCAATAATATTGTACAATATATTCTTTATCATTTTTTATTACATGATATTAATTATTAGTTAGTATGATATTAATTATTACTTAATATGATCTTGATGATTTTGATAATTACATGATGTTGATTATTACTCCGTAAATGTTACCCATGTAACGTCTTTAAAACATGTTCAAAAAAAAATATAACGTTTTTAAAAACGGAATTGATTGGGACCTCGAGAGGGGGGAGCCCGAATCCCCCGAATTTCCTATTCAAGTAAAAAAAAAAAAAAAAAAAAAAGAAAACAGAAAAACAAAAAAAAAACAGTTTACCAAAAATGGAAATTAGGGGATTAGGGGGAGTTTTTTTTAGGGAAATTTTTCATTTTCCTTTTAAAAAAATAATAATAATCCTCTCTATCACTTTATGGCGAGACCTATATGATGTGTGGGTTCATGTGGGCCCACTACTAGAAGAAATGTGGTCATTTTTGAGTGGAAAAGGTTGTGTACCTAACTTTTTATTTTTTGGTTGATATATATTTGTTTTGGGAAATAACATTACAGTTGAAATTTTTAAAAATTATTTCAAATACATCAAACATTTATGAAATTAACTTTTAATCTATCTACTTATTTATCTATATCTATCCATCCATCCATACTATCTATATAACCAAATGAAGTTGTTAGGTCAAAAGATTCTAAAACTTGAATCATAAATTTTCATAATTTTTAAAAAATAAAATAAATACGTGGGATCTCTTTACCCCTCTTCTCACTATTCAAGTATTCTCACTTCTTTCAATTGTTATCTAAAAAAATATTTAAAAAAATTAAATAATATCTTTCATGGAGTTGTGGATATAGATATGCATATAGAACCCTACATGTTTATCATTGTATCACATAAATTTAAATAATAATAATAAAAAAACTCACAACTCTCGTAACTCTTATTCTCACTTATAATATATATATATATATATAATAAAAAAAATGTTAGCATTTATCTGATTCAAGTTTGCTTTTAAAAAATAAAATAATTTGATTTGTATTTAACAAAATGTGATTTTAAATATCTTTAGCTCTTTATCTCTATCCAAAGTTAAATTTGAATTTAAATACTAAACCTAAAAATACATTATTATTAAATTAAAATTTCCATATAAATTTGAACATTCACCAACAAAACCCAACATTGGAAACAAACCCCAACATCTATTTGTTTTTTTTTTTTTTTTTTCTCTTCTTCATAGTCATGATCATAATTTTTTTAAAGGTATTAGTAATTTATATCTCTTAACTCCAAATGTTTATTTGTTTTTTCTCTCTAGAGAAGATTGTAATATATATAGAGTTTTACAAGTAATCTCTCAAGGTCCATCATTTTTTTTACTTGAAATCTATTTGGAGCCATAAAATTTCCATGCAATATATATATATTTTTTTCATCTTTATTCTATTGATAAAACTTCCATGCAATTTTTTTTCATGTTTATTCTATTGTATATTTAATGATAGATCTTTTTAAGTAATCTTAAAAAATTAAAAATATTTTCTCATGTTTATCTTATTTCGGCAGTGATAGAGGCCTCGAATTCGAGGCCTCGAATTTGCCTCGAAAGTGCCTCTTTTTTTTTTTTTTTTTGACTTTGTGTGTTATTTTTTTTGTTTATTTTATTTTTTTAAGGTGGTTATTTGTAGGGATGTACCAAAAAAATTAAATATTTCGTACCAGCTCATCGTATAAAAATATATAAAATTAATAAATTGATCAGTCAATTTTATTACTCAACCAGTCCAACTTAATTGATTGATCACTGCTAGTTAAAATTTGTTAATTCCATATAATTTTGTATGATGAGTTGGTGTGGAATGTCTAATTTTTTGGCACACCCCTACATATGACTACCTTTAAAAAAAAATAAAAATAAATAACACAGCCCAATAAATAAAATAAAAAAATTAATCAGTCAATTTTATCATTCAATCAGTCCAACCCAACTCACTTGCAGAATATCTAATTTTTTAGCACATCCCTATACATAAACTATCCTTGCAAAAAAAAGAAAAAAAAAAAAAAAAAAACCAAACTAACTGTCTTAAATTAAAAGAAAAGAAAAAAAAAAAAGGGGATTCGAGGCAAATTCGAGGCCTCAGGCATTTCCCATTTTATTTATCTTTAAATTTGAACTTAAATTTTTATTTTCTTCAGAACTCCCCGCTCTTGGAGTTTATCTTCTATTTGAACTTGATTGTTGTAGATTCTACTATGTTTCAACTAAATCTTTTCAAAATTTATCTTCAAGTTGAACTTTATTTATCTTTAAAAATTATCAATTAATTATCGATGTAAATTTTAAATATGATATAATTCCAAGTATGTCATTTGTCTAAGCATAATCTTTTCAATATAAAAACAAGTGCTTGAAAAAGGAACCATGAACATGAGATTGAAAAGAAAAAAAAAGTTGCAATCAATATTGAGCCCTTTTCGACTCTCCTTCAATGTGCCTAAACAATTTTGCATTAAATTTCAAGTCACAAGTGAATTTATTTATTTTTTCAATTGTATCAACTTTATATTTGAAATGTGTACTTACATGAGTTTTTGCCTTTGTGGGAAAGGGAGTTTATGTAAATGAATATTATTATTTTATTTTTCTGTAAATTCTATTTATGTTTTTGTTTCTTTTTCTTTTTTCTACAATTTGTATTTTTTTATTTATTCTTTTTTGGCTAATAATGTATCATTCAATTGAGATTTCATTCTATTTTTGAAGTGCTACTATTAATTTGTGACTCTTTAACTTATTGACTTTGTGTTTAATTATTTTTGGTGCAGATGTTATTTGGAAGCGAAGTGATCATCAAAATTTATTTGGATATGGATTTATGTTTTAAATTTAATCATCAATTATATTTGGTTGTTGGTTGTTGATTGTCATGTTGAAATAACTTATGATTAAATTAATTTTCAGGAACGCATTTCTTTTGAGACCTAGTCCACAAATTTCTTTTTTTTTTTTAAATATCTTTTTATGTAGATTCAAAACTTGAGCAAATGCAAGCGATCTCATATTTAAATGTTAGGTTTTTTTTTGAATAGTTTAAATATTTCTATTCTTTATGTTTGTCAGTTCAATTTTAATGCATTTTCAAACCTATTTATGTTTAGTGAATCAATATAAAATTAAAAGGAAAAAAAAAAAACCAAAAATGTAAATTTTTTTAACCACTAACTGAATATAATAGAAATTAAAATTAAAATTTATTTTATTTTAATTTAATTCATTATACTGTGTGGGATAATTAATATAATATCTCTTATTGATTTAAAAAAAATGAAAAAAATAGCATTCTTTTATTTAATGTTAGTTATTTTGATTAATTATAATTTTAGTATGCTTTTGTTACTCCACTTTTGGTTGTCTTAACTAACTCTTATTACCTATTTGTTATGTGATGATTTACATCATTTATGATAATTTTCTAAAATTTTCCATGTTAGTCATTTTGATTATTTATAATTTTAGTATGCTTTTGTTACTCCACTTTTGGTTGTCTTAACTAACTCTTACTATCTATATGTTATGTGATGATTTACATAATTTATGATAATTTTCTAAAATTTTTGATGTTGTGAAGTATTAAAAATTTGAATGATACATAGTAAGGTTTATATACACAAATTAAATAAAAATATTTTATTTATATTAGAAAATACAACTAAATAGCATAATTATTTTATTTTATTTTATTATGTTCACTTTGTAAAATTCCGTGCATCACACAAGTGACAATTAGTATTTAAGATGAGTTTTTTTTTTAATTTTTTATATAAATTGTTATCTTAGGTTATAATCTCCTCGCTCGGAACGGCTAATAGGACACATTGGTGATCTCTGCAAGGGGCACTGCCGTAGACCTGCGGGAGAGTATGGAGGATTTTCCTGTAACAAAAAAAAAAAAAAAATGTTATCTCAACATGAGAGAGTATTTGGGCTTAGTAGGCTTATTGTGAGACCAATTTCAATAATTTAAACTGTTCACTTTTTAAAATTCATTGAGTAGAATATTCACTAATTTCAATAATTCAAACTGTTCACTTTTTAAAATTTACTGAGTAGAATATTCACGTAAAGAATCAAAATAATTGAACATTGGTAATTATATGGTTGAATCATATTTATTTTTTTAAAAAGACGATAAATATAATTTTAAGAATAATCATCTATCTATTTTTATAATACAAATTTAATTCAAACATATAAAAAATCGATATCGATCATTTTGATTTTTTTCATGAATATTCTATTCAATGAGTTCTAAAAGTGAATTGTTCGGATTACTGAAATTGGTCCCAATTATTTCAAATACATTAAAAAGTTATAAAGTGACTTTTAATATTATAAGATGGGTTTGATTTCTTTTAAATTGTTATTTGAGAGAGTATTTGGGCTTTGTAGGCCTATTGTAAGACCAATTTTTGGTAATCTGAGTCGTTCACTTTTTAAAATTCATTGAGTAAAATATTCATGTAAAAAATCAAGATGATTGAACAATGGTTAAATCATATTTGTTTTAAAAAAATAAAAGATAAATATCATTTTAAGAATAACCATCTATCCATTTTTTATAATACAAATTTAATTCAACCATATAGATACTGTAGGGGCCAAATTTCATCAAGGTGAGGCCCATTAGAGTGGGGCTGAACTCGACCCAATCTAGAATCCCACGTACCAACTGATACAAATCGGCCATGAGAAGAGCCGACTAGAAGCCAAATAATGGGCTTGATGTGGGCCCAACCATGGCCCCGCAAGTAGTATAAAAGAAGGAGCATCGATCAGGGACAGGTATGTGAAAAATAGCAAATAACTTATAGGAAAAGAAAACACAAAGACTAAAGGTACTAACTAACTCACTGGAGGGGTAATTTCGGCACCCTCGTTCGGAGCGTTTGTTCCTCTTTCAGGTTTTATTTCAAGGATCAGGAAAGTTTGTTTGGATCATAGAGTATTCCCAAACCCCTTTCACCACAATTGGCGCCATCTGTGGGAAAACTCAAGCACATTTATGGCAGACGTAACAGATGATCCTTCGCTCATTGCTAACGATGGTACACCAAAGAGATGATGTTACACCAATAACTATGTTTGGTCCAGAGAATATCCTTGCCCGAAGGGCCCTGAACTTTGACCCAGTGGCTTAAACCTCCTTCTGCCTTGATGCAGGAAACCATGCAAATAATCATGGATCAAGCGAAACTGAATGAACAACATCTAGAAGATATGGCCTAACACCGTTTAAATGTTGACCCTAAAAGTTAAACCATACAGAAAAGTCAATGATCGATTGCGGAAGCATACTTTGGATTGTCGACGAAATCGATAAGCTGATGGAACTGGGGCAAATCCATGAAGTAACTTACCTTACATGGCTGTCCAATACCGTGGTTGTAAAGAAGAAAAACGGATCCTAATGTGTTTGTGTGGACTTCATGAACTTGAACAGGGCCTGTCACAAGGATTGCTTTCCTCTTTCCTAAATCGACCAACTCGTGGATGCAACTGCGCACCACCAATGCATGAGTTTCTTGGATGCTTACAGGGGTTACCACCAAATTGCCATGCATTCGGAGGACCAGGAAAAGACCGCATTCCGTACCCCACGGGGAACCTATTATTACAAGGTCATACCGTTTGGAGTGAAGAATGCGGGGCAACTTACCAGAGGCTGGTCACCACTATATTTAAAGAACAACTCGGCCGAACCATGGAAGTATTCATTGATGATATGGTGGTGAAATCCAAAGAAAAGCGTTCTCATCTAGCCGACTTAGCCATGACTTTCGACATCCTCCGAAAGTACAAAATGAAACTCAATGCCTCGAAGTGTGTATTCGGCGTCGGATCTGGAAAATTTCTCGGCTATATTGTGAACCATTGCGGAATAGAGGCCAACCTGAGGCAAATCATGGCTGTTATAGAACTCGGTTCGCCTCAGTCGGCCTAAGAAGTTCAGAAATTGATGGGAATGGCCACCGCCCTCAATAGGTTCATCAGCTATTCTTCGGATCGCTGTCGACCATTTTTTCACATGCTTTGGCAGGGCAAAGCATTTCAATGGACTCCCGAGTGTTAGGCCTCGCTAGACAGATTGAAAACATATCTCTGTTTAGTGCCACTCTTGTCGACCCCATCACTAGGCGATCCGCTCATATTGTATCTGGCAGTATCCAATCGGGCAGTCAGCGCCATGTTATTAAAGGAGGAACTTGGAGAGCAACGACCAATCTATTATGTAAGCAAGGTAATGGTCGATGGCGAGACATAATACCTACCACTGGAGAAGCTTATCCTGGCTTTTGTGGTGGCTGCCAGAAAGTTGATGCATTACTTTCAGGCTCATACTATAGGGGTACTAACGGACTATCCTCTTCGAGTAGCACTCCGTAGCGAGGAAGCATCGGGTGAATCTCTAAATGGGCATTAGAACTTGGCCAGTATAACCTGTAATTTTTGTCCAGGACAACCATCAAGGGACAGGTGCTGGTTGACTTCATAGCCGAGTTTATAGGATGCCATACGACTTCAAGTCTGACTAACTCGCCCCTCAACCTTAACTAGATTGGAGAATATATGTTGGAGACATTTGGTAGATGTATTGTGATGGATCATCTAACCAACGTGGCAGCGAGGTAAGCGTCGTAATCGTGACCCCCGAAGGGGCAATAATTGAGCAGGTAGTCAAACTGGGCTTTGATGCATCAAACAATAAGGCCGAATACGAAGCATTGCTAACCGGCCTTTGCAATGCCCATCACCTAGGTGCCAGACAATTATAGGTTTTCTGTGACTCAAAATTAGTCATCAACTAGTTGAAAAGGAAATATGCGGCTAAGAACGACCGAATGACAGCCTATATGAAAACGGAGAATGTTTTGCTTACGAAGTTCGACCACTACGAGTTGAATTAGATAACTCGAGATTAGAACACACATGCGGATGCTCTTGCTTGTTTGGCTTCAGCCATTAACTCGGAAATCAAATGAACTATCGAAGTAGGATTCATCCCAAAGCCGAGTATCAGTTCCCCGGAACCTGTTTAGGTTAACACCATTAATTCAGGACCGAGTTGGATGGATCTATAACCGCATTTCTCTCCTTAGAACAGCTGCCAACAGATAAGAAAGAAGCCCATAAATTGTGGAATAAAGTCCTTCGATATTACCTGGATCCCCAGGGAAAGCTTTACAAAAAATCTCTCTCAAGGCCATATTTGGAATGTGTTCACCCAGACAGAGTTGAGGATTTCTAGAATGAAATACACGAAGGTAGTTGCGGTGCCCATTTTGGAAGGCGCTCATTGGCCCACCGAGCCATAACGCAGGGATATTATCGGTCAACCATGTGTTCTTATGCTGAGAACTACGTAAAGAAGTGTGAGTAATGCTAAAAGTTTCCCCCATTAACTCATCTGCCCGCTAAAAAATTAAGTTCTGTTACTAGTCCTTGGTTGTTTGCTCAATAGGGCCTTGACATCGTCGGACCACTACCATGAGCTCTGGGAAACAAACGGTTCTTGATCGTTGCAACAGACTATTTCACGAAATGGGTTGAAGCGAATCGTTGGCACATATCCGAGATGTCGATGTTAAACGCTTTATGTGGAAAAGTATTATAACCCGATTTGGCATATCTAGAGCACTTGTATCTGACAATGGCACCGAATTTGATTGTGGTGTTTATCAGGAACTATGTAACACATATGGTATCTGGCCCTATTTTTCCTCACCGGCGTACCCACAAAGCAACGGACAAGCCGAGGCCTCTAATAAAGTGATCCCGGACGGAATCAAGAAGCGATTGGAGAAGGCCAAGGGCAAGTGGGTTGAAGAGCTATCCTCGGCGATTTACTAGAGAAACGCTGTTCACTTTGTGCTTCGGGACAGAGGCTATCATCCCTCTTGAAATCGGCTGCCCACTCTTAAGTCACAGGCTTTTGACACAGGTCGTAACGAGATGATATTGGCCTTGGATCTGAATTTGATTGAGGAACGCCGAGATCGAGCTCTTGCGCATATAGCGCGATATCAATAACAGTTTGCTAAATCGTATAACCAGCGTGTGCAGCTACGTCGCTATGCTCCTGGAGAATTGGTCCTCAAGAAAGTGCTTCCTGCTACTAAAAACCCGGCAGACGGAAAACTAGTCTCCAACTGGGATGGTCCTTACTAGGTTGATTCGATTGCCGGCATAGGAGCATATCACCTTTCAGACATGGTTGGCAAAAGATTACCGTGACTATAGAATTCGACCCACTTGCGTAAATTTTATCATTAAACCAACTTGTACAAGATGCTAGTTCATTTTTGTTTTTGTTGCTATGCAAGCGTGTACGCATCTATGTAGTTACTCAGTAATACAGTACACTTCTCATTGCCTTCTCTTTTAAAATGACCAATTGATGAGGTCTCTAAATTTGGAGTACCCTTTGTGCATGGCACGATTGGCCGAATAAGTCTCTGAATTCGGAGCGCCCTACGTGTACGATCACATTTGGCCAACAAAGTCTCCGAATTCGGAGCGCCTTACGTGCATGATCACGTTTGGCTAATAAAGTCTCCGAATTTGGAGTGCCCTTCGTGCATGGCACGATTGGTCGAATAAGCCTGAACGCCCTACGTGCATGATCATGTTTGGCCAATAAAGTCTCAAAATTCGGAGTGCCCTACGTATATGATCACGTTTGGCCAATAAAGTCTTTGAATTTGGAGCATCCTTCGTGCATGGCACGATTGGCTGAGTAAGCCTCAGAATTCGGAGCGCCCTACGTGCATGATCACGTTTGGTTAATAAAGTCTCCGAATTCGGAGCCCCCTACGTGCATGATCACATTTGGCCAATAAAGTCTTCGAATTTAGAGCGCCCTTTGTGCATGGCACGATTGGTCGAATAAGCCTCCGAATTCGGAGCGCCTTACATGCATGTTCACGTTTGGCCAATAAAGTCTTCGAATTCGGAGCGCCCTATGTGTATCAAGTTTGGCCAATAGATAAAGCCTCCACATTTAGAATGCCCTTCGTGCTTAAGCGTGTGATTGACAATTATACAAATTTCGAATTTCAGAATGCCCCTTGCATTCGACACAAATGACGAATAAAGACTCCAAATTCAGAGCATCTTATGTGTTTCGCGAATGAATATTATTACAGATTCCAGGTTCCAAATTCTGGAATTGACAATATTAAACTTAGCCATACCATAACAGTTTCATTAGTCACATAGATATTGGTCTTTAAAACAAAACGAAAGTCGGTTGCAAAAACACAATATTTGTTACAAACAATACGGCGCTATCTTTTATAGCATTTTAACTGGACTACATTTTTACAAATTTATGTTCAGGCCTTGTTCGTTTCTTCCTTATCATCCGTCTTCTTGGCATCATAGGCTTTGAACGGAACCTTGTAATCATTATACAGCGGCAACGCTAAGTTAACACCGGCTGTTTGCAGGGCCTTGATCCATCGGTGCTTAAAGCCACAGTTCTCATAGTGGCAAACGTCGTCGGCCAATTTCTCCTTGGCCTTTTCGATGTTGACTTTCCGACCATCAAAGAAACCTTTCTTGTAGGTCCGTGTTCGTATCGCTTCCCTTGCAAAAACACTGGCCGTCTCATGATCGGCTATGGCGTGATCTATTAGGCGTTGATTCACTTTTTCAACCATAGCCGGATTCATCGTGCCAGCCGACTAAGTCTCTGCAGCCTTCACTCTTTGCAGCTCCTCTTCGGTCTTTTCTACACGACGCTCTAAATTCTGAATCCATCCATCCTTCTACTCGATTTCTCTTTGCGTTGCTCGAAGGCGCATGCCTATCTTATACGAGCTGTAAAGTCCTCTGATTGCCCCATGGATACTTTTCCTGAAGACTTCATAATCACCTCTGCCGACAAGCGATTGCTGCACTTCCGGTGGGAACATTTGCCGAGTAAACTCCACCGCCACATTCGGATCGCGGATAATCGAGTCCGCTTCAGTTATGGGCCTGTTCCCAATAAAAATCGAAAAACTCATGCGGCGAGGTGGTTTACTTGGCTCATTTCGCATAGTGGCCTGCCCACTCGCCGCTCTCGTGCTCTCCCGTTGTTGTAACCTATCTCTGGGGGATTTCTCTACTTTACCTCTTCTGGAGGACCTACTTCGACGTCTGGGTGACCGACGTCTCTCTCGCACCTCTGCTGTGACGTTGCTCGTTCTCTGAAATTTGCTACCAGATGCGCGATGCATTTCCGTGTCCAGCTCTGCTAAGCTCATTCTTTCTCCTTTATTGTTGAAAAATAGCCTCCCAGACATATGATTTCTCATAACGACACAGTACGACCACTGTTGGCACTATCTTCGCTGTTCACTCTTTAATCATCGACTTCTCCTTTTGTTGTTTGTGCTAAATCTATTTAATGACGCTCGAAGCCTCATAAGTATTGCATACCTTGTTCATTAATTACTGATGCAACATTTCTGATGTGCCTCACAGCCGCTACTGTATTGAGACAAGGGCAATATGTGTCTAACTGGGGCAAGGGCAGATAAATGAATCTATTTGGCCTTTGATGTTAACGCAGATAAATGAATCTATTCGGCCTTTGATGTTAACGCCAAATTACGAACACTGCCCCACTTGGCCCCTAACCTGAGCTTACCACTTTTTAGGCAATATGTGTTAATTAGCTCTGGTACGATGTGTCCAACTGGGGCAATGATAGATAAAAGAATCTATTCGGCCTTTGATGTTAACATAGATAAATGAATCTATTCGGCCTTTGATGTTAACACTGAATTACGAACACTGCCCCACTTGGCCACTAACGTGAGCTTACCACTTTTTGGGCAATATGTGTTAATCGGCTCTAGCACGATGTGTGCAACTAGGGCAAGGGCAGATAAATGAATCTATTTGGCCTTTGATGTTAACGTCGAACTACGAACACTGCCCCACTTGGCCACTAACGTGAGCTTGCCACTTTTTGGGCAGTATGTGTTCATCGGCTCTGGCACGATGTGTCCAACTGAGGCAAGGGCAAATAAATGAATCTATTTGGCCGCTGATGTTAGCGCCAAATTATGTACACTACCCCACTTGGCCACTACTGTGAGCTTTTCAATTTTTGGGGCCTGTGTAGTCAAAACACTTGTGGCCAGTATGTGTTAATCGGCTTTGGCATGATGTGCCTAACTAGGGTAAGGGCAGATAAATGAATTTATTCGGCTGCTGATGTTAGCGCCGAATTATGTACACTGCCCCACTTGGCCACTACCGTGAGCTTTTCAATTTTTGGGGCTGTTTAGTCAAAACAAAAAAACAAAAAACAACAAAAAATATTCCCTATTGATTCACATAACATAAGGCCATTTTTAGACGTCACTTTATACATGCAAACAACCCTAACGCGACCTCTAAACAACATAAGCAAAACTTCAAAACTAAAAAGGAAAAACTAACATTAGGCAAACTAAAACCACTTTATATCGATTCGTCTATGACTTTATAGTTCTTCAGGATCAGACTCTAGCGACTCAACCTCTAACTGCTCACAGGGAATCAGCTGATCCAATGTCACCTTGGCGGCCATCAGAGCTTTGAGCCAGCCGTGCTTGAAGCCGCGATTCTCAAATTTTAAGGCCTCGTCCGCATACTTCTCAGTGGCCGCCTGTTCTTCGGCGTTGAACACCTTGGACGCCGCTGACTCGGTGAGATCCTTTGCCTTCTTCGCCTCCGCCAACTCGGCCTCCAACTGACTGATCACCTCATTGGCCAACTTCAGTGCTTCGTCACTCGCGTTTGCCTTTTCCTCGGCTGCTAGACGAATCTGATCGGTCTACATTGCTTTCTGTGCTTTAGTATCGGCCCTCGTGCGCTCCTCTATCGCCTTCTGCCACTCAGCATTGGCCCTCACCAACGCCACCACCAATTCGGCTAACGCCTCTTTAGCCTTTCCTTTTTCCATCTCAATCTCGGCTTTGAGTATGCTAATTTGCTCCATAGTGTCATAAAGTGATGACTGATTTCTACGATTCTCCCTGCTGCCTGAAAACAAAACAAAGGCACATTAGTCGGCATGTAAATAAGTATTCGGCGTATAAAAGTACACTTACACGTATCACGTACCAATATAGCCGATTAGGATGCCAATGCAATTGAAACCACATTCGGTTCTGCATAGAACGCGGTCTTGTCCATTGGCAGTGAAATTGCCAAAGCCATACTTTGGGCCATGGCAAGGTCTTTAACAGCCGACGCGTCGGTAGCAACCGGCACATGCTTCATTCTAGGTTGAACGATAAACGGCGCGACCAAGTCTTGGAAAATCTCCTCCACTCTAGGCTGTTTATTGTTGGGTTCTTTAGATGACTTGACTTCTACCTCGGCGGGGCATTTTTCCCTCCTTTGTTCAACCGCCTCCCTTCGCTTAACACCTTCCAATCGTTGTTCAAGGACTAAGTCAGCCATAACAATCTCTTGCTTCGTTTCCTCAACGGGAGCTGGCGCGCGAGGGTTCTTGAGTTGCAATGCTTTCGGCCCTCTTTCTGGCTGCCAACCTTTCGGCGTTTCTTTTCCTTGCAAGTTGTGCAAGTGATTCTCTAGCCATGTTCTCAGGGTCTGATTTGGATAAGTCTCCCAGGTCGGTGAAAATGTCATCCTCTAGGGGAGACAGATTTATTCAGCTTGAAGTGGAGGGTGGGTTGAAGCCGACTTCTTCAAAGGCCAAATTGAGTGCTCTATCAACTTCCTCCTCCAAATGATCTTCAGACTCGTCCAAGTTAGACTGGCTCGGCTGCTCGGCAATTTGATCGCCGACTTCACTACCTTGGTCTGAGGCTGAACCCTCGAGACTAATGTCCCTTAGGCTCTTGAAGCTTGGGAAAATTAGTGTCGTGAGATGCCGTTCACCTCTTAGGATTGGGATGCGGTCAGCGGCCGAAAAAGTTGAATACGTTGGGTCGTATCTTAATAACACGTGGGCAGTGTGCCCTTGTTTTTCAAGGTTTGGACGACCGAAGTATTCAAGTGCAGCTTTAACTTGTGTAAGCACAGCTTCGTCAGCTGAAGTAAGGGCTCTTTTTAGATCGTTGCCTGCATACGGAAAGAAAAAGCTAAGTATACGAAATCAGAGCCGAGTAAATATACAGAGAGAAATAAAGAATGGGTCTATACGGCCACGTGGCTTGCCTTTCTGTCTAGGCACAAAGTCCAGGCGATCTTGCCATCGCCGTCGCCGAATTCTTAGTTGCCACGGACAATGACCATAACATCGTCAACTCGCTTTGCCAGAACTAGCAAGCATAGTCACCAACTGGTGGTCTATGTCCTTGGCTCTAAGAAAATAACGTCTTGCCGACCGGATGATTTCGCCAAGACATAGCAGTGCTGAATAATAGGGGTTCCTAGGTTAAGTCTAAGTCGGCGATTCAATTATACTATGCCCATTATAATTCGGTAAAAGTTTATGCTTGATTGAGAAGGGATTAAACCCCAGTAGTGCAGAATGACCCTCAAAAAAGGATGAAGAGGGAAACGGACTCCGTCCTTGGCGATTGACAGAAGAGAAAAGATGATCGTGCTTGTATCAGTCCTCTTCATGTCAACCACGCTGTCTGCCACAAGGGACAGATGGACATCATCTAGGATAGAGAAATAGCAACGAAAAGCGGTGATGCGATCCTCAGAAAGGAGAGCTTTCAAGTGTTTCGCCTTTTGAAACAGAGTAAAAAATATACTAACCAAAAGCAAACAGAAACAAAATGGGAGTTGGAATGAGGCAGCAATACAAAGAAGAGAAGAATTAACAGGTCGAAGAGAGAAGAATGGTGGGGAGCAAGAGAAAATCATAGAGGTCTCGGAAGAAAGGTGAGGAATACTAAAAACAACCCAAGAGCCTTTCGAATTCAAAAAACTCGAAGAGACAGCGTGTTTTCAAATTGCATTAAATGAATGACAAGTACGAGGGGGCGGGAAGTTGTAATGATTTCTGATCGCACGTTTATTCTTCTGATGATTCAGTATTGAATGAAACGCCAGCGTTGTATTTTTGTTTCCAATAACTGTTCTATCTACGAGCCGAGTGAAACGTCTGAACGAACTGAACACGCCAATTGGATGGGACTAATCGGATGTTCAGGCAATTGTGGGGGCCAAATTTCATCAAGGTGAGGCCCATTAGAGTGGGGCCGAATAAAACTCGGCCCAATCCAGAATCCCACGTAGCAACTTATACAAATCGGCCATGAAAAGAGTCGACTGGAAGCCAAACAATAGGCCTGATGTGGGCCTAACCATGGGCTCGCAAGCAATATAAAAGGAGGAGCCTCAATCAGGGACATGTATGTGAAAAATAACAAATAACTTATAGGAAAAGAAAACACAAAGACTAAAGGAACTAACTAGCTCACTGGAGGAGTAATTCCGGCACCCTCGTCCAGAGCGTTTGTTCCTCTTTCAGGTATCATTTCAAGGATTAGGAAGGTCTATCTAGATCAGAGAGCATTCCCAAACCCCTTTCACCACAGATACTGATATTTGATTATTTTGATTTTTTTCATGAATATTCTACTCAATGAGTTCTAAAAAGTGAATCGTTCGGATCAATGAAATTGGTCCAAAAATGGGATTACCAAACCCAAAATCCTTATAAAATTTAGGGCAAATTACTCATAAGTCCTTTTTGAAAAGTGTACATTATATTTAATCCCAAAAGCATTTAGATAGACCCAAAAGTTTTATGCTCATTTATCTTCTCCTCTTTCCCTACATCTTGCTTCTTATCTTTATCTCTCGTTTTCTGATATCGGCGACGACCACGACTACATCTTCCTTTTTTTCTTTCTCTTTCTACTCTATAATCATCGGCGACTACCATTGATTGTGGTTCAGCGGCAACCACCGAGTACCAACTCTTTACTTCGCGCTCACTGACAGCGAAAGAGATAAGTTTTCGACGAAGAAGATGAGTAGATCTATGTTAGATTCGGCTAGATCTAAACTAAAAAATAGTTGTTAGAGTACAAGTATCTTTCTATATTTGTCTTTTTCCTTCGATTTCTCAGTTTTTTTTTTAAAACTTTTTCTTACTACACAATTTTATTTTCCTATTGTAATGGAGAAAATTTTCAAGCATTGAACAAGTTGTTTTCGAGTTTTAGTTACAAGCGGTAAAAACTGTAAAATTTTATAGTTTCAGTTTTTTTGGTGTTGAAATAAATCATTATTTAGAACTGTAAAATTTTACAGTTTCATAACTTTCTTTAAAACTTTAAAATTTTACAGTTTCATAACATGTTTTTCAGTTTAATTGATAAGGATAAATGCTCAATAGAATCATATTTTGAAACTGCAATATTTTATAGTTTCAAAGTTTATTTTTCAGTTTGATCAATATTAGAGATTATTTGCTTAAATCCTACAAAAATTGAAAATAATATATGTTTTTTCCTATTGTTGTTGTTTGTTATTCTTAGTTTTTTTTTTTTCGTCTTCTTTTAGTTTATGAACATTTAGCATATTTTGCTATACTTTAATTTTTCAGTTTATCATTTTTTGGGGTAATATTTTGGACATTTCGGTGAGTCTTCGGTGGTATTCTTGACGTTTACAAATATTCTAGATATTTCAACAACTTTTGGAAACGTTCAGAACATTTCGGCAATATTCTGGCAATATTCCAGCAAAATTCTGGTCATGTTTCGGCGACTTCTCGGTGATGTTGAATATTCTGGCGAGTCTCCTATGACTGTTTGACGAAAGTCTAGCGGTGATAAGATGTAACACCGTCTTTAATGTTTTTTTTTAAAGATATTTGGGTTAATATTTGGGTCGCCAGTTTTGGTGGCGGGGTATGAAGAGAGATGTGGCAGTCTTCGTGTCTAAGTGCCTTACTTGTCAGCAAGTGAAGGCCGAGCATCAGAGGCCAGCGGGTTTGTTACAGCCCTTGCCTATTGCCGAGTGGAAGTGGGAGCATGTCACTATGGACTTCGTTGTAGGTCTTCCGAGGACTCAGCGGGGTAGTGATGCTATTTGGTGGTGGTTGTAGACCGGTTGACTAAGTCGGCGCACTTCATTCCTATGCGCGTGAAAGATTCGGTAGATCATCTTGCTGACTTGTATATTCGGGACATAGTGAGGTTGCATGGGGTCCCAGTGACGATCATCTCGGATAGAGATCTCGTTTACTGCCAGGTTGTCAGAGTTTGCAGAGTGCCTTGGGCACTAAGTTGACCTTTAGCACGGCTTATCATCCTCAGACTGACGGGCAGTCCGAGCGTACTATTCAGATCCTTGAGGATATGCTTCGGGGTTGTGTCTTGATTTCAGTGGGTCGTGGGAGAGGCACTGCCTTTGGTAGAGTTTGCCTACAACAACAGTTTCCAGTCTAGTATCGGTATGGCACCGTTTGAGGCCTTGTATGGCCGACCGTGTAGGTCTCCAGTTTGTTGGGCCGAGGTGGGTGATGCACCTTTGTTGGGTCCGGAGTTGGTGAGGGAAACGACGGAGAAAGTTGAGCTTATCCGTAGGAGGCTTGTTACAGCCCAGAGTCGTCAGAAATCTTATGTCAACCGTAGGAGAGACCTTTGGTATTTGAGGTGGGTGATCATGTCTTTCTGAAGATATCACCTAGGCGGGGATTGATGAGGTTTGGGAAGAGTGGGAAGTTGTCCCCTCGATTTATTGGCCCTTTTGAGATCCTTGAGAGGATCGGTGAGGCTGCCTATCGTTTAGCTTTGCCACCGCAGTTGTCCGGAGTTCATGACGTGTTTCATGTAAGTATGCTTCGGAAGTATGAGCCGGATCCATCGCATGTATTGGATTGGACCAACTTAGAGGTAGATGAGGATGCCTCGTATGAGGAGAGGCCGGTTCGGGTCTTGGATAGGCGGGATCAAGTTTTGCGAGGCAAGACCATCCATTTGGTAAAGGTTTTGTGGAAACATCACGGGGTGGAGGAAGCCACTTGGGAATGTGAGTTGGAGGTCCGAGAGAAATATCCGGACCTGTTTGTAGATGCTTGAGCATATGTTGTTTATTTTGTTGTAATATTGAACCTTAAGTATATTGAATATAACTTAGGTTGTGAAACATGGTTTATGTTTTGAGTTGATGGAAGTATTTTGAAACTTGCGTCATAATGGAAGTTTAATGGAACATTGCATATGTTGAATATATTGTATAATTAAAAATGTATCATGAACATTGAATATGATACGAAATGGTGAATCTTTTAGATTGATAATTGTTGAATTGGAAAGAGATGCATGTTGATAATGCAGGTTGAAATATATGTTGTTTTACATATTGTGAGATGCCTCTTGGTAAGAGATGGAATGACCGGTATTGGGTCAAGTTGTTTAAATATTGAAATGTTATATTGTTGGAAATTGAGAAAAACCTGTTTTTGAAAACTTGTACTTAATTTCGGGGACGAAATTCTTTAAGGGGGGAAGGTTATAGCGACCCCGGTCTTTTCCCATTTGGTTGTTGCATCCGGACTTAGGTTCCGTAGATCCTATTGTTATATAATTGTTGTTGTCGTCCTTTAATTTCTTATTTCTGAGTTATGGGATGCATTGAACAGGTTTGTTACAGGTTGGTAGTGTTTGGGAGCAAAGGGTTGCTGCCCAGAATTTTGACCCTTCGCTCGAGCGAGCAGTTCGTCGCTCGAGCGAGCTCTTTGTTTTTGGTCCGTCGCTCGAGCCAGGGTTTCTTCGCTCGAGCGAGCGGCTGCGTCTAGGTATAGACCTGAGAGCTGTGTTTCTTGGCTCGAGCGAGCTCTTCTTCGCTCGAGCGAGCTGGTTTGTTCTTCGCTCGAGCGAGCGTTCCGTCGCTCGAGCGTGCGTCTGGTTGCAAACCTGAGGGTTTGAGTTTTTGGCTCGAGCGAGCAGTCTGTCGCTCGAGCGAGCTTCTGGGTTGTTGGCTCGAGCGAGACCTTCTTGGCTCGAGCGAGGGTTTTCTGTGTCTGGTCGCTCGAGCGACCAAGTCTTCGCTCGGCGAGCCTGTTTTATTTAAATAGCAGCAGCGGTTTTTAAAACACTTTTTCATCCTCTTTTTGATTCCAGAACCCTAGGTCCGTGTTTCTCTCCCTCCACTCACCTTCTCTCTTAGGTTTGATCTACTTAGAGTGTATTTCTACCCTAGGTCCTTTGTTAAAAAGATAGAGTGGGTCGAGGGCTTCGTTTTAATCTGAGTAATAGTGGATTTGGAGCACCTTGGGTTTCCGCCATCTTCTCCATTTGAGTTCTTCGCTTCGAGGTAGGGATACCTTACTCCATCCTATAGGCTTTGTCCTAAGTTTTAGTCATTTTGATATGTTGGTGTTGTTCGGAAATTTTGGGAAAAGCTAGGGTTTGATTTATAATTTAAAAAGGGGGTTTTCATCTTTTAAACATCGTATGATTGAAAGTCATGAGAAATGACATTGATAGTATTAAATTGATAAAATTGAACCTTAGGGTTAATTTTGAGGAAAAGGAGAAAAGCCCTAACTGTTGTAATAAATTAATTTGCATAATTAATTTAGAGAAAAATGTGGAATTAAGTTTAATTCTTGAAATTGGTGAATTATGAGATTAAATGGTGTAGTTGGATAGTTTAATCACTCACCTATGAAAATGTTGAGTTACCCTTGTTGTTACATTTATTTCCTGTTTAGAAATAACTGTTTTGGGCTATCGGTGGAGGATAGTCTTGATTGTTGTAGACATTGCATGTTGATTAGGGAAAACTAAAACTAATCACATTGAATAAGTCATTGAATATGACAGTTGAATTAATACAGCAAATATGTGTATTGATTGTATATTGTTTGGGAGGAGATAGGGGATGTACTCCATGGTTTGAGGGAAGATAGGGGATGGACTCTCAAACCTGTTTAGGAGGAGAAAGGGGATGGACTCCATTAGTACAGCAAATCTGTGTACTAATTGATGTATGGAAGTGTATTAGTACAGCATATATGTGTACTTATCGATTTATGGAAGTGTTTGGTTTGAGCCTTAGTCTCACTTAAATTGTTGTTATTGGAAGTAATGTTGATATGAGATGTAATCTCATTACTATTGGTGGCCAGGTTCTGAGCCATGTCTGTATAATTGGAAAGTTGATTAATAACGTAAAGCGAAACATGTCATGGACATTATTGTCATGAAACTGTAAAGTGATATAATTGATTTTAAGTGGTAACCATCTATTGAATGCTATTGCTTTAGTCAATTTCTATATTTGGTTTATATTTCTGCTGTGGGCTGTGGCTCACCCTATACGGGAACATCATTTTCAGGTCCAGGTGATATGCTACTGTAATAACCCTCACCACTGATTACTGATTAAGCACTGATTACTGCTAATCTGAGACTGATTGATTGACTGTAACTGTTTAAATGCATTTTCTCTCTGTCGATTGTTAATCGATCTGTTCATGTTCTGTATTTAAACTGCAAATTGAAGGCCTTATCGGCGGCCGAACTAGAAATCGATTAGTGTTTTATGATTGGCATAATTTATGTGATTTTATGGTATATTTATTGAAAAAGTGATTTGGTATGATTAAATTAGATTAAATAAGCCAATTACAAGAGTTAGCTTAATTACCATATTGCCATTGTGAGTGGCCACTATCTAAGACCACTTTTGAGTCTCATTGCACCTAGATCAAACATTTGCTCAGCCCTTTTTCCCCTTGTTCTTGCCGACCAAGAGGTTAGAGTGAGAGAAAGTGAGTTCCTCCTTGATAATTGCTTGTGGACTTGGAGAATTTAGAAGACAATTGTGAATTTGAGCTTCTAGTCTTGTGATTGAAGACCTAAGGTAGATCATTGACCTTCTTTATTGTGCATTTGAGTTTATTCTTGCATGATTCATGGGTCTTTAGTGATCTAAGGCATGATTTGGTTCAATAGTGTAGAGTTGAGGCTCATTTCATGCATGCATGCTTGTATTGATAAGTTTGAAGTTGTTTTCATGGCAAATGTTATATGCATGCTCATATTTATGTTTAAGTCCATGATTTCATCATGTTTTTGGAAGTTTAGACTTATTTGAACTTGCTTTGGAGCTTTGAAGTTGATTAAAACCTTGCATGTCACATTTGAATTGTTGTTCTTGAACTTTGGTTTCAAATGAGTTTAATTAAGCTACCCTCGGGCTTTGATTTTTATAAATTGAGCTTGGAATCATGTAATATTGAGTTTACAAGAGTTTTCCAGAAATTCAGCCCAAGAGGATCGATTTTGATGCTTTGAACTTGATTTTGAGCTTGAGGTTCAAATCTGGAATTTCCAGATTTTAGACCCACGCTCGAGCGAGAAGTCCACGCTCGAGGGTACACTCTGTGATCGTGCCTTCCGCTCGAGTGAGAAAAGTTACGCTCGAGCGTGAAATGCGAACATCCAGTATTTTTACTGTAGCACACAGTCTGCTCGAGCGACAGAATTCACGCTCGAACGGAGACCTTTGTCTGCATGTCCGCTCGAGCGTAGAAAGTCACGCTCGAGCGAGACCACTGTTTTTCTGAAAATTCTGAAACTGTTTTATGAGTACATCTTTGCATCATCATCCCATCCTAGGCATCCTTAGGCCTAGTTTAAGACATCTTAATGAGGATATAGATGAGACCACACCGAGGCAAATTAGGATTAAGTTATTATCTTCCCAACTGTGTAGCTTAGTGTGGTGTCAATCTGTTAACTGTGTAGGGTTGGCTTTCCGAGGAGATGCTCTAGCTTACTGTAGCCCAGAACTCTGTGAGTAACAACTGTGTAAAGATATGTTCAAATGATTATTTCCTAATCACTAAACTGTACTGTTTTCTGTACTGTTTACTGAAATGTATATTGAACTGTTTACTGAATTGAACTGTTTTCCGAACGGTTTACTGTTTACTGAATCGAACTGTTTACTGAAATGTATATCGAACTGTTTACTGAAATGTATATTGAACTGCTTACTGAATTGAACTGTTTTCCGAACGGTTTACTGTTTACTGAATCGAACTGTTTACCGAAATGTATATCGAACTGTTTACTGAAATGTATATTGAACTGTTTACTGAATTGAACTGTTTACTGAACTGATACCGTTTACTGAATTGAACTGTTTACTGAAATGTATTGTGGCATCCTTAGCACCTACTGTCCACTGTTACTGCCACTGTTACAGAGATCTCTGTCGGTTCCCAAGTTTGGAACCACTACTGTTTACTGTTATGATGGCCATTCTGTATTTCTGATATGGAACAACGTGCTGCACGAGCTAAGTGCTACAGAGTGAGCCACATCTATAGTCTGTGCGAGACACCTCTTGAATCCATAAGTACTGTACTTTTCTGAAATGGTACTATGACTGTTACTGTATTGCTACTGATGGCATCACCCACTGTTTGGTCTGTTAAGACCCGGTCTTTCAAGACCTACCGTTTACTGTACTGTATGCTAATGGATGTACCACATATCACTGTTTTTCTTGAATGACTGTTATGGCCTGAAATATGAGCCACAAACTGAATAACTGATAAACTGATTGAAATGACTGTTTTCAATACTGAAAGGACATTCTTTCTTAACCCCTTTACGCATTATGTTATTCACTAGGCTTTAGTTCACTGCTCATATATATATGTAGGTGTACAGGCACCAGACCGCGGCTAGGAGCGTCAGGCAAGCTTTAGTTTTGTCAAGCCAATCACTGTGCCTCACTGCGAGGTTCCGAGCCTATCAAGCTATGGCTTAGGGGCTTAGGGGTGTTTTATTTCCCCCATCCGTCTCTGTACCTGTTTTGTATAACTGTATAGACTAATTGCACTATACTGTACCGTTTACTGTACTGTTTAATAGGGATTAAGTCCCTGTACTGAATGATTGTATATATATGATGCATACTGTTCTGTACTGAAAGTACAAATGTTTGAAAAAGTCTTTTTGCATACAGACTGTCACAGCTCATTGGACATTGTTATTTACTGTATTGGCTTCCGCCATGCCCTGTACTCTGTATTACTGTTCTACTGTTAAGCAGGCCTTCGGTAATCTGGGATTACTGGCCGGTTACGGTGCTAAACCCATAGGGGCGGGTTTGGGTCGTGACAGCTACCTCCAAGGGCTTAGCTTGGGAGGATTTGGAGTTGAAGACTCTTTCTTTTTAGTTAGCTAGTTTGTTATTTTGATGTTACATGTAATTACAAGCCAAGGGCTTAACCTGTAGTTGAGTTATACTCATTTCTTTTATATCCAAGTATTGGCTTGGAAAGATGTAAGCCCGTAGGGCATTTACTTTCGTTATTACATATAATGTTTTTTCTTTTAAGAATACTCTGATGAATGAAATAATATTTTATTTTCTTATGTCGATGCATGTCAATATTGTATGTATTTTGGGTTAATATTTGAGGGCGTTACAGGATTTTTTTAATAACAATTAAAAATATGTAGGATTAATTGGTAAAAGTATTTTATTTTGAATTTTGTGTATGAGATTTATCAGTAACTTTTCTTAAAATTTATTATTAATATACAAATATATTTTTTTAAAATTACATTGAAATGAAACTTCCGCATTTATTTTTAGGGTGCACCCTCTAAAATTTATTAAATTTTTTTCTCACGTTGAAAAATTACATCCCATTTTTTAGGCCTCCACTGGTGACAATACGTTACCTAACCATTGCACCACATTTTTCAACTCTCGATCAGCAGCCACTATCAAGCATTTAATGTGTCATCGAAGAGAGTTGAAGAATATTGTGGTGGTATAAAATAAAAAAGAATTAGTGGTGGATAGATGAAAATGAGGATATAAAATAAAAAAGGAATTAGTGGTGCATAGATAAAAATGAGGATAATATGATAATTTTATTTTTTGTTAGGTTAATTGCAGAAAGGGGAGTATTTATAAATTTCAAAATAATGGGAGGAATTCATATTTTTGATAAATCTGAAGAGATGTGTTTATAATTTATTTATTTATATACAGTAGAATTGGATTATCTCAAGTTGTAATTTATTTATTTATTTTAGGAAAATAATTTGGAGTCCTAAAAAGCCTTCCCTAATCCTCCTAATCTCCAAAACGACGTCGTTTTGGGGAATTTTTTTTTTTTTTTTTGCCTTGGTTTGAAATTCGGGAGATTAGGGGGGAATTTCGGGGGACATAGCAGGCTCATTTATTTATTTATATGCAGTAAGTTAGTTAATTAGTTAGGATTGAATTGTCTCAAGTTGCCCATCTAACGTGAGAAAGTGTTTGAGCTTGGTGGGTCCATTTCGGGGCCGACATTGGTGATTCAAACTATTCAATTTTTAAGATTCGTTAAGTAGAATATTAATACAAAAAATTAAAATAATCAAATATCAACGTATGTTGAATTATATTTGTTTTAAAAAATAGATAACAATTATAATTTCAAAAGTAACTACTCCCTCCATCCCAAAATAATAGGTTGCGTTTGGTAGAGTTTTGTAAATATGATTTGAGAGTATGAATTGTATTTTGAGTTTGTGAGTTGTGGAATTATGATTTGAGTGTAGAAAATTTGTTTGGTTATGATTTTTGAATAGAGTGTTGAATTGAGTTTTGAATTGAGTGTGGAATTAAGTTTTGAAACTTTGATTTGACATGTGAAGTAAGAAAATTTGTTTGGTTATGAGTTTTGGGAAGAATTTTCAAAACTTAATTCAAATTATTATAACTCATAACAAAATATACTACTTTCACACTATTGAAATTTTGATCAACATTCATAACCAAACTCTTTTTAAAATTCAATTAAAAAAATTATTATTAACAGAAAATAACATTAATCAATTTTTTAATTGAAAATACTACAAAGGAAATAATTTTTTTTGGAAATAAATATTCAAAAATTAAATCATAAATATTTAAATAATCTAAAAAATTAAAAGTAAAAAATTAAAATAAATATTCAAAAAATTTAAAATTTAAATATTCAAAAATTTTAAATAATTTGAAATGTTAATATTTTAAATTTAAAAACAACTCTACACTCAAATCGTAACCAAAACATAAAAAAAAAACTCAATTAAGAAATTATTTTTAAAATTCATAACCAAACACATAACTCGAAACTACATACTACTTTCGCAACTCTACACTCAAATCGTAACCAAATACATAACAAAAAAATTAAAATATTTAAAAATATTTTTATAAAATAGAGTTTGAATTTATTTTTATAAAATATTTTAAAATTTAAAAAATTAAAATCGTAATATTTTGAAATTAAAATATTTAAAAATATTCAAAAAATTAAAAAATTTAAAAAATCGTAACATATTTAAATATTAAAATATTTAAAATCTTAACAAAATTAAAATATTGATTTGAATTGAATTTTGAAAAAATTATGAATTATGCGTTTGGTTATGAGTTTTGAAAAGTAATGATTATGTTTTGAATTGAGTTTTGAGAAATGGGTGTAGAATTATGATTTGAAAGCTCCAAACAAACAACACACTCAAATCAATGGGTAGAATTATATTTTGAGAGGCTTACCAAACGGATAATAGTCTCTTTTGGAGAATCCAACTTTTTTTGATAGTACAATTATTACATTTTAAAAATATTCACTATATTTGTTTCCAATTTTTAAAAATAATTTTCAGAAAATTCTACTTTCTTATTTTTCTTATTTTTTTATTTTTACTGAATTTTTTTAATATTTTAAGCAATTTTTTTTAATTTTTAAACATACCTAACATAAATACACTTAAAAAGTATAATATTTATAAAAAAAATCTTTAAAAAATTCACTAAATACAAAAAATACAAAAATAAAAATAAAAATAAAAATTCAGTATATTTTTCATATATTTTTATATTTATTAATTTTTAAAATATTTTTTCACAAATATTTTATTTTTTAGATACATCTAAATAAGGTGCATTTAAAAAAGTAAAAAAAGTTTGAAATTTTAAAAATATTCACTAAAAACAAAAAAACACGAAAAACAAAAAACTCAATTTTTAAAAAACTGAAACCAAACATACTGATTAATTTTTCAAAATTACTCTTTGATAGTATATTTTTTTAGTAATATTAATTGTCATAATTGTACTTTTGTGTTATTAATGAATTTAAAAGAAAGGCAAAATAATATTTTATTCCTTAATTTTTTAAAAGGGACTAATATTTTGAAATAATAAAAAATAAAATAAGAGACTAATATTTTAAGATGGAGAGAGTATTCATTTTTAATAGTACAAATATAATTTAAACACATACCTACTAATATTTAATTATTTTAATTTTTTACATAAATATTTTACTTAACAAACTTTAAAAAATAAATGGTTCACGCGACGGAAGTCAACCCAAAATGGCTCCACCAAACTTTCAAATCCAAATTAAATTGATGCAAGCGAAATTTTGCTTTTGGTAGAAAATTACCTTTTCAGCCCTCACAAGCTAATTGTGTCATAATGTGTTTTGAAGGATTTTGCACCTAAATTAAAAAGTTATAAATCGTATGCCTAATCTGAGCAATGGTTGATCTGGTCTGGGCAACCTTACTACAGATTATGATGTTTCTAAATTCCTTATGCAACCTTATTGGAATATAAACTATTCCAGTGGAATATCCTAAGATGTGGACTATGCAGGGGCTTGTGAAACAAACAAAGGTATTCAAATTAGATTCACAAAGTTTGAATATATTTTAAAATTTATTTGACATTAATTTATTAGAAGAACAAATTAAATTTAAACATATTTTAAAACTTATTAAATATTTTTAAGAATTTGTTTGTGAAGCTAAGTTTGGGATTTTTTTAGCTATTTTAGTCACAAAAAACAAAATTGACTTTTTAGTCTAATAAGACAAAATATTACATCTAATCCATAATCATTACGTTATTTCTCTTACAAAAAAATCAAAAAAGTTAAAAATTCTTTCTAAACGAGACTTTTTAATCCTAAAATAAAATGGTCAAAAAAACTAAAAAATCAAAAAACCAACTCACTTCCCAAATGAAACCCAAATCAAACTTTAACAAACTATTGCCAGCTCAATTTTACTAGTTTTTGACTATGACCTCTCTTGGCCATCAATTCCTTGATTAAGATCATGAATCTTTTAGGGAAAAGAAATAGGAATTTATTTACATATATCCATTTGTTTTTATGAATAACTAAGCAATGATAACAATTAAATACCATTTTCTTGTCATTTCTCTATCCAACCAAATAGAAATTTATCATCTTGTACTTTAGAAAAAATTATAGAAAAATGGAATACAAATAGATAGCAATTTGATGGGGTAAAAAAAGAAAAAAACAAAAAAGAGCAGAAATGAAATGTTGTAATATAATTGCATATAGGTGAGAATCTTTGTGAAATTTTAAAACCATCATTCCCCTTTTTCTCTCTACTTTCTTCACTTCTCTTTATTTGAAAATCTCATATTTCTTGATGCTATCTTTGACGGTAGAATTGTAACAACCCCGATCCGTAATTTGCCGTTAATTCATAATTAAGAATATTAATAATTCATAATTAAGAATATTAATTAAAGGTGTCAAGTGAAATTCTCTGTTAATTGTGTGTTTTGTATGCTATTTGAATTTATATCTGTCTATTGTAGGAAAATTTGTCTGAACAACTGAAGGCCTTATCGGCATCTAAACGCAAAATTGATTATGTCAACGTGTCATTTAGAATTTTTTAAATTTTATGGTAACCTTAATTAAATTTCGATTCGGAACCAAATAATTAGAATAAACTAATTAGATTCAATTAGATATAAGCAAGCTTAATTAAGCTTAAGTTAACTTAATCCAAGTTATAAATATGTGACATAAGTTCTTGAACTCATCTTCCTTCATCATTTTTGAGCCTCAAACCGTAAGAGAGAGAGAGAGAGGGAGGAAAAAAGTGTGATCAAAGAAGAGGAAAGAAGGAATTGTAAGGGAATTGAGAGAATTGGCTTGGTAGCTTAAAGAATCAACAATCTGGAACCCAATTGAGGAGTAGAGGTAAGAATTTAACCCATGAATTAAGTGTATGAGTCATGTAGTATGTAATTCAAGAAGTTTAAGTGATTAAACAAGAGAATTGAGCTTTGAATGTAGAATTGGGAATCAATCCACATATGCATGCATATTTCATCACATTTTGAAGTTATTTCCAAAGGATTCTTACATGCATGTACTTATTCTAGCTTTGTTTTGAAAATTCATCATGTTCCATACCATTTCATCTTGTTCATGATTTGAGAGAAAAGAATCTATACTATTACATGCATGGGATACATAAGGAGTTTCAAGTGTAATTTTGAATAATTGGCATGTTTTTGGGCCTTAATTTTGAGAATTGATCTTCATTCCATGTTTTTTTTTACAAGTGTCTAATTGTTTCCGACAAATTGTGGCCTAAAAGAATAGGTTTGAAGCTTAAACATGTGTTTTGAACTTGAAGTCAAATTTTGGAAATTCTAGAATTTGGTCACATCGTTTGAGCGACCAAACCGTTGCTCGAGCGCACATTGCGAGCTCTCAGAAGTTTTGCAGTGTTTGATGGTTGGCTCGAGCGACCAAAATACCGCTCGAGCGACCACCCTCTATTTTCAATCTTGGCTTGAGCGACCAAGAAGTTGGATCGAGCGTAAAATGAGAGCTCTCAGAAGTTTTGTAGACCAAGAGGTCCACTTGAGCAACGAAAGCATCACTCAAGCGAACTGCCCTGTTTCTGAAATTTCGCAAAAGTGTTTTCAAAGTGTAAAATTGCATATTAGGCATTCTTAAGCCATGATTAAACTATAATAATGAGTATAAGAATTGGAAACACACCTAGAAATAAACATAATAAGTTGGAACGTTTACAGAGCGTGTGTTTCAATGTCTATCTATCACGTGTTTGTGTAGGTCACACGTTAGTATTCATCTGATCTGTCTAAGTTATTTGCTGTTTTCGGAGCTATCGGTGAGTAACAACTCTGTAAAGCTATGTTTGACTATAAGTATTTTCTGATTGATATGATGTGATTTGTTTTCTGAAATGCTATTTTCTGAATCATGAATGAACGTCTAATTTTTTGAAATGTATTCGTGGCATCTTTAGCATCATGTAAATTTGTCATGTGTTATCTGTATCTAGTACCAGGGTTTTGCATGGGTTCCATTCATGGAACTGATTATGCATAACCATTTACTCTGTACGTGGGTCTTAATGACCATCTCATGTAAATAAGGATCTATATGACCAACTACTCTGCACGTGGGTCTTAATGGCCATCTCAAGTGAATATGGGTCTTTATGACCAATTTGATCTGTTAGTGTCACGACCCAAACCCGCCTCTATAGGTTTAATATCGTAACTGGTCAGTAATCCTCGGATTACCAAAGGCCTTTGAACATAATAAACAAAATACAAGGGCTAGCGGAAGCAAATAATAAAATATAGTGTCCATAGAACTGTGCAGACATACATGGGATAAAAAAACTTTAACTTTAATTACATAAACGTGACGTCATATAAGCAACAATCTTACGTCACTTCACTTACAGATAACCAAAATGGGACTTAGGCCAACATACAAATAAAACAAAAGAAAACTTAAACGAAATTCTGGATCATAAAACAACGACCACAAGTAGGTTTTGGAACCTCCACGGGAGGCACTATGGTTGGCTGGACAAAACTGTCCTCCAGGCAACAGTTTAGGCCTGGTCACTCGCTTGATCACTTACATACAGACATAACACAGTGAGCTAGAGCCTAGTGAATAACAACAAGGTAAAGGGTTTTCCGAACAATCTCAGAAATCAGAATTTATATCAGAACAGATTCAGATTCATATACTTATCAGGAATCATAAGTAATTATATGTGGTACATCCATTAGCTTTCATATCATCTTGGTCCTGAGACCCATATGCATAGTTGGTCTTGACAACCCCAAAGGTCCATATCTTGTGCACAAGTAGCCATGGTATTGTTTTGCCCAAGCAAGGGCCATATATAAACCACAGTATTGTTTCCCCCGAGTAAGGGCCATGTAGAAACCATGGTATTGTTTCCCCGGGGTAAGGGCCATATGATCATGAGCCGCAGTATTGTTTCCCAAGGGCGAGGGCTATATAAACGAAGGATGCCACAAATACATTTAATAAAATTGGACATTCATTCGTGATTCATAAAATAGCATTTCATAGAACGGATCATATCGTTTCAGTCAGAAAATACTTATAATCAAACATAGCTTTACAAAGTTATTACTCACAAATAGCTCCGATAGTCCAGTGGACAGAGCAGACAGATTGGATAGTCTATGGCACGTGACATACACAAATACATAACAAATGCATATTGAAACATACGCCTGGAAAACACATAACTCATTCTTTTTCTATCTTGGTGTGTTTCTAATCCTTATCCTTATTATTATGTCTTAATTAAGGCTTAGGAATGCCTAAGATGCAATGAGGATGCCAAAATGTAAGTTGAAACATTTAGTCAAATTTGTAAAAACAAGGTAGTCCACTTGAGCACAACATCAGTCGCTCGAGCGGTCTGCAAAGTCTGCAAAAGTACTGGTTGCTCGATTTTTTCGCTCGACGGACGCACGACTGTCGCTCGAGTGAAAGACTGAGTAAAAAAGGTCGCCTCTCGAGCGCAACTTTGGTCGCTCGAGCGGTCTGCAAAATTTTGTAAAACTTCTGGGAGCATGAATTTTATGCTCGAGCTTAGACTTCTTCGCTCGAATGGAGGTACAAATGTAAGGGTGGTCACTTGAGTGCTGGTTCTGTTGCTCGAGCCAACCCCCAAACTCTGCACAAAAAAAAAAAAAAAAAAATGAGGATCTCGTATTCTCTGCTTGAGCGCAGACTTCACCGCTTGTGCGGATGGTGCAAATTCTGAAATTTTCAGATTGCTAATTCAAGTCCAAAACTCAATTTCAAAGCTTCAAAACACAACATTTGGACAAAACTTGGTAAAACATTGAGAAACTCATAGTATATGATGAATTACAAACCATTTCGCAAAATCAAGCCCAAAAGTTTTGCCAATTGTACAAAACAAAACTTAGAACTTCCAAAACATAACATGCATGAATTGTTATGAACTCCAACCTTCCAAAACATGATCAAATGATATAAAATGGCATGAAACTTGATGAATTTCCAAAACCAAGCTATGATCAATGCATGCATGTGAGAATTCTTTAAAATCAAACTCCAAATGCAAGAGAATTTGCATACATGTAAGGTTATCTTCTTAATTCTTTTTTCTTAGCTTAATTCCTTGGATCAATTAGCTAACTCTCTTGAATTTATGCATTAAGTGCCACAACTACACAACTAAAAGAGTGAATTCCTACCTCAAGCTTTGAATTCTCAAGTGTAGAGGCTTAATTCTTCCAAGATTGAGCAATTCTTTGATCTTTCTCTTAATCTCTCCAATTCCTCTAACAATTCTTATGTTGAGTTCAATATCCTAACCTCTCTCTCTCTCTCTCTCTCTCTCAACATTTTTGAGGCTCAAGAAATGAAGAAAAAGTTGATTATAGAATATCCTGGCCTTAAATAGGCTAATTAAGGGACTTAATTAAACTTAGCTTAAGACTAGTTAATTACAATTACTTTGTTCTAATTATTTAGTTCTGAATCAAATTTTAATTAAATTTATCAAAATGTTCTAAAATTCCAGATAACACATAAATGGAGTCAATTTCGTATTCTGTGGCCAATAAGGCCTTTAATTCACAGAACAGAATAGAAACACAAACATATATTTCTACGACAGACAGATATAAATGCAAATAACATATAACACATGCAATTAACATAAAATTTCATCTTAATTACTGATTAGGCCTCCTTAATCAAAGATCATAAGCTAATCACAGGTTGGGGTTGTTATAGTTAGCTACTGGATGTACCACGTAGAGATGCAACTTGGGTGGTCTCAACCTGAGCAACCCGAACCTAGCTCGAATTTTTTTAGGTCTTATATATTTTCAAATTCGATACGGGCTTGGGCAAAAATTCAAAAGTCCGAATTAAATTTGGGCGAGCTTGAGCAAAGACGTCAAACAACCCGAGTAACTCGAAACCCGAATTACATTTTTATTTTCACTTATAAATTGTAAAGACTACTATAGCGTTATCTCTCTTACTTCATATAAATTATTTGTTTTGTGGTATTAATGATTTTCAATATAAAAAAAATGTAAATAGAGACCAATTTTAATAATTTAATAATGTAGCTACCAAAAAAAAAAAAAAAATCATTTACAATTCGGACAATTCTGGTTTAACTCGGATCGGGCTTGGGCAGGCAATCTCGGATTACAATTTGGTCCTGGGCAGGCCTGGGCAAGTCTCAGCACAACTTGGGCTGGGCTTGAGCAACCTCCCAACCTGATTGAACCTGCCCGAGTTGCACCCATAGTACCACGTATGATTGTTTACAAATCTGAATATGTATAAGAATCTGTTTCTGATTTGAATTCTGATTTCTGAATCTATTATGGACATCATTCATAAAACCTTTACTGCCTTTACTGTGGTGTTATTCAGTGGCTCCAAGTCATTATTTATATTATGTATGTAAGTGATCAGGCATGTGACCAGGCTTGAGACTTCCAATCTGGATCAGTTCTGTCAGCCAACCATTGTGCCTTATGAGGAGGTTCCCGATATATGTTTGTGGTCAAGTTTTTGTGAACCAGTCTTAAGATTTTATTTTCTTTTGTTTTGGTTTGAACAATTTTTTTTGTGTGTAATATGTAATAGGGCTAAGTCTTTTTTTATTCTATCTGTACATGTGACGATGTGTTGACCTTAGAAAGACGTCATAATATGTGTAAATATGAGTTTAAATTTTCTGCCCCATATAAGTCTGTACAGCTCTATGGACATTCTATTTTGTTATTTGCTTCTGTTAGTCCCTTATTTTGTTAATCTGTTTCAGCGGCCTTCAGTAATTTAGGATTATTGGCCAGTTACGACGCTAAACCTATAGAGACGGATCGTGACAAGCACCCTTCTCTTACCTACACCAATTGATGCTAGTCCGTTCCTAACCTTCTTCTGGCCACCCAACCTTTCCCCAATCTTTCTCAGACCATCGTAGCCAATGATGGACCTAAAAGGGGGCAAGAAGGGGGCGATCACCCCCTTACGATTTCAAAACCCTTCTTTACTATAGTAGTATTAGTTAATAATTACTTCCAAATTGTATAGACTCCCTTCCATGTTTTTTTAAAAAAAAAAAAAAAAAAGCTTTTAAGGTGTTGAAAAAATTTAAATGGCCACTTCATTGTATCAATGGAACATGAGTGTTGAAGTACGAAATTAAAAGTTTTTGACAATTTAACAAAAAAAAAAAAAAAAAAAAAAAAAAGTTTCTCATACTCAGTGTCAACTACAAGTATTAAGCTGCAAGAAGAAAGATGTAGAGGAATATTCAATAATTGACTTGATTAAATTTATTGAGAAACACATAGTTCTCAAAATACCTCACTTTAGTAAATAAATTATTTTATTGTTGTTATCTTTTGTAACTTGATGATGCAGTTTGTTCCAGGTGGAACGGGTCGGACTGATCCACGCTCTTCAAGCCTGTGTCCGAATGACCAAGCCCACCAGAGGACCTGCACAAGAGTTCAACGGGGAACGGGAGTCCCCCAGCGAACCCTCCGACGAGCAAGTTAGAGAGACCGAAAGTCTATGGTCTAGCTTACCTTGTTCATGGTGAAGGCGTTCTGTCCCGACGGAGAGGGGTTATCGCAATAAATGCTGTAAGGGGCTTCATTAATGGTGATGTGCAGTGGCAATAACTTTGCAGATCTTTGTCTGCTTATGTGGCTTGCCTTTCTCTTGCCATGTGTCTTGATGTCATTGGTTCTTATTGCTACGTGGGGTTTCAGCAATGCTGGGCTTTAGTATTTGAGTTATGTATTCGACCCTAAATGGTGGGCTATAATCCTTATGGGCTTATACACGTCAGTAGTCCCCCATTCCCAAGTGCAACTTTAGTCCAACGAAGGAAATAATGGAGAGAATGAGGGTTGTGAGGGACAGGTATGATGAAGGCCGACCGAGAGGGGTGACCGACCAGAAGGAGGGCCGACCGCAAAGGGTGGCCGAGTAGAGGGACCGACCGTGAGGAGGGCCGACCGCGAAGCGTGGCCGAGTGGAGAGACCGACCGTAAGGAGGGCCGACGCGAATCGTGGCCGAGTGGAGAGACCGACCGTGAGGAGGGCCGACCGCAAAGGTGATTGAGTGGCGGTGCGCGGGGCTCGAGGGGTGTCAGGGCACGTGGTGATTTGAAGTGGAAGAGACAGGGTAGGGGAAGGGGGCAATGGATCGTGGGCGTACACGTGGCGGAATCCTATGATAGGGAAGGTTAGGCGTTGAGTATGAAACGATAGGTCAATATAGGGTGTTGAAAAGACAATTTTGGCGGATTTTTGAAAATTTTCAAACTGGCGAAATTTAATTGTGACCCTTGGAATATAGGCAAACCTTGGGCTTTTGGTATTATCCGTTTTACGTACCTATTTGCCAACAACCAAAATATTCCAAGTGTAAACTCCTTTGTGTCGAGTGATACACCGTTGCAACATTTCGTGAACTATCTCGCACCAGCATCTGAAGCTATTCGCAGACACACGAGAGAGATGGCCCAAGAGGAAGCAACAAACGCAAGGGTTGATCCATTGGGCGACGACGATGCGGTAGATTTGGCGGAGCAGTACAGGACGGAGAGGCGAGTGGGAAGCGAGGGGGAGCCGGCGGGGCGACCTCGTTCGTCCACAATGATTGCGGCTGCGAGGCCAATCAGCCAGGTTGAGCCAGATCACTAGCATACGAAGGCCGATAGGTCGACCGTTACCGCAGAGGAATTGGTGGGTATACGCGAGAAATACCAGATTCCCGCAGAAATAGAGTTAAAGCTGCCGACAACAAAGGAGAGGCCATCCGATGCCCGACCGGGGGAGTTTGCCCTCTACGAGGAGGCGTTGAAGAGAGGGTTGAGGTTGCCGCTTCCACAGGTGGTAAGAAGTGGCGCCGGGTCAACTAATGCCCAACGCGTGGAAGATTGTACTGGCCTGTGCAAGTGCGTGGCCGAGGGTGAACGAGGGGGCGGCTATGATGGTGGACAGTTTTCTTGCATGCTACAATGCCTCGGGGCAGCAAGAAACTTAGGTCACTTTGCAGGCGGCTGCAGGGAGGGGCCTGGTGGCGGGGTTGCTGTCATCAATAAAGGGGTGGAGGCCGCGGTGGTTCTACGTGTCCGCAAACGGAGGAGTTGGAGTGCGCACGGTGTGGAGAGTGCCCACCAAGTCTGTGGAGCCAAAGCTGGGGGCGGCAGCTGAGGAGAGGGTGAAGAAGGTGAAGGCATGGAGGGAGAAGGAGGGCGCCAAATGGGACGAGCTCGTTCAGCCGTCAGCCTTGTTTGCCACAAGGTTGGGCCCTCAGTTGACCAGTGGAGACCTGGAACCGGCGGAATTAGAGGCGAGGAGGAAGGCACAAGAGGCGGAGAATAGGACCATTCTCGCCAAGGCCAGTAAATTCAAAGAGTCACAGGCAGATCGGCCGTCGAAGCCAATCGCGAGGGAGAGGATCCGACCGCGTCCCAAACCGCTGGGGGAAAAGGACTTGGGTGAATTTGAGCCACGACCGCCCCCAATTGATCCTTTGAAGGAAAGGGCCAACAAGGAGGTGGAGGCTGTGACGAAGAAGAAGAGAAGGGTAAGGGAGAGGGAGGAGGGGCCAGCCCTGAAGAGGAGGAAGGAGGTGACGGCGGATGAGGCCCCCGAAGTGGGGTTGAGGGAAGCAGCAAAGGGGGTAGAGAGTGGGGCGACTGGCCCTAAAGAACAAATGACAAGTGAGGCGATCGGTGCTGAGCAGAGGGCAGAGCCACAGCCTAACGAGGGTCTTGTGCCCCAAGGAGAATGAGAGATGGCTGTGTGAAGACCGCCTTATACCACATCCCAGCGGTGTCCGGGCGAGTGGAAGGAGAAGGGAGAGGAGCCAGGATGGCTGTAGATCGCCTCTTGGGGGTAATGAAAGACGCAACCATGCGCTCGGTGGCTGGTTTAACTGAGGCTGAGCTGCTAAAGGGGTTATGTTCTGCCCAGATGGAGGCGACTGCCTTAGCAGGAGCCCTGTTGAACAAGGCGGCGGCGGCGAAGGGCGAAGTGAGGAAGGAGACGGAAAAGTTGGGGCAGGTGGAAGCCCAGCTTGAAAATTTCAAGAAGGAGAGCGCAGGCTGGAGGAAGGCTGCGCGGAGTGCGTGTGCCAGGGGGTTAGAAGAGGCCCAGAAGGCCAGTAGATGGAGGTGTTGGCGATGGTGCAGGGCTATTTAGCCGATCGAGCCAATGCTAAGCTGCTCGCGACCAAGTTAGAGCTGGAGACGGAATGCCGCAAGGTGGTGTCGCTTGAGTTCCAACTGGTTTGCGAGCAGAAAAAACTGGAAGATGCCTAAAAAGCCTACACTGTCGCCAACGATCGGTTTGAAGAGGCCATGACCAGCAATGAAGAGCTGCGCGCTCAGTGGGTCAAAGAAAAGGAAGAAGCAGACCTGAAGATCACTGAGTTGGAGCGGAATCTGGCAGACGAGCGTGCCAAGGCAGCGGGGTTGGAGAAGGAGTTGGGGGAAGAAAAGGCCAAGGCAGCCTCTGAAAGGGCAGCATACCCCAACTTATGCATCGCAGCAGTAGAGCAGTTCAAGGGGTCTGCTGACTTTCAGATGGCTGTTGATGCCGCGATCGCCAACAACTTGGCGAGAGAGGGGTCTAGGGGGGCTGGCCCATCGGGGGCGACCGCTGGGAGCAGGAGTGAAGAAGAAGTGATTCAGAGCTTTCAGCGGTCGGACTTCTACAAACACAAAATGGCTGAGTACTGGGACAGCGGCTGGAAGATATTTAAACGCAAAGCAGAAGAGCTGTTCCTAGGCTTGGACTTCAACAGTGTGAAGATTGATGAAGACGATGTGGCCCAGACCCCCTGAGACGAGGGTGTTGAAGAAGAAGACCTCGTCTCAAGTGAAGAGGAATGATTGGTGTGAGCAAAATTTGTACTCAGAGTTTTGGTTGTTTTTTTTTTTTTTTTGGAATTTTCTGTAATAAACTTATGTATAAGTTTGTGAATGAATAAAATTATGAGTTGTGTTTGTGTTTCTAGGCTATTGTCTGTATTGCATAGGGCTTGTGTATAGATTATTGTGAAGTTTAAAATGTAAGAAAACCTCAACGTAGAGTGAAGTTTAAAATGTAAGAAAACCTCAATGTAGAGTGAAGTTTAAAATGTAGGAAAACCTCAATGTAGAGTGAAGTTTAAAATGTAAGAACACCTCAATGCAGAGTGAAGTTTAAGATGTAAGAAAAACCTCAATGTAGAGTGAAGTTTAAAATGTAGGAAAACTTCAATGTAGAGTGAAGTTATGAATCATGACCCAGCAAGGAGCCAGTCTGACTTGGAAAACGTTAACTGGAATTTGACTAAGTATGGCAACTATGCCACAATCATAAAGTTGCAAGAATGGCCTTGGCCGAGTGCTTCGTTCGTGTTCAGTTCGGGTTGAGCCATGATTAGCTCGGTTGGGCTGTCTCTTCAAGTAACTCAGTTTGGCTGAGCTCTTCATGCTCAGTCTGACTGAGGCTTTAAGTGACTCAGTTTGGCTGAGCTCTTCATGCTCAGCCTGGCTGAGGCTTGTCATGTTCAGTTTGGCTGAGGTTGTTCCCGCTCAGTCTGGCTGAGGTTTTAAGAGACTCAGTCTGGCTGAGCTCTTCATGCTCAGTCTGGCTGAGACTTGTCGTGCTCAGTCTGGCTGAGGTTTTAAATGACTCAGTCTGGCTGAGCTCTTCATGCTCAGTCTGGCTGAGGCTTTAAGTAACTCAGTTTAGCTGAGCTCTTTATGCTCAGTCTGGCTGAGGCTTTAAGTAACTCAGTCTGGCTGAGCCCTTCATGGTCAGTCTGGCTGAGGCTCTAAGTAACTCAGTTTGGCTGAGCTCTTCATGCTCAGTCTGGCTGAGGCTTGTAGCTGAGTGCTGTAATCAGGACATTATTGAGATACCACACAGAGGATTGAGATATAAAATTGTTGTCATGTAAAGTGCAGCCCATTTGATCAGAAATTTATATCATGTGAGAGAAGAACAAGAACATTCAAGTGTGTAGATTGCCAAAAAGAAAATACAATAACTGATCAATACAAAAATAAGGATTTATTGAAAATAACGCTTCAAGTGTTCGGCGTTCCACGGAGGGGGAGTCTCGGCCTTCCATGTCCTGAAGTCGGTAAGTGCCGGACGAGGTCTGGCTTTAACAAGTAAGTCCTTCCCACTTGGCTGCCAGTTTGCCCTCAGTCGAATTTTGGTGGCAAGGGTTACTTCGCGCAAAACAATGTCCCTCACGGCGAACTCCCTCGGTCAAACTTACTGTGACAACCCTCACCATTGCTTACTGATTAACCACTGATTACTGCTAAACTGAGACTAAACATGTTAATTGACTGACTGACTGAAATCTGGAACTGATTGATTGTCTGTATCTGTTTAAGTGCATCTCTATATGTTCGACTGTTAAACTATCTGTTCATGTTTTATGTTTTAAACTGCAAATTGAAGGCCTTATCGGCGGCCGAATCTGAAATTGATTAGTGATATGTTTTAATCATAATTTATGTGATTTTATGGCATATGTAATTGAAATGTGATTTGGTATGATTAAATTAGATCAAATGTTGATAAATTACAAGAGTTGGCCTTATTTGCAACTTTGCCACTTAGTGGCCCACTTCCTTACACATATTGAGGCTTGAATACACTTAGTCAAAACATTTCCTCAGCCATTCCCTTAGACCCAACCGACTAGAGAGAGAGGGAGCTAGGAGAAACTTGTCTTCATCTTGCATTGCTTGGAAACTTAGTAGTTTTGAAGAGAATTTGGCAAATTGAGCTCCCTTATCTTGCATTCTAGACTTAAGGTTGGTGTTTCATCCTCTCATTTATGTATTTGAGTTGTATCTTGCATAGTCCATGGCTAATTAGTGGTCTAAGTCAAGAATTTGCTTAAATGTTTAATTGTAGATAAATCATGCATACATGTTGCCATCCTTGAGTTTTGAAGAGTATTGTTCATGAAATTCCACATGCATGTTCATAGTTTTGCATTGGACCATGAATTCATCTTGTTTATGGAGAAATTGGCTCATTTGAGGCATGTATTTAAAGCTTGAATTGGTTTAAATTCATGCATGTTATGTTTACATAAATTCATGAGATTGGTTTGAAATTGTGTTAATTGAACTACCATTGGCTTTGATTTCTCAAATTGAGCTTTGAAACATGTTATACTATGAATTTACAAGTGTTTTCAAAAAAATTAGCCCAAGAGGATCGAATTTGATGCATTGAAACTTGGTTTTGAGCTTGAGGTTCAAATCTGGAATTTCCAGAATTTGGACTCACACTCGAGCGGGGAAAGTGGTGCTCAAGCGTGAAATGCGTGCTCCCAGCACTTTGTATTGTTTTACAGTCCGCTCGAGCGGGGAAATGCACGCTCGAGCGGGGACTTGTGTCACGCGCTCGAGCGGGTGTCGAGCGCCCATCGAGCGTGATTTTCACACATCTAGTACTTTTGCCATATTTTGCAGTCCGCTCGAGCGGGGAAAGTGACGCTCGAGCGAGGAACCTTTGTCTACATGTCTGCTCGAGCGGGGAAAGCCACGCTCGAGCGGGACCTCTGTTTTCTGAAAATTCTGAAAATGTTTTTAAAGTGCATCTTTGCATCCTCATTCCATCTTAGGCATTCCTAGGCCTAGTTTAAAGCATCTTAATGAGGATAGTGATGTAGAACCACACCGAGGCAAATTAGGGATTAAGTTATATTTTTCCCAACTATGTAGCTTAGTGTGTGTTCACTCTGTAACTGTGTAGGGTTGGCATCCGGAGACGCGTACTAGCTTAGGTAGCCCAGAACTCTGTGAGTAACAATGTTGTAAAGATATGTTCAAAATGATTATTCTGAACAATTGAACTGTATGTTTTCTGAAATGATACTTTACTGAATGAATGATGTCCTAATTGTGAACTGTATTGTGGCATCCTTAGCAACTACTGTTACTTACTGTACTGCTACTGTCACAGAGATCTCTGTCGGTTCCCATGTTGGAACCACTACTGTTTATCTGATATGATGGCCATCAATTGACTGTTCGGTCTATTAAGACCTACTGTACTGCTTTGCTTGGATGTACCACATAGACTGCTATGACTGGAATAACTGTTCTGAATGACTGAAATACTATTTAAATGACTGTTTTCAATACTGAAAGGAATTCATTCTTAACCTCTTTACGCATATGTTATTCACTGGGCTTCGCTCATGCTCATATATATATGTAGGTGTACAGGCATCGGACCTTTGCTAGGGGCGTTGGGTTAAGCTCCCGTTTTGTCAAGCCAACCTTTGTGCCTCACTGCGAGGTTCTAGAACTGTTCAAGCCAAGGCTGTTTAGGGGTGTTTTTAGTTTTCCCCCTTTTTGTCTCTGTTTTGTAATAATGTATAGACTGAATGATCTTTGTACTGTACTGTCTTAATAGGGATTGGGTTCCTGTCATGAATGATTAATATGTATGTAAAATACTGTTTTGTTCTGGATGTATATATGTTATGAAAATTCTTTTGCATACAGACTGTAACAGCTCATTGACATATTTTAATTACTGTATTGGTCCGCCAGCCCCTGTACTCTGAATTACTGTTTACTGTTAAGCAGGCCTTCGGTAATCTCGAATACTGGCCGGTTTACGGTGCTAAACCCATAGGGGCGGGTTTGGGTCGTGACACTTACGGTTTTGTAATGTGTTCTCATTTTTGGATGTTATGAGGCCCGTCTGACAGCAGTGGTTTCTCGGAGCTCTTCGATTAAGTCCAGGTCTGCCCGACGCAGTTCCTCAGTTAGTTCTGGATTCGGATGTAGAATTCTTGGGGTAGGCAGACCGATTTCCAATGGGATGACCACCTCAGCGCCGTATGTTAAGCGAAAGGGGGTCTCCCCAGTGGGGTTCGGGCGATGGATGTACGGTAGGCCCAGAGTACATTCGGTAATTCCTCAGCCCAGAGTCCCTTAGCAGCTTCCAGCTTGGTTTTGATGATCTTGAGAAGAGAAACGGTTTGGTAACCTCAACTTGGCCATTGGCTTGGGGATGACCTGGGAAAGAGAAACATGGCTGGATTGAAGTTCTGCACAGAATTTTCTGAACTTGGCATTGTCGAATTGTTTGCCGTTGTCGGAGACGATGGCTTGAGGATGCCCAATCTGTATACGATCGACTGCCAGATGAATCTGGTTGTGTTTCCGCTCAGTAATTGTGGCAAGGGTCCGCTTCCACCCATTTAGTGAAGTAATCAATGGCGACAACTGCGAATTTTGTTTGGCCTTGGCCGATGGGTAATGGGCCAACTAGGTCGATCCCCTATTTGGCGAATGGGTAAGGGCTGCAAAGTGTGATCAACTCTGTAGGAGGAGCATGAGGGATGTTGGCGAAGTGTTGGCACTTATCACATTTAAGCACGAATTCAGCGGCATCTTGGTTGAGAGTAGGCCAGAAGTAACCAGTGCGGAGTATTTTGTGGGCTAGTGATCTGGCACCCGAATGATTG
The DNA here is from genome assembly GCA_030407325.1 of Camellia japonica. Lineage (NCBI taxonomy): Eukaryota > Viridiplantae > Streptophyta > Magnoliopsida > Ericales > Theaceae > Camellia > Camellia japonica. The sequence goes on from JAPPVO010000024.1 coordinate 74,609,017, forward strand.
CCGCAAACACCCTCATGGATTTCTCTCATCACGTAGGTCGCTTGAGTCGGGTTAAGGCATCTCAGGTATGGGCATGAAAAACAACGTTTGTACAAGGGACTACTGATAAGAATGTAGTTGGAGGATCGGGCCCTGACTTGGCTGCTTGCTGTTTGTTGTCTGGTAGTTCCCCCGTTGTCAAAAATAAAAAGATGTCGGCCGCCCACGGAATAGGCTCGTTTTGGAGAAAGTGAACTTGCTGCTGGTTTGGGGAAATGGCGGGGTGAGCCAGGTACTCCAGGCGGATACCGTGGCTGAGGTCTGACTGGTCGGCAGAAGCTAATTGAGCCATCTCATCTGCCTTGGAGTTTTCTGCCCGCAGGATGTGCTTGATGTGGAAAGTGTTGAATAGGCGAGCAAGGGGGAGTGCAATATCCCTGAAGCCCGCATTGTGTCTTCCTTGGCATCGAATTCCCCCGTGATTTGTCCGACAATGAGCTGGGAATCGCTGAACACTTCGATATGGCAAACACCAATGTCTCTAGCTAGGCAGAGACCTGCTATCAATGCCTCATATTCAGCCTCATTGTTGCTTGCGTCGAACAAGAAACGGAGAGCACATTTGAAGTAACCACCCTCGGGGGCGGTGAGGATAAGACCGGCTCCACTGCCTTCTTTGCGGGATGATCCGTCGACGTTGAGGGTCCAGGAGTGGGGGTCCTCTACTTCAGTCTGGGGTTGCGGAGGTGGGGGGGGCCGTGGTCGGAATGGGATTAGTGAATTCCAGGATAAAGTCGGCGACAACCTGCCCTTTGATCGCCGTTCGAGGTCTGTAGGAGATGTCAAACTGGCTGAGCTCGACTGACCATTGCATAAGTCGGCCGGACAGTTCTGGCTGTTGCATTATTTTCTTCAACGGTTGGTCAGTGAGGACGACAATAGGGTGGGCTTGGAAGTAAGGTCGGAGTCGCCTTGAGGTTATGACCAAGGCTAAGGCCATTTTTGCAAGTAAGGGGTAGTTCTGTTCTGCTCCCCTGAGAGCCCGACTGATGTAGTAGACCGGTCGTTGTGCTCAATCAGGAGGGCAGTGAGGTCGACCTTGGCCTGGAAGGATAGTTGGCTGCCGATCTTGGCAGTTTTTGCTAGGTTGGTGGGATCGATGAGGACCTCGACAAGCTCTTCGACTGGTTCCCCCTGGACCAGCTCGTCCCCGTCTCTGACGTCGAGTCTTTCAATGATCATAGCCTCCTTGAGCTTGACCTCTTTAAGTGAGGCGACAAATTCTCTGGCCACGGTCTGCTCTCCCCTCACTGTGCCGACCCCAAGATCAGTTGGAACTTGATGGCAAGGTGGAAAGTGGATGTGATAGCTTGAAAGGCATTTAGGGCGGTGCGGCCAAGGATGATGTTGTAAACAGAGGGGTAGTCGACAACAAGGAAGGTGAGCAACTTTGTGGTCTGCCGCAGGGATTCGCCGATTGTGATAGGAAGATCGATGGTGCCGATGGAGGTCACCCGGTCTCCAGTAAAGCCGACTAATGGGGTTTGGAGAGGGGACAGACTTTCTTCTCTGATCTTGAGCTGGCGGAAGCAATTTAGGAAAATGATGTCTGAAGAACTGCCGTTGTCGACGAGAACCCGTCTGACCTTGTAATTGGAGAGGAGGGTAGAAATGACGAGAGGGTCGTCATGGGGGTAACGGACGCCTGTGCAGTCGGCATCCGTAAAGGTGATAGGCTCCGTCCACTGCTTGGGCTGTTTAGAGGGTCGGTCCAATGTGGCAACTTCTTTGTCTGACCCCTGCCTGATTTTTCTGAGTTTCCTCGCTGAGCCGAGCGGAATGGTCCTCCACAAGCAAGCCTCCCGGAAATAACTCTGATTTCTCTAACAGGGGGGCGGGGTTACCTTGTGCCCGAGGTTGTTGTGGAGGGCGATCATGACCTTGGTTAGGTTGGGCTGGTTGCCGGAGAGGGGTGCGCCGACGGTTGTTTCTGGCGGGTTCAATCCTTTGCCTCTACTGAGGGCGGGTTTCCATGAATCGGCTAAGACGTCCTTGACGTATCAAGCCCTCGACCTGATCTTTGAGGTTAACACACTCCTCGGTATTATGGTCGTGGTCCTGGTGAAAACGGCGGTATTTGGACTGGTCTCGCCGATTGGAAGGAGATCGTGATGGTTGGGGCCATTTGATAGGGTAGTCTCGTTGGATCTGATTGAAGACTTGTTCCATGGGGGAATTGAGGGGTGTGTACCGCTCGAACCGGCCGGGCTGTTGGGTTGGTGCCGACCAGTCGGCTCGGGGGGGGAGTCGGTCAGTATACTGAGTTGTTTGGTTGTTGTACTAGGTGTTTCTGGTTTTTGAGTCCTTTCTCTTCTCTCTGGGGGTCGGGTTTTTGGCTGTAGGGTCTTGGCGAGCGGCTAGGGAATCTTTGGCGTTCATGTATTTTTGGGCTTTGGAGAGTAGGGTTGCCAAGGAGGTCTGGGGGGTTTTTAGAGAGGGAGAAGAGGAAGTTAGATGACCGTAGACCGGCCATGAAAGCCGTAAGGATGACCTTGTCATCGTTTTCCACTACCTGTAAAGCTTCGGTGTTGAAGCGGGTAACGAAACTGCGCAGGGACTCCCCTTCGGTCTGGCGGATATTGAAGAGTTGGGTTGCCGGACGTCGCTGGCGCTGGGCTCCAATGAAATGGCTCAGGAAGGAGTCACTGAGGTGCTGGAAAGTGGAGACAGAGTCTGCAGGCAGTTGACTAAACCAAAGTCGAGCCGACCCCTTGAGTGTGACGGGGAAAGCTCGACACATGATTCCATCAGGGAATGCATGGAGGATCATGAGAGTCCGGTAGGTCTCCAAGTGATCGACTGGGTCTGTTGTACCGTCAAAAGAGTCAATCGTGGGCATTTTGAACTTAGGAGGGAGAGGTTTATCCCTGATGGAGGCAACAAATAGGGAGTTGGCTGTGGTAGATGGTTTATGCTGTATGTTCTGCATGATCCCTTAGAGTTGGAGCTTCATGGCTCGGAGTTCTGCGTCCCAGAGAGGAATGTTGTCACCACCAGAGGGCAGCGGGGGTTGGACGCTGCTGGCCTCTCTTTCAGGGGTTGGTGCCGGGATCGATGGATGTGGGCCCCGGGGTGGTAGGTTTATACCTGGGAAGGGGGTTGCAAGCCTTCCAAGTTGGGTGGATTAGGCTGCTGGATAGTATTGCTCGGTGCTCGTTCTTGGTTAGGTGGGATATCTGGAGGTGGTGGAGGAGGCACAGGAAGGTTTCTTTGGAGTAGAGCGTTAATCAGGGCTTGGTTTTGCTCGGCTAGGCGGTTAATGCTGTTGGTGAACTCGGTGAAATACTGTGGTGGGTTATTTGGATTGGGAGGGTCAGCTTGATGATCGGTGACATTGGGGTGAGAAGCCATGGATCTAGTTATGACCATCCACCTTCACAGGTGGTGGGAGGGGGTTATGGGGAGAGGGTCTCCGGCGACAATGAGCACAACTGGCGAGCGGAACAAAAACTTTCCCACAGACGGCGCCAATTGATGATGCAGTTTGTTCCAAATAGAACGGGTCGGACTGATCCGCGCTCCTCAAGCCTGTGTCCGAATGACCAAGTCCACCAGAGGACCTGCACAAGAGTTCAACGGGGAACGGGGAGTCCCCCAGCGAACCCTCCGACGAGCAAGTTAGAGAGAGTGAAGTAGAATGTAGAGAGATGAATTAGAGATAGAAAGCTTAACCTTCTTCTTGTCTTCGACGTCTGCTTATATCCCCTGGTAATCATTTCGTTGTCCCTTCCGACTTGTCACCTTGGCCGAAAGTCTATGGTCTAGCTTACCTTGTTCATGGTGAAGGCGTTTTGTCCTAACAGAGAGGGGTTATCGCAATAAATGCTGTAAGGGGCTTCATTAATGGCGATGTGCAGTGGCAATAACTTTACAGATCTTTTTCTGCTTATGTGGCTTGCCTTTCTCTTGCCATGTGTCTTGATGTCATTGGTTCTTATTGCTACGTGGGGCTTCAGCAATGCTGGGCTTTAGTATTTGAGTTATGTATTGGGCCTTAAATGGTGGGCTATAATCCTTATGGGCTTATACACGTCATAACTCAACATGGATACAAGAAAACATATATATATATATATTTTCATGTTATTTTTCACTTTTTATATTGATAGAAATTGTTATTGTAGTCTATATTAGTATATATGTCCGCCCCCTTTATGTTTAAATCCTGGGTCCATCTCTAACCGTAGCCCCTTTACAACCTTTGTCCCACCATTTCCCTCGCACCAACGTTGTCAGTTTGGCCTCCACCCCTTGCTTCATCAGCTTCTTTGAGACTTGAGAACTCGGCATCGGCTTTTTGAATTCCATTTTCTCTCTCTAGCAAGGTAGTGGTGGCCATCGGAGTTGTAGAGCAATGAGAAGAAGGAGAGAATGGGATATTTTAGTATAATCAACTCATGTCCCCATGTGTTTGCAAATTCTTTTCCCCTCTTCATCTCTATTGTCATTTTGGAGAACATTTCACTAATTTGCAAAAACAAAAAAAAAAGAATTATTCCTTTCATTTTTTTTTTTGGTTGTGTGTGTAGTTTCTCCTATTTTATATAAATATTTTTATATCTTCTCAATTTCCTTTTCTTTTCTATTCACGTACAAATTAAAGCATAAATATTTTGGCCTTGTTTGGTTTGTTTTTGAGAAAAAAATTTCAAATTTTTTTCTTGAAAAAATGAAAACTAATTTGATAAAAATAAATATTAATTTTTTAAAATTTTAAAAATTATTTATAACCTTCCAAAAAAAAAATTATATAAAAATAGTAAGTATTATTTATTTATTTTTATTTTTATTACTAAATTAATTTTAATATTTTAAAATAAAATTCTAAAAATCAAACAAAAGATAACTTTTATGTTGGTTTGACATTCCCAATTATAAATGGATGGTCCTTTATCCAATGAAACAATGATAAAAGTTAGTTCACAGGTCATTTGGGTTAGATGTTGGTTTGTCCACGGGTTGATTTTTCTCTCTCTAGGATAAGAGGCTCTCTACCCTAGGGCTCCCTTAGGTCTTACTTTGGGTCTAGAGCTGTAAACGAATCGAGCTGAGTTTTAGTATGTTTTGGCTTATTTTTTAAGATTTTAACGAGTTTGAACTCGAGTTCGAACTAAATAAAATTTAACGAACTCGAGCCGAGTTGGCTTAGACTCGACTCGAGCTCGAACCTGTTCACGAGTCTTAACGAGCCAAAAAATTTATAAATTCATATTTGCATATGAGACTATTACAATTAAAATTTTGATTATACAATTATATATACAATATATGTAAACATATTAAAAAAAAATCTATATTTTACTAGAATAATAATGTCTACTACCACTATTATATAAATGTACTATCTATAATTAACTATTATTTATATTCATATTTTAAAAATATATAAATAACATATTTCTATTAGTTTCTATACATATTTTTATATTATTTAATATAAATAATAAATATTAAACGAACCAACTAACGAGCTGAGCTTACGAGCAGAGCTTTAGAATGTTTAAATTTTTTTATTAAAAATTTAACGAGCTCGAGCTCGAATTCAAACGCAAAAAAAAATTAACAAACCGAATTCAAATAAGCTCTTACTAAATCGATCGCGAACGGCTCATCTCATTTGCTGCCCTATTTGGGTCTATCCCAGTCTTCTTGGTTTTCCTGGCTAGAACCCGTACATCCTATTTGTCTCTCCTTTTGCATAAGCACCTGGCTCTCTAACCTTCATTCATAACTTTCTGACGATTTTTGTGTGTCGTCCTCTTCTAACTTCTCTAAGATGAACTCTGAACCTAGGGTTTATAACTCTGTTACTTTTGATCTGGAGGAAAGCACTGATGATAGTGTAGATACAAACAATTTGTGCTTAATCGGGAAGATCTTGACATTAAAACCCTTGAACAAACAAGCTGTAACTCGGATTATTTTGGGGCCATGGAAAACAAGAGCAGAAGTTTCTATTTCTCCCTGACCTAAGAATGTGTTCTTGTTTAGTTTTGGGAATGAAGAAGATCAGGCTTTGGTTTTGCGGAATGCGCCATGGTCTATTATGGGGAATCTGCTAGTTCTTTAGCCTTTTTTTTTTGTTATGGGGAAAGCAATTTCTGAAATGGACTTCACCTATTGCCCTTTTTGGGGCCAAGTGCATAGACTACCCATGGGGAAAATGACTCGCCATAGCGGGCAGATTATTGCTATTTGCTAGGCACATTGGGAATTTGATTGGGGTGGAAGCCTCGTCCGAGGGGCTCTTACTAGCCAGAAGTTTTCTTCAGCTCAGAGTGGAAATCAATACCTCCCTTCATCGTTCTCAAGGATTCCCATTGAAGAGACAAACTGTGAACTCACCGGAGAAGAAAGGCATTTGGGTGGATTTCAAGTATGACTCTAACCCAAACAACCCAACTTCCAATACCAGCCCACAACTTCCTTTACCTACTACTATCCCTTTCTCAAAGCAGTGCGGTCCGCAAAACCCTCACGTTAAACCCACTTGTGCACCCTTGTGTATATATATCCCTGAGAGCCTTGATGTAGGGTTATCCTTAGTTTTTATTAGGCTCGCTCTAAAAAGAAATGCCCATGAGGAGCCCCCTACCATTCTCAACCCATCCAATACCCTTAAGCTGGACTATAAGCCCTCGACTGACGTATTATTGGCTCCAGCTGCTCCTCCCAAATTCAATCTAGGAAATGTTACCAATCTAAGAAGAACTAGAGATAGACCTGCAAAGAAAAAATGGAGTGCAAAACCTGTTATACATCAACAGTCTCTATATGATATTGAAGTTTGAATTGAAGGTCTTAGACCAGAGGTAGAGGAGGTTTTCTATTCCCAAGTCTGAAGTACTTATCATACATTGTCACAGACAACTACTGTTGAAGGGGTGGTGGTGGTTGACCCAAAACAACCACAAGGCCCATGCTGATCATCAGCTAGAATTGTTAAGGGATCGGGCGACTGCTGACAGTCCAGATCCTACGAGGGTTGTGTATAACCCATTGCCCGGGAGTGGTATTTTTAATGGAAATGAAAAACCGTAAGTCAGTTCTGGAAAGAATAAGGCGAAGTTTGCATTTCCCAAATAGGTGTTATGTGGATCCTAACGGAAAAGCAGGTGGTCTAGCTTTGTGGTGGACTTAAGAGGTTGATTTGGTTGTCAGATAGAAAGATTGTAATATGATGAGATGTATTCTTTTGGAGTCGGGAAAGCATTGGTTGGTAACTTTCATCTACGCTCCACCTAGACACAATCTCAGAGATGCTTTCTAGGAAAAAATAAAGGCTATTGCTAATGAGAACAGGAAGCCATGGTTATGCATTGGTGACTTTAATGACTTTGGGTCTATTTGGGATAAAGAAGGTGGTTGTGCCCTTAGACCCTAGAGAATTGAGAAGTTCCAGAGAATGATAATTGACTGTGCTTTCCTGGATTTGGAGTTCAAAGGGCATGCTTTCACTTGGAATAATAATCAAGTGGGTCCAGATAGTGTTCGGGAGCGTTTAGATCGTGCAGTGGCTAATGTGGATTGGAGGGAATTATATCCATATGCTCAAGTCTTTCATGAAGTTTTCATTGATTCCGACCATTGCCCGTTAGTCCTTAATACCTGTTTACCCCTCTGTAACAAGCCCGCGGGGGACCTTGCTACAGCTCGGACTCGATTTGTTGTCACGGTTCGTAATCTGAACCAAAGAGTCCAAATCCGGCAAATCGTTTTGAAAATAGATTTTTTTGAAAGAAGTGCCAAACATGGACTGCTTTGCCAGACACAGAGTCGCCACCTAAATATTTTAAAAATGGGAAATTTAGGAAACCCTGACTCGGTGCCAAAGGCCACGTGTCCGTCATCACCAAAGTTGCCTCGGCTCGGGAACTTGGGTACGATTGGGGAAGGTCACTTCGTGAGCACCCCCGCTCGCCCGGTCAAAGACCGGCCTCTACTAACCATGATATCTTATTTGAAAACATTGTGAGTTCTTATTCCGGTTATTAGCCTAGGTTACTATGTGATGCTCGCAGCAAACAAGTATAGACTGGGCCGCCTGAATTGGAACAAAACATTTCATATTTGTTTGTTTGAAAATGGTTTGATGGTGCTACCCGCAGGTAGGCTAAGACGCGGATTTGCCACCCTCAGGTGGGCTTAGAAAAACATGATTTTGCCACTATCTAGTGGGCTTAAAACAAACATTTGATGAATTGTCCAATTCAAGCAACACAACCTCCACCCACAGGCATTCAAGGCAGTTATATCACATAAGCACATAGCCTCATGGCAAGCATGCTATTCATGGCAACACTCACACGCATGCAAGGATGCTAAAGCATAAAACTCACCGAGTACTCCAAGCCAAAAACAAAAATTGATTAGAAATCATGCATGATCCTAAATATACAGAAATGCCTAATGCAACGCATGCAAAGATGCAACTATAGCAGGCTCGGCTATTCTAAAATGGCATGTGGAATGCTACAACTAACACGTATTCAATTTGGGATTGAAATACAAATGCAGTTTGTATGATGCGCCGAGCCCGGTGCGTGCAAAACAGATGAATGATGCAAACATGCTGTCATACTGTATGCTAATCGAAATATGCCCTATATCTAACCATCATAAGCGGATAAATAAAAGGGAGAAAGAAATGGGGGTTGGAAGACATACATCACACTCACCCACACTTATTACAGTTATGCCCTCGCGCAGAGGGTCCAAAAGAATAATATACAGTCCGAAATAAAAGAATATTACAGTCCGAAATAATATACAGATTCCTGATTAATTAACAAATTAACTAAGAAAGCTTTAAACTGGCATGCAAGCCAGGGGCTGCCTCGCTTCTGATGAATGATGTATGATGGAACGCCTTTGCGCAGAAATCCACTGGGATGCCCAATTTAGCCTCTATTTGCAATGTTTCTCGAAATGCGCGCCAGACTCCGAAAAGTTGCTGATTCCTTATTTTGCTGCAACAGAGAGCAGGAAAAGGGCATAGCAATGTATTTCACACATATATGCATGCCTCGGTTCTCGTGCCACCAATCACGCATATCGATGAATGATGGCCGGGGAGTCGGATTGCACAACTCAATATAGGATGAATGCAGATGAATGCTACAACAAAACCTAACTCCATCATGGGTAATCCGGAGTGTCGGTGACTTGGGAATTGAGACTCGTTCCGTCACTCGGAGTACGAAACGCGCCTCGTTTCCTGTGCCCAGGCTAACTCCTATCCCGAACACGATGCAATATGCATGATATGCATGAATGCAACTAAAATACAATCCTAGCATGCACAATGCTATGAAAGTGAGATGCCTCGAAATGCGTGCGCACAGGCACGCAAACCGAGGCGATGATCCTAAGGCATGAAATGGCATACACAATGCAATTGGACTTACACTAATACGAGTGGACTTCAGCCACACTCACATAAGAAGCCGTCGGATAAAAAGAAGTGCCTCGAAATGCGTGCCCACGGGCGCGCAAACCGAGGCGATGCATACGGAATGCAAAATGACATGGAAAGGATATGTAATGAGGCTAAAATGAGATGTCTCGAAGTGCGTGCCCGCGGGCACGCTAACCGAGAAAATGGCATACAGAATACAAAGATGCAAAAAAAAATGGCATACAGAATGCAGAATGGACTTATACCAACATGAGAGGACCTCAGCCACTCTCACACGGGAGGCCGTCGGATAAAAAAGGAGTGCCTCGAAATGTGTGCCCACGGGCGCGCAAACCGAGGCGATGGATTAAAGCATGAAATGACATACAAAATGCGAAATGGACTTATACTAACATGAGTGAACCTCAGCCACACTCACATGGAGGCCGGAGATGAAAAATGGAGTGCCTCGAAATGCGTGCCCGCGGGCGCGCAAACCGAGGCGATGGATTAAAGCATGAAATGACATGAAAAATGCGAAATGGACTTATACTAACATGAGTGACCTCAGCCACACTCACATGGGAGGCCGGAGATGAAAAATGGGGTGCCTCGAAATGCGTGCCCGCGGGCGCGCAAACCGAGGCGATGGATTAAAGCATGATGTAAACATGCAAACATGATATGCAAACATGCAAATGGAATTTCAACACTTACAAATGATGTAAAACAGTCCCGAAAGGCGGGGAAATGACACCGAATGCCCGGAATGGTCCCGAAATGCGATAATAAGCACCCGGAATGGCCTACAGCCATACTAAACATGCATAATTGGTACATGAAATGAAAAACAGTAGCAAGGCAGCCCCAAGATAGCATTTTTTACAGTACAAATCATGGCGAAATAGTGAGCATAGATAGGACAACAATGGCATGCAAGAATACGAGCCAAGAGAGGGGTATTGAAGCAAGTGATACATGTAATACTCAAACTGAAAAATACCCTTCTACAACACTGATGAGGGACTAAAAATATGCACATTTTCAGTAGATGACATTCCCCAACTCAGTAAGAAACCATGGTAAAAATGCTATGCAAGAATGAGGACATATAAGGCTATAACATGAGGTACCCAAAAAATTCATCAAACCAACAAAGACCCTCAATGAAATATGTCAATAAGATCAAAATATGAATATTTATAGTTCTGATGATGGCCGAAAACAGAAGCTAGATAAGCTTAAAAAAGCATGCAAAATAGGGGCCAAAGAGGGGTATAAAGACAAGTATAACATGGAGACCCCAAACAAGATTAATCCCTTCTACAATGTTGTATAGGGACACAAAATAAGCTCACTCACAGTTCATGATATGTTCCAAAACAGACTTCATGTAGGTCAAATAAATCATGCAAGTTTACGGTAAATATGGGAAATTATGAAGCAAGTGCATGATAGAGAGGCCAAACAGGGTTTAGCCCTTCTTCAATGTTGAAGAGGGGATCAAAATAGGCCCACTCACAGTTTACATTATGCTCGAAAACAGATCACTCGTAAGCTTAATATTTCATGCAAAAAACAAGGGTAAAACATGGATTCAAAGCAACTTGCACATGGAGCATGAAAACAAGGTTGAGCCCTTCTTCAACATTGAAGAGGGCCTCAAAATAAGCACAATATAAGTTCATGAGATACTCCAAATCAGATCACACATAGGCCAAATATTCAATGCAAAATAATGGCATATAAGAGGATATTGAAAGAAGTGAAAGATAGAGGGCTCAAACAGAGTTGAGCCCTTGAACAAAGATGAAAATGAGCTCAAAATAGGACCACTTTCAGTATTGGTCGGAGCTCAAAACAGTGTGGAAATAGGGTTAAGAAAAGAGGCAAAAAAGTGGTGTAAAAGAGGGATTTTGAGACTTACCCTTGAAGACAAGTTCTTGGCTGCCTTTTCCTTGAAGAAAGTTGCTTCTAAGCCCCTTAAGAATCCCTCCTTGCTGCTGGAAATGGATTGGTGATGGTGATGCTTGATGATGCTCAAGAAATGGCACTAAACTTGAAGATTTGAGAGAGATTGAGAGAGAGGTGTGTAGGTATGCTTGAAGGCAATTTTTCTAACCCTTAGAAGAGTGTTTTTGCTGCTGTTATATGGACAAAAGGAGGGGTGTAAAGTGGAGGGAAATGCACCCAAACATTCCCCTCCCAAAATATCCCCCGGATACAGATCTTTTCTGGGGGAAACAGCTGTGCAGCTGTAAGGAACACATCCCAAGGAGCATGGCCGGCCAGGCCCTTTTTCTGGAGGTGGCCGGCCGGCCACCCCCCATGGCCGGCCGGCCAAGGGGTAAAAATGAACTCTTGAATTAATGGCCGGCCACCACACATTGGTGGCCTCCCATGTGTGCTGAACAAGACCCTATGGTTCAATTCTGACAACTCTGAAACAGGAGAAGCAACAAGCCACTTTTCAAAGAGGGTCAAAAATGAAAGGAAGAATTACTGGCCGGCCATGGGTTTTTAGTGTCCTCCCATGTGTGTACAACACGAATATGTGGTTTTGGCTCGAAGAAAAGGGCCCTAGGGTGGTCAACATTAGCCCGGAAGTGAGAAAAACGGGCGCTGGGGGCGCCGGAAGAGCATAACAGGTTTCTTGGACAATTGTTGGCCTCCCACCCTCCAGTGATCTTCCTGATGATAAAACAGAGGTACCTGCCAAAAAAGAACAAAAACCGATGCAAAACGAATGCTCAGGGACCAAAACACGCAGTTCGAGGTCCCGAAAATAGGCTGTAAGCACCGAAAGTGGTGTTTGGCCACGAAGTGGGTATCTAAGACCCCAGTGTCCCTCGTTATGATAAAACAGAGGTACCTGCCAAAAATGAACAAAAACCGATGCAAAATGAATGCTCGGGGACCAAAACATGCAGTTCGAGGTCCCGAAAATAGGCTGTAGGCACCGAAAGTGGCATTCGGCCACGAAGTGGGTATCTAAGACCCCAGTGTCCCTCGAAAGGGAGTAAATGAGATGCATGCCAAAAACCGGAGGAATCAGAGATGGTTAGACGGTCCCGAACCGAGGCGCACGGCCTGACGGCTCCGAAAACCGGGAACCGAGCTCCGAAATGGGCAAAATGGCCTACGGCCACGAAATGTAGCCCACGGCCACTGAGAGATGATCTGCTAGACCTCTCCCTCCCTTCAGGAAAGAAAACAGAGAAAACCGAGTCTGGTTCGCAAACCGAGGCAAGGTATAGAAGAGAGTTCGGAAGTCCGGAGGCAGGGCGCACGGCCGCGACTCTGAGACTTCTGAACGAGCACGATATGCAACACCACCGAGCGCTCAATCGGTGACGTCTGAGTCTTAAGGTCGGTCAAAAATGGGGTGTCTACACCCTCAAGAAAGTCCCAAGACTCTTTAAGTTTGAGTCAATGTAGACCACATCACCTGAATGTAGAGAAGTGATTGTTCGTAAATGGTCAGAATTTCATAGAGGATCTCCCATGTTCAGTATGAGCCGAAAGCTTAGATCTTGCAAGAGTGGTTTGAAAGAATGGAGCAAACGAGTGTTTGGAAACAAGTTGAGGATTAGTCTTTTGAATCCAAATTGAAGGAGCTACAGGCTCAACCATCTACCGAAGAAAATTTTACTGCTCAGAGACCCATCCATGAAGAGTTAGCGGAGATCTTTCTTCGAGAAGAAATGTACCTTCACCAAAGATTTAGAGTGAGATGGCTACAGTTTAGTGACCAAAATTCTGCCTTTTTCCATGCTAAAGTCACACAGCGTAGATAAAGGAATCAATTAGTCTGGTTGTTAGATGAAAATGGGCACTGGATGACCACATATGATGAGATTAATGCACATCTCTTGAGTTACTTCTCCAATCTTTTTAAAAGTGATAAGGCTAGGGATATGGAGTAGTTCTCTTAGGGGTTGGGCAGTTGATAACAGCTGAAATGAATTCAAAATTGATTAAACCAGTCACGGATTATGAGATTAAGGAGACAATCTTCCAATTGGGATCTTTTAAGGCCCTAGGGGTGAATGGTTTTTCTGGATTATTTTATCACAAGTATTGGGATGTGGTGGGAGTGCATGTGTGTGAGGCTATTTGAAGTTTTTTTTCTGGAGTGGGCACATTCTTAAAGAGTGGAATCAAACTGATCTGGTTCTTATCCCGAAAGTCCCAAACACTGAAAAATTGTCTCAATACCGCCCGATCAGCTTGTGTAACTTTAATCTCAAAATAATTTCAAAGATCCTTGATAATCGATTAAAGCTTGTTCTTCAGAAGAGTATCTCTCCTCATCAATTAGCTTTTGTCCCGGTAGAATGATTCAAGACAACATCATTGTCGCTCATGAGGCATTCTACCAACTTAAATTGAAGAAGAGAGGCACCATGCATGAGATGGCAATTAAAGTGTATGATCGGGTGCAATGGGATTTCTTGCAAGCGCTAATGGTGAAAATGGGCTTTAACAGAATCTAGGTTGATTGGATAATGGAAATTGTCTTCATAGTTTTGTTCTGTGTTTGCGAATGGCTTGAAAAGAGCGACCTTCCTCCCTTTGCGGGAACTTAGGCAAGAAGACCCCCTCTTCCCTACCTCTTTGTTCTAGCAGTGAAGGGCTTATCTCTATCTCTAATATGGGGCTTGCGAGAGAAGAAACTGTCAGGGATAAAGCTTAAAAGGGGTTGTCCAACACTTATTTATTCTTTGCGAATGATGCATTACTTTTTGGAAGAGTATAGCTTTGCTTCAGGATAATGCATAAATTTTGAAAAATCGGGGTTAATTTTTTTGACTAATTCTTCAGAGTTGGTTGAAAGGAAGGTGTGTGTTCAAATGGGGATGTCTTCAATTAATGTTAACTCAAAGTACTTGGGCCTCCCCTCTTTTTGGGACAGATCAAAATTCGAAGCGTTCAGTTTTCTTATCGAGAAAGCAATAAGCAAAATGCAATGGTGGAAAAAGAATTTACTATCGCTTGCAGGGAGAGAGGTTCTTGTGAAATCAATAGTGTAGGCAATACCAACTTATGCCACGGCATGCTTCGCTTTTCCCAAAAAGTTTTGCGATTAATTAAATATTTATATTAGAAACTTTTGGTGGGGTGGCGACCCTGTGGAGTAGGGTATTCATTGGGTAAGCTGGGATAGTCTGGTGTTGGCAAAATCAAAGGGAGGGTTGGGTTTTAGAGATTTCAAATCTTTTAATTTAGCTCTCCAAAGCTAAACAGGCTTGGAGACTTGTGACACGCCCCAACTCCTTCTGCGCTTGTATTCTTAGAGGGATCTACTATCCATACTCTGAGTTCTTAACAGCAGCTAGAAGTAGATGCCCCTTTTGGGTTTGGACAAGCATTCTCTAAAGCTGTGACCTACTCAAAAAGGGAATAATGGCAGGTTGGCAATGGCAACTTGATTCGATTTTGGGATGATCAATGGATACCTCAGTCTCATAATTTCATAATTCAAGGCTCTAAACCGCCTGGGTATCAAATACAGCTAGTGAGCAATGTGATAAACACAAATACCCGTAAGTGGGATCGTCAAAAGTTACAGGGGCTGATGGGGTCAGAAGAGCTACAAACCATTATTTCTATTCCTATTTCTACGGAAGGTCATGAGGATTCCCTAGTGTGGCATTACACGAAATCTGGTGCCTATGAAGTACGAAGTGGTTATCATCTTGTAGTTAGGGAGCAACAATCCAGAATTAATTTGGGAGCTTCTTTTTCAACCAATTGTCCTAAAGAGTTTTGGAAGCTCATCTGGAAACTCCAAGTTCCTCCCAAATTTAGGAATTTTTGGTAGCGTGTCTGTTGTAATAAACTGGCCACTAAGGAAAACCTATTTAGCCGGAAGGGCTCTCTATCTCAATGCTGTCCTGTATGCGGAGTTAATTTGGAGTCGATTGAACATCTTATTTTCCACTGTACATGGACAAGAGCACTCTGGTTTGCCCCGGACTTGGGCTTCTTAACAGGGTTTGATGTCATTTCCTCTGCCAAATTTTGGACAATGTCTATCGTGGAGCTTTGTTCGAATGATTGAGAGAGGATTGAGAGAGTGGGAAGGGAAGCTGTGATTGGTTGGTTCATATGGAAAGCATGAAATGAATGGGTTTTCAACCACTCACCAGTAGAGCCTCCAGAGTTATTCGTCAAGCTGCTTCGCTCTGGCAGGAACTGTGTCTCTTAGCCCCACATGATATCAACTCATCTCAAGTGGTTACAACTTCTGCTCAAAACCACTCAAGATGGATTCCTTCCGGGCGAGGTTCTCAAGCTAATTGTGATGCTAGCTTCTTTTTTGATAGGAGGAAGGCTTCCTTAGCTGTAATTCTGAGGGATTGGAAGGGAAGATTGGTTGATGAAGTGGTCTCTTCTGTCCAATCTTCTTTAGTCATACAAGGAGAAGCTTGCGCAGTTAGGTTGGCGTGAGCCTCGTTTGGGAACCCTCTTTTTTAGCCAAAAAGTCAAAAAGTTACTAAATTAGCCAAAAAGTCAACAACCCATACCAAAAAGTCAAAGATTCTCTTTTCTCTCTACTTTTTGCACATCTTTTCGTAAAAAGTCAAAAAGTCATCCCAAACATACTAGTTTTTTTTAGCTCATATTTTAACTAAATAGCCAAAAAGTTACTAAATTAGCCTGTTCCCAAACGAGGCGAGCTCTTGGGCTTTCAAACGTCCAAGTGGAAAATAATAACAAGTCTGTGATTGAGTTAAATGCCTCAGAGTTGGTTCCACCTTGGGATTGCCTTTCTTGCATTTGTGACATCCGTTCCTTGAGCATGGGTTAGGGCTAAGTAAGGAATCCGTGAAATCCGTAATCCGATCCAGTCGAGTTCAATTTGATAGGTTTGGATTGGTTTTTTGAATCCGTGGTTCGGTTTCGTATTGAAGAATTAAAATTCGTAGTCCACGGATTAGTTTCGGATTGAACCCCACGGTTCTGGATTGGAACCGATCTGGACCGTATACAAATAGTCTATATTTTTATTATACATCCTCCTCCATAGTATCTTCTCTTATTTTATGTAAATCCTAAACTCAAATCTAAACTCGTATAATATCTTCTTTTATTACTTTTGTTTGTTAGTTTTTAGTTTTAATTTGTAATGGTCTAAATACTTATGGTGAAACCAGTTCCTTATGGTTGTTTAAATTCTAGAATAGTATGTTGCTATTATAGAAAAATATATTGCTATTGTGGAACTAATATAGCGTTATATTTATGTTTTTATGAAATTAAAGTGTTATATATATATTTTTTTGTTATTTAATTATGTGAATCTGTGATTCTAAACCGATCCAATTCGTGTTTAAATGGATTGGTTCGGATTGATTTCATGATTTAAACGAATTGGATTGGTTCTAATTTTTCAGGAACCGTAGATAATAGATTGATCCTGGTTTTACTCAAATTCGGTCCAATTCGAACCATGTTCACCTCTAACATGGGTTCTAGTTAAAAAAAATTTTAAAAAAATAAAAAAATAGTTTGGGTTAGATAAAGACATGACACAACAGAACAGAAAAGAAAATGCATTTACTTGGTACCCAATGGAGCCTCTGATGATCCGAATGGGTAGTTGAGTTGGCTAGGAACCAGCCATTAATTTTAGTAATTGGTTTATTTTCTCTTTTTTAAAAGAAAATTAAAAGAATTGCCTAATTTCTCAGTTACTGCCAACATTAGTAGAAATTAATTATCGGCAACTAACATAAAGTTGATTCACAGAACTAGTCATAAACGTGAGATACAAGGGTGTGACACAAATATACGCTTTGTTTGGATGGAGTGATTTGGTGAGAAATAATAATAAAAAAGATTATTTTTTTGTATTTGACTCGTAAGTTAAGTGAAAAATAGTGAAAAATGATGAGAAAAAGAACTTTCTTACTAAATCTATTTCATTTCTCATCAAATCAAAGTAGTGAGATTTGGTAAGAAATAAGTTGATTAGTTATAAAATATTTATATGATTGTCTCTTAAAATACAAAGAATGAAAGACAATTACGATAGTAGTTACTTTGATTATTGTGTCATTTTAGTCCATCTAATTTCAATTAGCTCAATTTTGACTTTGAATTTATGATTTTGTCTTAATTTGATCCAATTAAATACAACTCTTAACATTTATTTATGAAAAGTACGCACATAAGTGTCATGTATCATATTTGTTAGGGCAAAATTATAAACCTACCCAACTCAATGAATTAATTTCAACAACTTAGTGATAATTTTCTTTAAAAAATACTAACGATATTATCAATTAGACCAAATTGATACAAAATATAAAATTAAGGGTTAAAATTGAGCCAATTGAAAGTGTAGGAACCAAAATTATACAAGAGGTAAAATATAGAGACTCCCAAGAATAAAAAGAAATCTCACTCATATCCTTCTCTCACATGTTTTTCATTTTTACTCATCCAAGCATGATGGTGGAAAAAATACAATCACTTTTTTTTTTTCTTTTTCTTTTCACACTTAGATGAGAGATAACAATAAGTTCTTTTCTTTTCTCACCGTACCATCCAAACGTAGTGGTAATGTCTGCTTATCACATAGTATAATTGTTTCTGTATTTCAATTATGTGTTTTTAATTTTTATTATTGTCATATAATGAGCCATTTATTTGTCTAAATTTTAATTTAATTTAAAAAAAAAAAACAATCGGATAGGAATGAGTAAAAATTCAATCCTCCAACAATATCACGACATTATTAATATTTGATATCACAATTTAATACCAAATTACATTGAGAAAATGGGATTCATTATTTCATTGGATGGCTTATTATTGAACTAGCATATCACGTATTAATAATAATGTGATACAGTGGTGATCGAATTATAGTTAAACAATAAAGTCAATTTCAACGTGCATTATGTATTAACAAGGATAATTTATCTTATATTTCAAATCTAATATTATTATATTAATAATTTCATTATTCAATCTTATTATACCTATAATAAGGGTTGCAAATGAGCCAAATCGAGTTTTAGTATATTTGGATTTCTTTATTAAGATTTTAATGAGTTCGACCTCGAGTTTGAGCTCAATAAAAATTTAACGAATAGCACTCAAGCCGAGTTGACTTAGGCTTGACTTGAGCTCGAACCTATTCATAAGTCTTAACAAACCAAAGATATTATAAATTCATACTTGTGTATGAGACTAAAATTACAATTAAAACTTTGATTATACAATTATATATACAATACATACATACATACATATATATATGTATATGTTAGACAATCTTCACTCTATTACGAATAAATTATGTTTGTGTAGTTAACAACAAATAGAAGGAATAAAGAAGATGAGAGAGATTTTTGATTACAAAAATCAAACCAAAATATAAAATAAATAAATAAAAATAGATTTTTATTTTGTTACAAAAACAAAATCAAAATTTGAAACAGAAAAAAAAATAAAACAGAAAGTAAATTAATTATTAACTTTATGTATTTATTAAACAAAATTTTGATCAAGTCCAGTGTTTAACACTATATCTTTAAGACAGATTCGTCCTTTCCACAGTGCTTTCAGATTATGGACGTCTATCTCCCAAGATAAAATGATCAACTACGAATAATTGCATCACTACAAATTATTCGCACAACGAACACACTTTGTATATACACTCTTTCTCACAGGAAAATTAAATGCAACAAAATGTAGAGATAATTACAGAAGGAAGAACAAATTTTCTGAATGACAAAAATCAATAGAGAGTTTGTCTATTTATAGGAGAAAATGTGACTGTTTGGTTTGAATTAAACAGGTGCAAACCTGTTTGAACATGTATTAAATCTGTTCAGTTTGAATGAACAGGTAAGGAACCTATTGGGTTTAAATTTCGAACAGATATGAATCTGTTTGGTTTAAATTCAAACAGAGATTCATCTGTTAAAGTGGGGAAAAAAACAGAGCCAATTTTGAATTTAATTTTTGAAATTCAAATTCCAAAAAATTAGAATTTAATTTTAGAAAAATAAAATTCAAATATTTTTGGTCCAAAAAATAATTAGTATTGGGCCGGAAAAACCCAACCCAACCTCACACTAGCGCCCAAGCCTGCCCGACCAGACGGACGGCGACGGCGACGGCGCGCGTGTGTTTATTTTTGGGTCTAATGGGTCTAGCCCATAACCTCACTCTTCCACAAAACTTGGGTACCTTTTGGGGCCCTCCCCAAGTTACAAACCCAAACTTTATAAACCCATAAAAGTTTGCCCACCAAACCAATATGGGACAAGCCTTAAACCAAACCTTAAGAAATTTTTACTAAAAACTCCATTTTCATGGAGCTCACTTTGGCTTCAATTTTTCATTCACCCGATAATAGTTTTGAGCAACCAAACGTGAATCACAACGCGGCATAAAACACGTTACCACTTAGACCCGTCAACTTTGGCACATAGATCCCATCTAAAAAATAGACCAAAGTTGAAGAAAAATCTGTTTTTCCAAAACTTCCAAAACCCATTTCTAACAATATATATATATATATATATATACATATACATACTAACAGAAAAATCAATATCTTACTAAAATAATAATATTTACCAACGCTATTATATAAATGTATTTTCTATAGTTGGTTATTATTTATATATTAATAAATTTAACTATTATTTATATTTACATTATTTAAATTTATAAATAACATATTTATCCTATTATTTATACATATTTTTACGTTATTTAATATATAAATAATATTTTTATTCTATTATTTAAATGAATATTAAACTAGTCTGATTAACGAGCTGAGTTTTAATATGTTTAAATTTGTTTATTAAGATTTTAACGAGTTCGAAATTAAATACAATTAAAATTTAATGAATCAAATTTGAATGAACTCTTGCCAAACCGATCTTAAGTTTACGAACGATTCTATTCACTTACGAGCCTACTTATAATTATGTTGACTTTTAAACATATTGTCTGGCATATTCCAACCGAGCACCGACGATATTTTATTAACCACATCATCATCAAGTACAGTATGTTGTTTTCTCCTTACATAACAGGAGTGTAATTTTGGCCCGGTCCGGCCTATCCGGGCTCGGGCCGGGTCGGGTCCATGTCGGGCCTTGCGGGTTCCCGTCAAGAAAATTGAGCCGGCGTGGGCCGGCCCACGGGCCAGGAAACTAGGCCCAGGCCCAAGCTAGGCCTAGGGGTATTCAGGCTTTGGGCGGGCCTAAACAAATTTTTTTGTTTTTTCCACCAAAATTTTATTATTTTTCATTAAAAATAACACTAGGCTTGGGGTGGGCCGGGCCCGGGCCGGGCTTTTGGACGGGCCTTAAGTGGGCCGGGCTTCAAAACAATGGCCTAGGCCCAAGGCCCAAGGCCTCGGGATGGGCTTGGACTCGGGCCTTAACGAGCCGGGCCCACCTCGAACCACGGACAGACTTCGGGCCGCCCACAGGCCGTAGGCCAAAATTACACCCCTACTTACATATATCACATTTTTACTTGGATAAGAACCTGTGTTTTGGGTATTTTGGTGACCTGAGTTTGGCAAATTGCTTTTACTAATTTCATTTTTCAACCTTTTGTTTTTAAAAAACAATTACATTGAACTTCAGTTTTCATCACTTAAAATTTGAAATTTTCCCACCAACCAAAGTTACACTACTGAGGGAGCAGCTTCCATGAAAGAGAAGAGGGTAGTAACTGCCAAAGGCAATGAGTGATGATGTCTATATATCAACTAAAGTGTGTTTTGGTTAGAAAATTGATTTGTAAATATAAAATTTATATTAAAAATATATATATTTAAAAGGATGGGTCAATAACATTTGTAAAATATTAATGAAGAAAATGACAGGTGTTTTGATTAGATATGAGAGGACCATAAGAAATCATCTTATTCTGTTTAAAAATTAAAAAATTCTATATGTATTACTGATTAAGTTAATGTGAAAGAAAGCAAAAGTTTTGCCAAAATCTGGTTGGATTATAGTCCATGATCTTCACAACATTCCTTTTTTAAGAGTTGCAGTTGAAGATAAGAACTCAATTCAAGCTCGTGCTAGAAAGATAAAGAAAAATAAATTTAAATTTGTTAAATTTTTGAGTCAAGTTCAAATAATTTATTAATCAGCTTGATTCAATTTGTTTGTAAGCCTAAGAGCATCTCTAATCTTGAATTATCAAAAACGGCATGCCAAAATCAAAATTTGATATTTAACAATTCTACTTCAATGAAAGAAACGTCATTTTTCTATTTTTTTTCACGGAAAGCAAATATAAGCACTCTCTCACAAAAAATGTAAAAAAAACATTTATCAAAATTTAACAATCCACCAAATCTTATATTTTATTTGGCACAAGAAATAACAACACTAACTAGACAAGGCATAAGTTGTGATCATACCAACTACCCCCATTGATTGGATTATAAATTAGTTGCTATCTTTCCCCTTTGGTGCAGTACCATGCAAGTTTTTATCATTAATTTCCTTGACTTTGATGTATATGGGCCTATGAAAATCTCATCCTAATTAATTACAAATCAATCATGGAGAATTAAGCAATTCAATAATCAAACAAAGGTTCACATCAAAAGTTATCAACATCAATATATTCTGTATTGTCTAGTTCCTATCTGACTTTGAACTGTTTTGAATATGATTCAAATTTGTAGATAATTCGAGCATAGTCTGAGTTTAAATTATTATGTTCAAGTTGAGTTTGAACACATAAGTTGTGGTTAGGGACGGTGGCGGAGTTAAAAAATTAAATTAGAAAGGATATATTAATTACAATATCAAAAAATTTTATAAAAATATTTCACGTAAGTTTTTACGATTGATTTCGAGAAGCATAAAAAATAATATTATTTGTAACTAGTGTATCATAGACAATTAAAAAAAATATGGATAGAAGTCTTAAAATTAATTATATAATGATAAAATATTTTTTTATACAAAATTTGATTAAAAATTCAATACAATGGTAATACCACGTTATCATTGATATGTGATATCAGCTATTAATAATAAATAAATACATAAATAGTGAACCTCATATGTCAAATGTAACCAACAATCTAATAAATTTCATATCTTTATAGTGAGATTACTTATACTTGCATGTCACTTGTAATGATATCATCGTTACATTTAAAATTTTTCATAAAATTTTCATAGATAATATGATTTATAGTAATATTTTTATTTTCAATCAAAACAACCATTACTGTTTTATAATTTTTAAAATGTTATTGACATTTCACTCTAATAATATTTTTTTAATTTTTTTATTTAAAATATTTTCTTTCGATTTGCAAAATATAAAAAATTAAAAAAAATCCAAAATTTGAGCGGGGCACGTGACCCCTGTCCCGTACTCACTCCGCCACTGGTTTGGGATGATAACGGGATGAGTTTGTAGTACTTTGTCCCCTCCCGTATCATATCAAAGAGTGACAAATCAGGAAAGTGACGGGACAAATTAATTTTATAACTTTAAAAATAGTTGACTAACGAAAATTAGAGATAAATAGTATATTACGAATAATAATTGATAATCAATGGAGTTGAAAGATATAAATTGAAAAAAAAATTGTAAAATAAAATTTAAGTGTAATATTTTAATGTTCTAATCTTATTATAATGAGAAAAAATTATATTATATACATGTAAATATGTGATGTTTTGAGAAATTAGTAAAAAGTTGACTCTTTAATTTTTTTTTATGACTTTTTAATGTTAAAAAAGCTGATTTTTTGTGTAAAAAAACTAGAGTTTTGTTAGCTTCCTTCCAAATTGCCCCTATATATAGCCTTTGTTTGGATGTGGATTGACTTTTTAGCTATTTTAATATGAGATTAAAATAGTCCAAAATCTTATTTAAAATGGACTTTTTAACTTTTTTTTTTTATTTTTATAAAAGAAAAAATAAAATAATTATAATTTAAATATAATATTTTATCTTATTAATTTTTTTATATTATTTATTTATTTATTAATTATTTTAACCTAAACCATCCATACTAAACATAGCCATAATAAATATAATTAGAGTGGGGGCAGGATAGGACAAGCAAAGCCGGTCCCGCCCCAATTCCTCATTAAAGGTGAGAAAAACTCGTGTCCAGCAAGGCAGGGAAGATTATCTCCCTAGTTGTGTTTGGAAGTCTTCTTTGACAAACAAGTTTGGATTGAAGGTCTAACTAGACAACACTTAGGTAGGATTGGACATGGTTCGAATTGAGATAAAATTAGAATTAATTTGTTATTTATAATTCTTAAAAAATTGAAACTAATTCAATTCGTTTAAATCGTAGAACCAATCTGAACCAATCCGTTTAAACATAAATTAGATTAGTTTAGGACCACGGATTCACATATTTAAATAACACAAAAATATAAAACATTTTAATTTCTATAAAACATAACCATAGCAAAGTTCTCCTAAAACTGGATATATATTACACAAAGCAAAGTGTTGGATTGTATTAAATGTGACAAAATAGAACAGAACATGATAGAACAGAACATTCATCAAATGTGACAAAATAATAATATGACTTAAAAACAAAATAGAACAGAACATTCATCAAATGTGACAAATTTGGGGCTGGAAAAATCAACAAACAAAACATGATTCCCATAAAACAAAATATAAGAGTTATCAAATAATAATATGGCTTAAAAAACAGAGCAATCAAACATATCAAAAATGTTATTTATCATCAACGATATAAAAGCACAAGATAGAAATCATCAAATAGATTTATTCATCAAATGTGACAAATCTAGGGTTGGAAAAATCAGCAAACAAAACATGATTCCCACAAAAATAAAATATAATATACATATATATATATATATATAGAGAGAGAGAGAGAGAGAGAGAGCTCACCGAGAGAGAGAGAAAGAGAGAGAGAGAGCTACAGCTACCAATCTGAAATGGAAGATCTGAGAGTGTCTGAGAAAGAGAAGAGAGAGAGAGAGAGAGAGATGATGTTAGAAAAATATTACCAACTATATGGAAAATATAATTTAAAATATGTAAACAGTGTTTGGGTAAAACCAAAACTGAAATAAATTGACAAAATAACATAACAAAACTTATAGTACATAAAAAGATAAAACTTGATTGAGTTGAGTGTGTGACACTCTTTTCTTAAGACAGATTCATCCTCCCACCAGTGCTTAGGATTCAATGGACGTCTATCTCCCAGGATACAACGATCAATGTCTTGCACTAGCAGCACTACTATTGCAAGCCTAGCAAATTTCGCTGTGCATGTACTCTCTTTATAGGAAAATTAGACTTAGAAAATATGAAGGAAAAATGTAAAGTGAAGAAGAAAATTGCAATTCTCTATATCAAATTGAAGTGAAGGGGCTAGAATTTATAGATTCTTCCCTGACTCTTTAAAAAGTTGTGACCCTTCCAAAGGACACACCCTTCCATCTCAAGAGACATAACCATTGAAGTAAATTGTAATTCAAATTTTTCAACAATCCCCACATGAATGAAATTTACGGAAAAAACATGTAACAACATGCAGATAAAGAGAGAGTACATTAAGGAAATACCCTGCATCGAGATAGATAGCTTTTGACTTTGAACCTTCCCTAGTAAAAAGCCTATTGAACTTACTAGCTAATCAATGGACGTGATGCCTTGAATTATTTAGCCGTTTGTGTAAGCCAAGACAATAGAATTCACACAGAATATTTCCAAACATAGTTTAGTTCTTACGGTTGTGCCCGTTTTGGCCTTGGGCAAGTCCTAGTGTTTCATGAGTGCTTTAGAGAATTTAGCCTTATCAATTCTCATAGAAGTGGCCCCTTCATACTCATATAGGTGATCTTTATTTCGAGTCTCTTAAATACTCCTCTTTAAAGATACCCCTCTAGGTTTTTCAAGACATAAGTGATCATTAAAAGCATAGCTTACCCTAAATTCCCTACATACAACACATGTTGCAGATATCACTCTCGTCCTAGGAATGGATAGGAGATAGACTCCTTTAGTGATTTCTGGCGAGCCACACATAACTTAGCTGTCCCTTTGAACTTAGTTCTTGGGATCTCTAGTCATCTATGTATGGTTACCATTATGATGATTCTGGGGTAATAAGCTTTAACCACATTCCCTTCGATGAACTTTCCCTTATTTACTTTCTGGTCAAACTTTTTATTTAGCGGCCGCTATTTTTCGTTTGACCTTCTCAAGTATATATCATTGAGTAGTTAGTGGATCCATTATATTATCCTTAGACAATATTCACAACTAAAAGCGAATGTCCTATGGTGTTTAAGTCTTTGATTACATTGAGACATACCGTTACTCTATGTTACTCCAATTTTCAAATAATAAACATAGAATTGTTCCTTAGGAGTTAAAGAAATCATTTTTGCTTCTACTCCAACTTTGTCCTATAAAAAGAATTGAGATTCTTTGTGGACCTACAATCGGAACCGTTACTTTGATAAAATCCTCCAAGCACCCCTACATTTTAAGCATTCCAAGAAAACTTAATTTCTCTTGCTAGTGTATAATTACACAAAAATATTAATACACTCCCACAATTCTGAGATAAATCAGAATATATCATTAATTGGTGTGCTTGAACTACATAACAAGATGTAAATTGCTTTGTGAATATAATCACAATACTAATTTGTTTAAAATACAATTAGACTTTATAACTTGCTTTTGCAGTACAAAGAATAAATGACTAATACCGGTCGTGGTCACAATACTTTATCAAATAACATTTCTTTAGCCATGATTATTTTTTTTTTTGGTTTACTGCAACCCTTAATTCCAATCTCAACATGGAATATAAATATCACTGTATAAATACATTTACATTTTATTTGTCTTATTCAGTATTGGTGACTACATCGATAATTACCAAAGTGTCTTTTACCCATGAAATATTGTAACTCATATAATATTTCATTACGGAGTTATCAGTCACCACACCAATTTTAGTCAATATTCCAAGGAATAGTTAGAATTCCTCTTATGTCAAAACACATATGTTCATATTTTTATCAACACTTTGATAAATAATTGACATCCATTTATAATACACCGCATACCAAATTGACATTAATGATCTCATATAAAAAAAAAAAAAATGATGCTATTAATTGTCAACATATGTAGACATGGACAAGATTAACAAGTCAATCATAATCATAATTTTTCCATTAATCTCTCTCCTTCACATTTGTGATAATACATAAATTTGAACAACAACATGATTCATTTCCAGACAAGTGTCACTGTCACAAATAATAACTCATTCAAAAATATTTGGGACAAAAATAGAATTATCTCTTCTAATTCAAAAAATAAACTCCCACATTAAGAACATGATTCATAGTTAAACCAACTCTACCACACAAGTGAAACAAAGATCGAAGACATCCTATCTCACAAAATTCAAAGTTACTTTAAAAATAACTTTTAATTGATTATTAAAAATAATAATAATCAACACAAAAGATTCCTCAATCTATTTTCAATTAAATAGAACAACACCACTATTTAAAATATCATGTTTAAATTTTTCAGTGTTAATGATTGCTTTGATATTACAAGAATATTATTACCACAATCAAATTACACATAAAACCCGAAATCTATTAAATAAAAAAAAATTCAGGAAACATTCTGACCATAACAAGTTGTCAAAATTGAATAATAAATTGACATCAAAAGTACTATACACGTTTGATAGTTTTGAATAGTGATTGACTTTCTTAGAACGTCCACTAATCAATATTACACATAATATTTATTTATTTTTTCAGGTCTGATTGGTGCAGAGAGGGTTTATAGTGTGTGCTTAAGTCATATCAAACAAATCATGGAAAAATTAACTAAGACCAGATTGTAACATGAAGATTACAAATGGAAAAACTAACTAATTTGTCCAAACTCAATGCATCATTTCACTAGGAATGTCATAAACTGACATCCGTTCATTAGAAGTCCACATAGTGAAAAATCAATAAATCAATTATATTTTCCTAAAAACCATAAACAGGACCGATTCTATCTTAAGATTGTTAGAAAAATATTACCAAACTATATGGAAAATATAATTTAAAAATATGTAAACGGTGTTTGGGTAAAACCAAAACTAAAATAAATTGACAAAATAACATAACAAAACTTACAGTACATAAAAAGATAAAACCTGATC
Source organism: Camellia japonica (assembly GCA_030407325.1). Taxonomy (NCBI): domain Eukaryota; kingdom Viridiplantae; phylum Streptophyta; class Magnoliopsida; order Ericales; family Theaceae; genus Camellia; species Camellia japonica. The sequence continues at coordinate 74,636,682 of JAPPVO010000024.1, forward strand.
GAGTCGAGTGTGTGACACTCTTTTCTTAAGATAGATTCATCCTCCCACCGGTGCTTAGGATTCAATGGACGTCTATCTCCTAGGATACAACGATCAATGTCTTGCACTAGCAGCACTACTATTGCAAGCCTAGCGAACTTCGCTGTGCATATACTCTCTTTATAGAAAAATTAGACTCAGAAAATATGAAGAAAAAAGGCAAAGTGAAGAAGAAAATTGCAATTCTCTATATCAAATTGAAGTGAAGGGGATAGAATTTATAGATTCCTCCATTACTCTTTAGAAAGGTTGTGACCCTTCAAAATGAGACATCCTTCCATCTCAAGAGACACAACCATTGGAGTAAATTGTAATTCAAATTTTCCAATAGATAAGAGTGTGAGAGGCAGTGAGTGAGTGGCATGTGAGGTTGAAAATCTGAGATAGATGATGGTCGGAGATGGATGAGAAAGAGGAGATAGAGAGAGAGAGAGAGTACCGAAAGAAAGAGATGAGAGTGGAAGAGACAACAATGAGTAAGTGAGCTGAGCGGCATGTGAAGTGAATTAGGGTTAGTGTTTAGCTTTTATATGAAACAAGAAATGATATTATGTGGGAGGGTATATGGTATAAATATAGACTAAATGTATACGGTTCGGATCAGTTCCAATTCGGAACTGATTCGTGGCCTACGGATTTTTAAATTTCTAATTCGGAACTGAACTATGGATTCAAAAAACCAATCTAATTCATCCGGATTAGACTGGGCCGGATTGGATTACGGATTATACGAATTGCTTGCTCAGCCTTACTCTTAGACTCGAACAACTACTCTGTCTATCTGAACCCTTCCAAATTGTATCCTATTTTCCAAAGGAATATGGCTTCTCTTTGGTTTATAATTAGACTGAAAGGTGCTATTAGTGCATGGTGGGCATTACTCCAGGCCCAATTTAATGATCCAAACCATTCAATGTATAAAGCATGTCGAGTTTATCATCTTTGTAAAAAAATCATGTTAATCGAACATTAATAACTACCTAATCGGATCACATTTGTGTCAAAGGTCTAATCATTTTGATTGAATATCGATAGCCGATTGATTGGATCACATTACTTTGATCGGACATGAAATAGTAATTTGATCGAATCATAATCGGATCACAATTGTAATCTGATCAAATTATGATCAGATCAAGTCGCTAATCGATATTCGATCAACGTAATTTAAAAAAAAAATGATGTACTCGATGAATCTTATCCATTGAATAGTTTGGATTATCGAAATAAGAAAAATACCTGGGAACTTTAATTGAGCACCTCTAATCTACCCCTAATGATGTAGAATGGACTCCACTCCTCAATTCTCATCATTTCTCTATCTCTTTCTATTTTCTCTCTCTACTACCTCATTAGAGGTTAAAATATGAGTGATTTATTAGGAGATGTAACATCACTCTTGAATAAACTTAAAAAATTAAATTCTCCAATCCAATTACGTACATGGCACTCTTTCAAAAGATAAACCAAACGTATCATAAAAGTAGAATACCAAAAACCAAAAGCACCATCTAATCCTTTTTGTTTCCCCTAACATGTTCCAAACTATTTTTAATGCCACTCTAACCAAAAAGACATTTTGGTAATTTGAAATTGGAGTAATAATATATCAACAAAAAATTTATACATAATTTTTATATATAATGATATGACTTAATGTACGCCATTCACTTTAAATCAAGACACACACAAAGATAACATTTATTTATCAAAATAACATTGCTATATCATTCTTGTAATACTTTTTTAATGAATTATATATATAAATAGCATTTTTCTTTGAGATTATCGAGATAAGTTTCCCTCCATATCTCATCTCTTTACACTTCTCTATACCCATTTTATGGATTTCAATTTGGACCCATTTTAATAATCCAAACCGTCTATCTTGTAAGCCCATAATATAGGTTATCGATACAAAAAATCAACTTCATTAGACAATTATAAATACAAGAAAAAATAGCATTTTTTTTAATATAAAATGAATAGTAAATATAATTAAATTTAAACCATCATTTTTATAAAACAAAAATGTGATTTGTTTTCTTATTTATAGTTATTTGATGAATCTAATTTTTTGCATGGATGACCTTCATTGCAGGACTGATGAGATAAATGATTTGAATCATCAATGCAGGTTCGAATTGAAATCCATAAAAAAGATATAGAAAAATATAAAGAGATGAAATATAGAGGAAACTTATGCCGAGATTACTATATCATTATATTCACGATTAATTAACTCAAAAAGCAGAGTTCCAACACAACAGAATCTCATTTAATTTTAGCTAAAATAATTGCTTTTAACTATTTCAATAAAAATAAGTCTTGCTTGTTTGGCAATAGCTTAGTTATTAGTTGAAAAAACTCAAATTTTTAAAAAAAATAATACATTAACTATTTTAATAATAATAATTAATTAATTAATTTTTTTTTTTAAAAAAAAGGATGTTATCAAAAACATTTGTCGAACTACACTTAAATGAGATTTAACCGACAAAGGGTATCCCTTATCCTTTAGGTTAGAAATATACATGACTAAATTTAGGGGTGCTCATGGTTTGGGTTATGTCGGGTGGCATCACATCTGTCATCCACCTAAAACTATGTGGATCGAAAGAATTAGTGGATATGTGCAATCAATTTGGCAGTTTAAACATTACAAAATTGTAGTATTTTTTCAAGAGTAATGCTAGGGATACCAAAATTTTTACCAATTGTCTCACATGGGGTGGGTCCCACATAAGTGTGGGGTCCACATCCATGTGAGACATTTGGTAAAACATTTGGGGTCTCTAACATTTTCCTTCTTGGGTGAAAGAAATTTAATACGGGCGGATTGGGTTGGTGTGGCTTAATTTTAATTGGTAACCTTTTTAGGTGAACAAACATTGAGGCCTGGTTTGGCATCTTCAAAAAAAGATAAAAAGCCAAAAAGTTACCAAAAAGTCAAAAAGTTATCTTACCTTCATGCATTGGGCGACAAAAATGTGTCTGAATCTGCAGAGGGTAAAAATACAATTCTCCCCCTGCTTTTTATTGTTTCATCTGAGACAGATATATCACAATAATATATCCCCTTACCCAAAAGTTCCCTTTTCCTTCTCAGTCAGAGAAACAAGTCCATTCCGTCACGCTCACACTAGTGACTGCCATAGATTTGTCGCACCTTTCACCTTGCAGCACCGCCACAGCCGTGGGAAAGTCATACCTCAACTCGATCGCGTGACAACAGTAACCGACGGCTATCGAACCATTCGTCGCCCAGATCTGCACCATTGCTGACCAGATCTACACCACTCCGGCCCGTTTTCCCCAAACTACAAGGTAACATCTCTTCCACGCCAATGAATTTTCGCATTTGAACAAATACCGTACAGATCCCCCTTTTGTCTAAGAAAATAAAATCAGTCCATAATGAAAATAACCTGTTATTTTTCTTTACTTATTATAAAATACCTTTGAAGCACCATCAACAGATAGCTGACTTTGAGAGACAGGAACATGACCAAATGTCCACTGTCCCTACTCACGGTTTGTTTTCTACATAGAATGTTTGGTGCTGTAGAAGAAATTTGATAAGATATAGAAAGGTAAATAAAAAATACAGGAATACAAACTGAAATATAGATTTTTATTATAGCATATTTGACATTCTCAGGGACTTTAATAATGCAATTCATGTAAAGATTAAAAAACTTACATCTTATTCCTGAAAAATTCATTAACATGACTCATTCTAGGATGCTTGCACCAATCAGCTAGAGAATCTCCATGTATGGAGTGTTGATGAAAATCAATCTCACGCAACTGGAGAAGGTGTGGTAGTATATATATATAAAGTTATGTTGCTATGGGGACATAAATTTTGAATGACGACACGTGGCCGAGGTGTCACCTGAGTGTCAGCCAGGGTGCCACGTGTCCTAGTCATGACACCGAAATGATCTCGGCTAGGCCGAGGTTATCTCCGAAGATATCGGAATCCGGGATAAGCGAATAAGGGACGAAAGTCCTAGAATGGGAGAGGACTTCAGTTTGGGTAAAGATAAGACTCTTAAAGAGTTTATCCTAGTCTTACTGGGAGTCCAAGATTAGCAGTAATCCTAAGTCCATTGAAGCTAGGCTTCTATTGGGACTAGGATTGTGTTGGCTATAAAAGAGAGGCACCCCCATGGATCTAAGGTACGCTTTTTGTATTTTGAATAAGTGAATTAAGCATTTTTGCTATCTTTGAGAGATAACTAACTTGACCATCGGAGTGCCCCTGGGTGGACGAACCACCACCGGAATCTCTTTTTTCTGTTGCAGGTCGTTCGGGCTTAATCTATTCTGCCGGTGCTCTCCAGCTAAGTACTAGTTTGGCAGTGTGGTAAGAAATTGACACACATAATTTGGCGCTGTCTGTGGGAAAAAAAGGAGAATAGATGGCCAACGACAGACAGAAAGAGAAGATTGGGGATGACACTCCTATTGGGAGTGGGAAACCTGTTGACCTTGACGTCGAAAAAGACAACTGTAACGAAGAGACTTGTGATCAGAATCACGGAGGAAAGAACGTCGACCAGGAAGGCGATGTACCAAAGAAAACGGACCAAAGCAGGTATTACAACGAGGACGACCTTCAGGTATGGAAGGATAGATGCCTACGGAGAGACGATGAGGTAAAAGGAATGGCGAACAAATTGGCAGACCTGCAAACGGTCGTCAATTTCATGATGTAGAACAACGTCATGCAGCCACCGTTCCCGTTACAAGATACACCGATTCCAGCGGCCAAGAAAGATGCCCGACAAGATGGGCAGAAAACAGTCCCTACAGTCCCCCAGCACACCAAGAGCGAAAAACACTCTCACTAGCCTTCAAGGGAGGTTTGGCGAGGAGAGTCGAGAAGGGAAGAATCTCGAAGGACACATCGCACCAAGGAAGCAGACCCCAAAGAACATCGGCATGTTCAAAGGCAGGAGTTGTGCTTCGACGCAACTAATGGAGAAAGGTCGAAGAGGGCTCACAATGAAGCTGAGAGTAGTGCACCTAAAAGGCTGAAGTCAGGAGATAGCCGAGCTCTTGGTCGGATCGAGGAGGACCTAAGGGATTACCTACAGAGGAGGCAATAAGATGCTGAGGTAACCTCCCCGGTCAAGCCGAGAACGCCATTCTCGGTAGAATTGGACAAATTCGAAGCCCCGAAGAGGTTTAACATGCCGAGATTCTAGATCTACGAGGGGAAGTCGGACCCCAACTTTCACATCGGTTTGTACCTGAACTCGATGGCGTTATACACCGGGAACGAGCCGTTGCTTTGCAAGGTGTTCCCCTCATCCTTCGGAGAAATTGCATCAGACTGGTTTCACAAGTTGCCGAAAGGAATTGTGAAAACTTGGGAAGGCCTGGCCGAGATGTTTGTGGCCAGGTTCGTGATGAACAAACTACAGCCATTAAGGGTGGATGCCCTGATGGCTCTGAAAATTGGCGAGGACGAAAGCCTGAGGGCCTATGCCAAAAGGTACTATAAGGTATTTAACCGGATACCAGAATGCAACCAAGGGTGGCGGTCGTATCATTTAAGAACGGCCTAAAAGATAATTGTTTGCTCCGAAAATCATTGGCAAAAACACTGCCAAAAAGTATGGAGGAATTAATGGCCAGAATAGAGAAGTACGCCAGGGCCAAGGAGGATACGCCGGGAACAAAGGTGCCAAAACCAGAGAAGGAAAATGGCTCGCCGAAGTGAGGCCGAGGTGATGGTGGCTACAACAAACCAAAAATCGGATTAAGGGCTGCTCAGGCAGTCACAACCGTATTCCGAATTCCGGTTTACAAAGTATTAGAGAAAATCCGCAATCAGTCGTACTACAGAGCACCAGCAAGGGTACCAGGCGAGTTTATGGGAAGAAGCCTTGACAAGCACTGTGCTTACCATAATGAAGCTAGACATCTGACTCAGGGGTACAGAGCCCTGAAGACACATCTGGAAGACCTGGTAAGACAAGGCCATTTAAGGGACATGGTAGATGAAGCCAGAACAAGGGAAGGGCAGGCAAGACTGCCCCAGGCACCAACAGCACCACCCCCACCAGCACCACAACCACAGGCAGGCGAACCTCGAGTGATCAATGTGATCCACTCAAAGGTAAATGAGATTGAGATAAGGGGAGAAACCGAAAAGGTAAAACACCTACAACATGTATATCAGGTCGGGAAAAAGAGACCTAGGGTAGGCGAGAGCCAAGGACCAGTGGTGTCCTTTACTGAGGAAGACTTAGAGATGGTGCAGCATCCACACAACGATGCCTTGGTAATATCCCTCCAGATTGGAGAGTGCCAAGTGAAGCGCATCTTAGTCGACCAAGGCAGCTCTTGTGACATCATGTATGTTAGGTGTTACAAGGAGCTTAGCCTTCACCAAGATGACTTGGAACAGTCCAATGGCCCAATGGTTGGGTTCAATGGAACGCCGACATGGCCCCTAGGAGCAGCAAGCTTAGAGGTGCAGGCTAGCACCAAGAGGGTGAAGACAAAGTTCACCATAATTGACACCCCCTCCCATTACAATGCAATTCTGGGAAGACCATGGCTGCATGCAATGGGGACTATTCCTTCAACATTGCACCAGCTGCTGCGATTCCCAATAGGCATGGATAAAGGAGGTTAGAGGGGATCAAGTGCAGGCAAAGAATTGCTCCATGGCAGCAATGAAATCTACCTACAACATTCGGGAAGCAAACCCAGCAGAGGTTGAGGATGAAGACATGGAAGTCCTGGAGGATGTCAGCAAAGAGCCAAGCCGAGAAGAGTCAGGAAGCCTTGAAGAAAGTCCTTGTCCAGGCAAGGGGACGAAGAACGCTTCTTCCTTCTCGGCTCGGGCTTGCCGAGGAAGAAGAAAAAGAACTGGAGGCGTTCTTGAGAACAAACATTGAGGTGTTTGCCTAGACGCCTTACGAGATGCCTGGTTATTGACCCCGAGGTCACTTGCCACAGACTGAATGTGGACAGGTCAGCCAAATCACTTGACCAAACTGGTGGATGCCACTTCAAGGCATGAAGGATGAGCTCCTAGATACTTACCAGGGGTACCATCAGATAGCTATGTACCCGCCAGATGAGGAAAAGACTGCATTCATCACTCCAAAAGGGCTATACTGTTATAGAGTGATGCCTTTTGGATTGAAAAATGCAGGAGCAACTTACCAGAGATTGGTAACCAAGATGTTCAGACATTTAATTAGAAGAACAGTGGAAGTTTACATCGATGACATGGTCGTGAAGACCAAGGAACCTGAAGGTCATCTGGCCGACCTAAAGGTAGTTTTTGACATCCTTAAAACATATCGGCTCCGACTCAATGCATCGAAGTGTGCATTTGGAGTTGGGTCTGGTAAGTTCTTAGGATATTTGGTAACCAGAAGGGGCATTGAGGCAAGCTCAGATCAGATCCAGGCTATCTTAGAATTGAAGAGCCCAACATCGGCAAAACAAGTACAGATGTTGACTGGAAGGGCTGCAGCCCTGAACAGATTCATAAGTAGAAGTTCTGATAAATATAAGCCTTTTTTCAGCTTAGTAAAGAAAGTCACAGACTTCTTATAGACCGACGAATGCGAAGCCGCCTTGACCGACTTAAGGAAGTATTTGACCACAGCTCCAGTTCTCTCAAATCCCAGTACCTGGAGATGATTGTTTCTTATACTTGGCAGTTTCAGAACATGCAGTAAGTGCAGTGGTAATCCGAGAAGAAAAGGGAGAACAAAGGGCTGTTTACTACGTAAGTAAAAGCCTTGCAGATGCATACTAGATATCTACCTTAGAGAAGTTAACACTGGCTTTAGTAATGGCTTCCAAGAAACTGATCATTACTTTCAAGCCCACAAAATTGTAGTGTTAACTGAACACCCTTTGAAGTCCTTGTTGCAGCAAGGAGATCTGACAGGCAGAATAGCCAGATGGGCAGTGGCCTTGGGCAATATGACTTGGAATTCAGACCAGAACAATCAAAGGCCAAGTTTTGGTCGACTTCGTGGCCGAGTTACACCGGGTTCCATCACACATCGGGCTCCGTTGAGCCAAGGTGTGCAATGTCCAGGTGAGCAAGGAAAAACCCATCAGGGGACAACAGAGCAAAGGAACAAAGAGAAACTCAGGCCCTGCAGTATTTACATTGGCGACTCCTTCTGGTTGTTTGTGGATGGGAGTTCAAACCGACAAGGAGCGGGGGCAGAAGTAGTACTAGTATCGCCAGATGGGCAGATACTGGAACAATCCATTCGTTTGGGGTTTAAGGCCTCAAACAATGAAATAGAGTATGAAGCGCTGATCGCAGGACTAAAGCTGGCAGCAGCCATGGAAGCCGACGAGGTAATAGTCTTTTTGTGACTCCCAGCTTATAGTCAATCAGGCAACAGGGGAATTTGCAACCAGAGATGAGGATGTCGGCCTACGCAAAGGAAGTAGGCAGACTGGTAGCCTATTTCAAAATTGCCGACTACAGCAGGTAAGCGAGATGACAACAGCCTGCCGATGCTCTAGCCAACCTGGCTAGTGTAATGAACCCTGGTGAGACAAGAACATAATGGTTGACTACTTGTCAGGTCCAAGCATAGAACCACTAAGCACAAAGCGTGAAGCAATGTGTGTGGAGATGGGACCAAGTTGGATGGATCAATAGTAGCATTCCTTAAAGAAAGAAAATTGCCAGACGACCGTAAAGAAGCGCACAAGATTAGACTGAAGTCGACAAGATTCAGTTTGACAGCAGAAGGCCATCTCTACAGAAGATTCTTCACTGGACCCCTTCTGAGGTGTGTGCATCCTGCACAAGTTGAAGACTTTCTATACGAAATACATGAAGGAGTATGTGGAAGTCACGCCGGGGGCAGGTCACTTGCTCATAGGGCCATTACACAGGGGTATTGGTGGCCCTACATGCAGAAAGATGCTGAAACCTATGTCAAGAAGTGTGAGAAGTGCCAAAGGTTTGCACTCTTGATACACCAACCAGTAGCAGACTTGAACCCAGTGTCCAGCCCTTGGCCATTTGCCCAATGGGGCATAGATCTTGTTGGAAAACTGCCCCAAGCAACTGGACAAAGGAAGTACCTGCTGGTAGCAACAGATTACTTCACCATGTGGGTAGAGGCTGAATCCCTTGCCAAGATTCGGGACGCTAATGTGAAGAACTTCATATGGAAGAACATCATCACCAGGTTTGGAATCCCAAGAACAATAATAGCTGACAATGACACACAGTTTGACAGTAAGCTAATCAAGAGCTTCTGTGCAAAGATCAAAATCAAGAATTATTTTTCCACCCCAAGTTTTCCTCAAAGCAATGGACAAGCAGAAGCATCCAACAAAGTCATCTTGGATGGGATTAAGAAGAGGCTGCAAGCAGCAAAGGGAAAGTGGGTGGATGAACTGCCAAGTGTACTCTGGGCATATCAGACTACGCCGAGAAGATCAACTGGGGAATCCCCATTTGCCATGGCTTATGACACAAAAGCAGTCATTCCTCTGGAGGTCGGCATCCTAGGGATTAGAACCCAGGGAGTAGAGAATGGAACTAATGATGTATTTATAGCCCAAGATCTGGATCTGCTAGAAGAGAGAAAGGAGAAAGCAGCAATTCAGCTGGGGGCATACTAGCAGCAGCTTGCCAGGGCTTATAATAAGAAGGTGAACCGCGAGAGTTTCAAGTTGGTGACCTCTCTTGAGAAAGGTCGTCGGCAACAAGAAGGATCCCAGAGAGGGCAAGCTTGGCCCGAATTGGGAGGGACCCTATAGAATCATCTCGGTCTTGGGCAACGGGGCATATCGGCTTGAGGACTGTGAAGGCAAAGAATTGCCAAGACCCTGGAATACTTGCAATCTAAAGTTTTTCTACCACTAGATTTTCTCGTTTTCTAAGATTTATTTTTATCTTGTTATTAGCAGAAGTAATAAAGTTTTAGCTTGATCTTTAAACTTGTGTAATGTGATTGACCGGATACTTGACGATGTTTCTAAGCGAAACATGACGAATACTTAGACTTATTATATGGCAGAGTAGAACTTTTACTTGCATATAATAGAGTTGAACTAAGTTACGATGTTTCTAAGCGAAACATGACGAATAACTTAGACTTATTATATGGCAGAGTAGAACTTTTACTTACATATAATAGAGTTGAACTAGTTGGGATAACCTGGGGCTGGTCATATTGGCAGAATCAAACTCAGATTGGAACTAAGTAATTATCAGGTCAGATTAACAAAAAGGTCGAGGTTAGTTACCTCGGTCAGTCTTATCTGAATCTGACCTCTGCAACAAGGTCAAAACCCCAGTCTTAAATGAGAACCCAAGTGGAACTTAGGTTCACATTAGGGGCAGATGGCTAGGGCTGGAAATTGATGCTTGGAAGATTGCTTTAACACTTGTTGAAATTTGAGAAAAATTTACAAGTTGACATTAAACTGAGGTCATGTTTAACACTTGTTGAAATTTGAGAAAAATTTACAAGTTGAAATTAAACCGAGGTCATGTTTAACACTTGTTGAAATTTGAGAAAAATTTACAAGTTGAAGTTACACCGAGGTTGTCTCAAAGGAAGATTGGTTTAATACACTTGTTGAAATTTTCTAGAAAAATTTACAAGTTAAGCCAAGGTTGTAACGAAAGAAGTACTTGCGTACTTGTCGAGATGAAAGCGTTAGTTTGTATAACCGAGGTATGTCACCCCGAAAAGATTGCACAGTTAAGGTGTATGTAGAAGACATGCAAATTATTCAAAATATAGAGGTATTAAAGGAAGAAACACATACGAGCATTCAAAAGAAAGGAAGTTGTATTTACAGACAAAAGAAGGCACGTCGGCCAGCTAAAAGTTTAACATAAACAGAGTACAAGGTACAAGAAATAAAAAAGGAAACAGCATAATAAAACTACTCGGCGTTGGCGGCGGGTTGGGTCTCACCCCCAGAAGACAGTTGGGAAGACTTCTCAGCAGCCTTCTCAGCCGCGAGTTCAGCATCAATCTCCTGAAGAGTTTGATCCAGGCTCTTCTCGGCGATTGGCACCTCGGAGTTTGTCTTCTGAGAGGAGGCATCTTTAGAGACCTCACCCTCCTCATCCTGAGACAAGTCCACGACTTGCTCATTCAGAGTAGGGGACTTGGCCCCAGCAGCATCCTTCTTCTTCCTCACCAAAGCTTCCTCCTCAGACTCAGAATCGTCTTTAGATTGGCTTGGAGTAGGGAGGAATGGAAGGGCGAGGACGTTAGCATTCTTGAGGGCAGCCATCCAACCAAGGGTGAAACCCTTGTTGCATGCTTGCTTCACTTGCTTTTTGTAGTCCTTATTGACGTCGGCCACCCCTCAGCATACGCCCTCTCATCAGCGACCTTGATCTCGGCCTCTTTTGTGGCCAAGGCATCCTGAAGTTCTTCTTGGGCCTCGGCCATCTTTTCTTCGGCCTCTTTCTTTTGGGCCTCAATAACCTTCTTAATGGCCTTGCAGCATCTGCTTTTTCTTCAGCCTCGTCTTTAGCTTTAATGGCTGCCTCAGCCTGATCTGACAAGGTCTTTATCTTTCCCTCGATCTTTTTTAAGGTCTTCTGTAAACCAGAGACCTCTCTGATCTTCTCGGCCAACTCCTTCCTCATTTTAAAAGCTTGCATTGAGAAGGAGTAGGCATGCTGGATCGCTTGAAATAAAAATGGACAGAACAAAAGTTAGTAGAAGTTCTAAAAGTATGGAATAATAGAGAAAGAAAAATACCAAGTGTAAGGAACTTACTTGAACGGAATGCTGCAGCATCAAAGCGAATTTTTCATACTCGCTCATCTCAGCGTTACGATCGAGATCTTCAGGAAGGAGCAAGGCTGTTGTAAGGGCAACACCGACGTTAATGTCGACGGTGCTGTCGCTTACTCTGATCGGCCTGTCCTCTATTGTGATTGGGGGAGCCTAGGGAGAGTCAGACTTCAAAGAACCCGAAGCTGTCGTCGACTCTGACCTCGGCCTCTTAAACCAAGTTGATTGAGATGGTTCGGCCTCGGCGGGCCTCTTCTCGGGGACGGAGGCGGTCTTCCTGCTCTCGGCCAATTTCGAAATTGGCAAGGTGTCCTCAGTGTCAATCTGAGTCACCGTTGCCTTTGGCTGAGCCTTCTTCAGCCTTTTTTGTTTCGGCTTTGGTTGAGGCTGAGATGGTGCTGGTTGAGCATCAATGGTGGTAGGGATGTCGGCCAAAAGATCCTCTGCGACTGCCTTTTTGCGGCCCATCTCAGCGGCAATTGCAGTTCGGCATCTTCATCGGCGTTGAGAGGGAGGGATCAGATATGGAGCCGAAGTTGATGGTAGCTCAGTTGGATCAGAGGTTGATCCCCTGATCTGGCCGAGATAATGAAGTTGTCGAAGGTGTAGTGGCGGACGGAGGAGACTTGCTCTTCTTCTTCTTCGGAATGTCATGAAGAACCGACTTGTAAGTCGGGATGAAGTTGAGCAGTAAGGGGGCTCTCCACTTGTGAACTGGCAGGTCTAACAGCTTTTTCAAGCCTTGGCTCGAGAAAAAGGACTTGTGAAAATCCTTTGCCGGCTGGGGAAGAGCTGCATGGAAAACAAACGTTAGAATGAATAAAAGAGCAAAGTATTGAAGACTTTGAAAACAAGTAGATATAAACACTTGGCTCTTACTATTACCCTCTACGAAAACTGTTCGGCTAAGTGGGTAGAGGTGGAGGTCCTCATCTGGAGCGAACTCCCAGTTCCCCGAGACAATGAAGTAATCGTCCCAAGGTCCCTTGTTGGAGTCTGGGAGGTCGGCACCAATTTTGTATTTAGTGGACCTCAGTTTAAGGTAGTAGATGTAGCCTTTTTCTAATTTAAGGCCACACACGGTGTAGCAATACTGGATATCGACTAAAGTTACCCTAGCATTCTCTTGTTTGGCTAAGGCTATTATACCGTTGACAACTCGGTAAGAGTTGATGGCAAGCTGCATTGGGTTCAATTTATAGTAATGAAGGATTTCTCGAAAAAAGGATGTCAAGTGGGAGCCTAAGTCCACACTCTATGAAAGTTACAACAGGGAAGGGCATAGAATCGATTGTGGGCATGATGGAGTCATCCTCCCCAATCAACCTCAGATGGGCGTCGGCTGGGATGGAAAACTCCTGCCTGAAATATTCCAACTTGGTTGGGGTATCTACCCTATGCTTCCATATACCCATGATATCGGCTTAGCGGGAGAGTATTGGATTTCAGAAGGAAGTGTTTTATAGGGGTCTGAAATACCTCGGCTAAAACCTAAATATGTACTATGGTAAGAATTTGTATGGATCTAAGGGGAATTTGTGCCAGTTCTTCCTAAGGTTCGTAAGTTCTATAAACAAATCCCAAACCTGGGTTTAGGAAAACAAGGATTGAAGGCAAAAATATGGAAAAAACACAAAAAAAATAGGAATGCGATTCAGAGTCAAGAACAGTGATGAATCATCAAGAACACAGTGGTAAAGCTTGTGCAGGTGTGTGAAGCCAAGAACAGTGGCGAAAATCAACAGATATGTAAGCAATGTGAGTATTCAAGAAAGGATTGGGCAAAAAACAGAATCACAAAGTAAACATGCTCAAGCACATGGTGGAAATCGACGTACAGATTTAACGATCAGAGACATGAGCAAGTTCGCAAATATGATAGAGTTCGAAGTAAATCAAGAACTGAAACTAGGAGGAACAGTAGCTTACCAAGGGAGTGAAGCCGGTGTTGGTTACGCCAGAGTCAGGTGACGGTTGCAATCGGAAAAGGTTAGTGAAAGCTTCACCGGAGGAGAAGAATGAGAGTGGTTGCAGAGCTTGAAGGCTTGAAACAAATGGCAGATTAGAGAGAGAGAGAGAGAGTTTGCACGAAGATGGTGGTGGAAAAAGTAAAGGGACGGAGAGAGAGAATTGATTTTGATCAAACGTGGCGAATGGCAGCAAAATACCATCAATGTGCTTAGGACAACGTGCCTGACAGACGGCGGACGCACGAGTGATGCGACTTGATGGCGCGTGTCGGGTACGGCTCAGTAGGAGAAGGACGCGTGGCGGGAACGGTTGAAATATTGTGCGTGACAGCTCACACGTGTGATAAAACTCTTAGAGTTCTTGATTTAATGAAGCAAAAACCTCGACAACGGGGGCAATCTCGGCTCAATGAACTTGAACGGATTTGGTTAGTGGTTTTAAAGGCATTGGTGCAAACATGCAGAAGAGTTTATCATATGGGAGCCGATGTATGGCAACCTTGGAAGAAAAAATAAGGCAAATAGCCAACGTATTATGCGTTCAAAAAGGTATAGGTTCCATCACCTCAGGATGCCGAGGTAATAGAACCTAGGGGGTAGTTGTGGGGACATAAATTTTGAATGACGACACGTGGCCGAGGTGTCACCAGAGTGCCAGCCAGGGTGCCACGTGTCCTAGTCATGACGCCGAAATGATCTCGACTAGGCCAAGGTTATCTTTGAAGATATCGGAATCCGGGATAAGCGGATAAGGGACGAGAGTCCTAGAATGGGAGATGACTTCAGTTTGGGTAAAGATAAGACTCTTAGAGAGTTTATCCTAGTCCTACTGGGAGTCCAAGATTAGTAGTAATCCTAAGTCCATTGAAGCTAAGCTTCTATTGGGACTAGGATTGTGTTGGCTATAAAAGAGAGGCACCCCCATGGGTCTAAGGTACGCTTTTTGTATTCTGAATAAGTGAATTAAGCACTTTTGCTATCTTTGAGAGATAACTGACTTGACCATCGGAGTGCCTCTGGGTGGACGAACCACCGCCGGAAACTCTTCTTTCTATTGTAGGTCGTTCGGGCTTAATCTATTCTACCGGTGCTCTCCAGTTAAGTACTAGTTTGGTAGTGTAGTTGGAAATTGACACACACAGTTGCAGCCACTGCTAGTTTATGTATATATATATGTATACACACACTGACACACATACAGTGTACCTATACTAGCTATGATTTCCTAAATTGTTGTTTGGAGAGTGAAAATTGATATGGCAAGTGTTCAGTGTTACGAGAATGCTCCGACCCTCTTCGGCGCAAGCTGTGGAGCAGGGCATGTGGAGGACTTTTGAGGCCTCAAGACCTACATTTCTGGTTTCCCTAATTTGAAGCTTGGGATCCTTATTGTCTCCGATGTTTTTCGTACTTTCTCTATTGCAATTTCTATGTTTTTTCTTCGATATTTGATCTGACCACTTGTTCATTTGGTCTGCAATTGAGTCTTTTTTCTTAATTTCATTGCAATCGATATTGGGTCATACATTTATGATACATAGCTCATGTTTGGCTGTATGTAACTGTACTTCAACTGGGTATTTTTTTATTATCATTTTTTAATAGTTTTTACATTTTAAAAAAAAAATATAATATTTTAAGGTTGGTTTGGGAAGAACGTTTGTAGTCTAATTTTTTGGCTTTTTGTCTAATATAATTAGCTTTGTTTGAGAATTTTTTATATGTTTTTGATTTTTTTTGCTTTTGCTTTTGAGAGAAAAAAAATAAAATAATTATGATTTATGTTATTGACTTATTTAGTTTATTTAAATGAAATTTAATTGTCCCAATTGAATTTGTAACAAATAGCTAAGCAGTATTTTCACATTTTCGGTACACACACTTGTTCACATGTTCCTTAACTGATCACCATACACGAGTAGCACAACTTCAACATGACATGCGTTACGATAGTCCGCATTTTTTTTAGGTAACTGACATGGCCTTCCAATTGTGACGTTCATCATACACCAGTAGCACTCAGTGTTGAACATGGTCTTCCAATTGAAGGCTGACATCGTCAACTTGTAGCACGCATTGCGTTTCTTGCAAATTGTGACGTTCGTCTTGTCTATTGTTGTTGTAATGTTGTGGTTCCACAGCCGTAGTTGATTTGCTTCGGTTGTTAGGTTGTATGTACTACCCACCTGCATATTTGTTTGTCGTTTTCGAACAATGTATCCAATTTGTATTTCAAATGGTTAAGCAATATGCTATTTTATGTTATTTGTTATATTCTTTTCCATTATGTTGCCATGTTATGAATGCCCATTTTATATTTGTCAAATACTTGCTTTTCCACGTATACCACAATTATTGTTGCATTGTAGTAGCCAAATGGAGCAGTCTTAAATGCAGTCGACGCCTTCCAAAACTTTGCATAAGCGTGGTAGTAAACAGACACAACAGCAGTTCGCAAACGTGCATAAAGTAGCTTGGGACTCCGACGCAGTGCAGATTTTCTTGTAACTTGTTATCAAAGAGTTGGACTCTGGTTTCAAGGGGAGCTTCCACACAATGACAATGCATGGATATAGAGCTGTCTGCAAGGCCTTCCAGGATTGTACAAATAAGGTCCATGACGTCAAGCAACTGCAAAACAAGTACACTTGCTAAAAAAGGATTGGCAATAGTGGTCACAGCTGATGGACAGCAGGCACATGGGCTAATCGGCATAAGTTACAATGAAGCGATGGGTTTGATACACGCATCTGACGATTGGTGGGCGCATTA
This sequence comes from Camellia japonica, assembly GCA_030407325.1. Lineage (NCBI taxonomy): Eukaryota > Viridiplantae > Streptophyta > Magnoliopsida > Ericales > Theaceae > Camellia > Camellia japonica. The sequence goes on from JAPPVO010000024.1 coordinate 74,653,249, forward strand.
TGAAAAGGTAACATTTCCAAATTGTTTTACTTACGTCCAACGTGATACTCATGCATATATTAGAAGCATTATTTTATGTAACTATTGATTAATATTTTTATTTGGGCAAAAATGATGAAAGCTTATCAGTCATTATATTCAATAAAACGCAGTGTCACTTGGTTGGACAGACAAATTAATGTAAGATAGATTGAAAATTTCAATTTTTTTTTGGGGGGGGAGCTATATGAGTTTCAGTGGCCATGTACTACTGTTGTATGACTAATGTTAGACACCTATTTTTCACCCCAAGTAGCTTTGTTATACTTGCCAACTTAGCTCTCCGTCTCTCTATCCCCCCCTTAATGTCTGACTGTTTTGTGAATTTTTTAAAGTGTTTTGTGAGCTGGTGTGGGCAAGTACTTCTGTTAGACTTCCAGTTTGTACTCCAAATTGCATTGTTATGGGTGTGAGTGTGCATGCATGTATGTGGTTAAATTGGGACCTATTTTGGACTTCAAACAGCTTCATTGTATTATCAACGTTGGAAAGTTGCCAAGCTAGTTTCATTCAAAAAAACTCTCTCTCTCTGGTACTTCTGTCTGGGTGTTTTCGTGGTTGTGAATGTGAATGGGCATCTACTAGTAGTGTTTTCCACATATTGCAGACTTCGTGATCTAAAGCAACTCGGTGAGGCTTTTTTATTGAAAAGTTCATAAATAAGAAAATAAGTTCATAACTTGTGTAGGTTTTTCCCTTTTGTGATTTTTGAAAAATGTGCTGCATCTTTAACTTTTTCAACATTTTAACCCCTTCATTTTGATTTATACATATCAGAATAGAAGTTCTCTAAATAAACCTCAGAGCGTTTATCCCTTTCTACTTTGGGTAGATAAATAAATTGGACTTCAAAGCCATATATATTTCAGTCCACATAGCAAAATTTAAATATAAACGAGTCATGCTTTGTCACTTCACTTCTATAAATTTCTTCTCTCTTTTGTCTTCCTTACTCAATTCTATGGCACAATTGAATAAGGAAATATAGTTATGATTGTATCTAACAAAATTTATTATTGACTTCATTGGTTTAATTTGACTAGAACATTGAAAATGAAATATCAGCTAGATATCAGACATAGGAACTTCAATTAAAACACCAACAGGCACACAGAACATGTGGCATACACACTTGTAGGTGTCACCCCATTCAACCCTAGGATTTTAAATTTTTAAACTTTTGGGTGATAGATGTTTCAAGAAGGAAACATTTCAGGATGTTGCAACCAAAATGTTTGCAATCTAAATTATGAAAGAAAGTTACTATATTGTAATTGGGAGGAATGGAGCATCATTTGTCTGCAAGTTCAGTAACGATTACTAACCAAAACATGCATCTCCTTAGTTAACACTGTTGAACGTGAATTTAAAATGTAGCTAACTACGGTCTTAACTCTCAGCCTCAGATAATTAGTATAAGGAAAGAACCTTCCAATTGCAACACATAAAGATGTTGAAGATAATTTTACAATTTAATTAAATGGTTCCCTTGTTCGTTGTCATTGATTATTTAATAACAAGCTTAGTTTTTTTTTTTTTGGTATGACTTAGCAGCAGGTTCACTCACACACCATGAAATACAAATATTTATTTCAAATCCTATGCTATAGATTTTGCAACCATTGGCATCTAATCCTGTGCAATTTTTTGGGTTTTTCCCAGGTTGACAAGAATGCAATAAAGTTCAAAACGAAACCGTTGGAGCACATGGACCTCATGCGAAGAGTGTACGAAGGCGCTACGGCACCCGGAAAATATACATGGACACCAAGTGCAGGGTTCGAACCTGTCGCAACCGATGACGGTACTTCGCCGATTGATGAAGAAGATTGTGAGGACAGCAGTGGTTTGCCCCCTTTCCATCCTGCCGCGCAGCGTGAAGACACTGTCCACCACACCTCTACGTCAGAGGATGACACGTTGGTGACCGTACACGCTGCATTGTCGGCAATTCACGTTGATGACACACCTACAAGTGGTAGGAGCAAACGCAAATTTAGTTGCACAACACACCCACAGCGAAAAAAATGGCAGAGTAAAGGAGCTTCGCTGTTGGTGAGTAGCATGGAAAACCTTGCATCTTCAGTTAAATTACAACAAGAAGAAGTCTGCGTGCATCGTGATTATGGAGATTCGATACAGGAGCTCATTGACAAGTGTATGACAAGGTTGTACTCGCTGGAAGGGCTGGATCTGCAAGACCTGCTAATTGTTTTTGGTTTGATGGTACTGGACAACCTGGAAAATCAAGCCATAATGGTGCGGATTCCGACAGATGCGGCTGTCATTAGTTGGCTGTGAATGAAGAAGTCCCAAAGTATGGGTGGCCCATTAGCGGCAAACTCAGGAATGAGTGGCTGGTTCTAACGACTGTCCAATATTTGTATCATGTTGCAACCTCCTTTGTTTGTTGTTATTTTTTTTTTCCTTTCGAACAAACTATGACAGTGTGCCTTTTTTTTTTTCCTTACCAAAACTATGACAGTGTGCCTTTTTTTCTTCCTTCCCAAAAATTGTGACATTGTACATGGAATTTTTCGTTATTATCAATGGGTTTGTTTGTGTGATGATGTTGATGTTGTAGTACATGCTTGCAGTTGTTTGCTGAAACAGGTTTTCTTTGGCTACTTGAGTTGCAAATTGTCTAATTTGCATTATGGGAATCTCGACCTGTTTTACTACTTTTTTAGTGAATATTTTTTCAGTGAATATTGTTCGTACTCTATCTTTTTCACAGAATTTGTTTGAAAGCTGAGTAGTAGGAGTGTATTCGGTTGTTGTTTGTAGTGAATTTTAAAACTGCATATTCCTCCAATTACAGATTCATAAAAAGAGCTAAACCAGCAGAAGTTGATGCTTCACCTCTCACTACTACTACTTCAAATCTCAAGTTTCTTCAACAGGTTTCTGCATATTTCTCTAGATTTTTGAATGATTATATTATTTATTAATTTTTTTAAATCCACTTCACAGAATTTTTAGCTCAAAAATATAGTGTGTCAAACTAGAACTCCTCTGTTTGGTTGTGTATTTCTATTTTTTATTTTTTATCTTTTATTATTTTTTATTTTTCAGATTTGCAACAGAGCTGAAAAGTAAACAAAAAATTTATATAATTTTGAAAAAAAGATCATTAAAGATTAAAAAAAAAAATCAAGGAAAAAACTGGAGTTGCCCACACTAAACTGGAGTCCTCCAGATTTTTTCAATGATCATTAAAGATAATTATATATATATATATATGTTCTTATTTTTTTTTTAATTACTTATAAACGATTACAATTGTAAATTTAGGAAGCCTATTATGGAGTTGCCCACACTACACTGTGCTTTCATTCCCTCTTTTCACAGTTTACAATTTTCCTTTTTGCTATTACATTTTTTTTCTTCAACTGTTTTGAAGACTGGAGTCCTCCAAATTGGTTTTTTTTTTTTTTTTTTTTTTTCAAGCGTAATTTTGTTCCCAATTATTGTACTTTTTTTTTCAGATTTTTTTTTGTAAAACTGTTTTACTATTTTTGTAAATTTATGTTACGTGTGTCTACCAATTTAAAAAGTTGACTATAAAATATGAACGAAAAATAGAGAACACAAAAATTACGCAACGGAACAAAATAGAATTTTCTGAACACTGTTTTTAAAAAATTATACCAAAACAAGGTGTCTATTTTTTTTTGGGTGCATAACATAGACTTTTTTGAACACAAATAAGTTTTTTGGGTGAACCAAAAAAAGGGAATCATAGACGTAGGCCCCTTCCTCCTTGTCCCAACTCTCACAAGCAAGTGTACACAGCACATGCAAGAAAATGTACCCACCACCACCTTGTCCCATCTCTTCTTTCCCTTTTCATTTGTTTATATTCTTGTTTGTTGACAGTGTGGTTCTCTCTCACACTCCCTCTCCCTTAAACTCTTTCACTTTCCATAGTATTTGCAAAAGGTGTGTGCTTACATTTTTACTTATCACTTATTTAGATTGTGGAAAATTCTTGTAAGTCAAACTCGTAGCAGCCGTCATATTACCTTCAATTTTTGCATATTTTGCGTTTCATTTTTTACAAATGGCGGATGACGCTGGTCCTAGTCACACCGTGCACAATTGTACATCCCGAGAAACTATTGCTGAAATTGCGTAGGAAATGGTAGTCGAAACTGATCACAATTTAATAGAGGTGTGGAATAATGCATCTAGATATTATTACAACCATTATCACAAAGTCCCTCGAAATACATCAATACTTTCGGGACGTTTATGGATGTATGAGTTGTTTAATGGGCACCAAGGCCAGTTTGAAGATGCTGTCAGTAAGTCCAAACCAGGCTTCTTGTTGTTATGTGACGCGCTTCATAGTCTTGGGTTAACACTGCCACAGCGGGAGCATGGCGTTCCGCTGGAAGAGAAGGTAGCCATTTTCATTTGTGCATTGCAGGGAATGTCTTGGAAAAATTTGCAAGAACGGTTCTAACACTCAAAGGAGACATTGTCACGCAATTTCCATGAGGTTATGCAAGCTATGATATCGTTCACATCGGTTCATAGTAGGAGTCTTACGCCCGAGCAAGTGTAACAAATGGGCCATCCACATTTACGATCGCAACGGCGGTACCGGCCATTCAAGGTGACACTTTCCATAAAATTTTAGTGAATATAGTGTCGACATATACCTTGGATTTTTTATTTATACTTTCTGAAAAATGGTGCGTTGCGTAGGACTGCATCGGTGCACTAGACGACACGCACAAGATAGCTCGTGTCTCGCAAGAGTACGCCACTTCGTACTTTGGCCAGAAAGGCATGCCAACACAAAATATACTGGTCATATGTGACTTCGATTTGTGCTTCACGTTTGTCTCAGCCAGTTGGGACAGGAGCATGCACGACAACAGGGTGTTGCATTATGTCACAACCGAGCCTAAACATCGCTTCCCGCACCTCGCACCTGGTAAAAATTATTAAACATTTAATAAAATAGTATAATTTAAAAATAATAGCAGACAAATTACAACATCATACTTGCTCTCGTACAAAAAATTGATAAAATTACTATTTTCAGCTGCTGATTGGAAAGATTATGAATATTATAAACATATCGGTAGGATTGATTTCATATTTTCTTCAAGTGTGCACTGAAGAAAATGAATAACATTTCAATGCTGGTAATACAAACAAAATTCGTACGTATTGGTAGTGCTGCTGCTAAAAATTGTGCTCAGTTTAGTCATGCAAGTGCAATGTAGTTTCTTCCCTCAAATAATTGCCTTCACTAATGGCCACATATTTTGCTTGCATGTACAGAACATATTTGTATCAAAATTTCATTATCATCAAATTGCAAGTTTCAACATCCAATATGTCCACATGATAATGCGATTATACATAGTATCATTTCAAAAAAAATTGTAAATAAACAAATGAGAAAATAAATTAATTTGAAAAAATTTTATTTCGAAACAAAATATTTAAAACTACAATTTACTAAAAACAGAAATATAATTGAAAATTGTTGTATTTGACAAGAAAATTTATTGACAAAAAAAGTGGTTGAAAACAAAATTGGAAAACAAAATAATTAGTAACACAATAATAGAAAAATTATTTATTTGGAAAAAAAAAAAAACTAAATGGAAAGAAAAATTATTTCACAAAAAAAAAACATGTAATTGGAAAATCATTATTTGAAAATCAAAATTAATTGAAAAACAATTACTTGCAAGAAAAATTATTTGAAACAAAAAACTTACTTGAAAAAAAAATAAAATTTGTTACTAAAAATTTTAAATGTCACTTTAAAAACAACCTAAACTCATTTTTTGACACTACGGTTTTTCCTCAAATTATTGTAGCTGACAACCATTTATAAACCAAAAAAACTATTTTCGAACGATGTTTTATTGGCAGTAATTTTGAGTTTTGTAATTATAAACTACAAACTGACAATGAAATGGTTACCAAACAGGCCACAGTGAATAACATTTCTATGTTCGTTGCAGTAAAATACTATTTGGTGGATAGCGGCTATAGCAACAAGACAGGGTACCTAGCCCCGTACAAGGGGTATAGGTATCACCAAAATGCCCATCGGAATTGAACACCACAGAATGAGTTTGAACTGTTCAATAAGGCACATTTGTCATTGCGTAATTGTATCCAGCAGACATTCGATGCCTGGAAGTCGAGATGGGGGGCATTGCGGAATATTTAGAAGTTGAGTTTCTCTAATCAGGTGACCTTTGTATGTGTGTTGATGGCGTTACATAACTTCATACGCCGACACAGTCAAATTGATGAGGTCACGTTGGCTATCCCAGACAACGACGAATACGTGGCCCCAGAAATGCCCAACCACGATGAATACACACGAGTTGCCAATGTGATTAAGGAAGGGGACTCCGATCCTGCAATGGCTGCTGTAAGAGCAAAACATTACATACCAACTCAGACGGCAAGCGCAACGGTAAGGGCGAATATTTGAAACAATAATGTTGGTTAAAATTTTAATATATGTAACTGAGATTCAAATTTATATGATCATATATTTATAAAAACGTTTGGTTTTAATATTTTGATGTCTTCGGTAAAATGGATTATGAACGAATTTTATTTATAAAGGAAGTATGTCCAAACATTAACATATGAAATACATGAAGGACATATGTCCAATAATTTTGTGATACTAGCAATATTTTTTTTAGATGCACCTTCTATAAAGAAAAATCTATGTCGAAGAAATTTGAAAAAACACATAACACAAAAATAACGCAATAAATTTGTTTTGCTTGTGTGAATTTTTAATACTTTTCAGCAAGAACTTTATATACTTTTCTATGCCTTTTTATGTTACATATGTCCACAAAAAATTGTTCAAAAAAATAAAAAAAATTACAATTTTTTTTTGTTTGTTATGGTACAGGGTTTTGGTTTGTTGTTATTGGTCCCACATATCAAGCAAGACCAGCTAATAAAAAAGAAAAAGAATAAAAATAAATAAAAAAGTAAATGTTCAACAACAACACTGTGCATGACCGTTGCACAGTGTTTCCCATTGTCCAGCTAATACAAAAGGAAATGAATAAAAAATAAAAAAATAATGTTCAACAACAGCACTAAAATATGACCGTTGCACAATGTAATGACCCCAAAACATGTGTCATATTTATCAGTAATTAATTATGTGTTAATATAAATTGATTGGGAAATATCTGTTTGAATTAGAAAAATATATGTTGGAATTACGACTTCGGGACTGAAATTGATGACCGTAATGGGTTCAGAAAATGAAATTGAGCACGTCTATGTGATATCGGGAATTTTTAGAACCAGTTGAGAAATTAAATTGAAGACTGAATTTCGTCTGATTCGTTAAGCCTCGTTTGGCTCAAGTTTTTGGTACAAAAACTATTTATATGATATATATGGATAAAGATAAGGTTTAGACTCTTATTTGACTCAACCCAAGAAAAGAAAAATCTAGAAAAGAGAGAGAGAAGAGAGAATTCGGGAGAAAGGAGAGACCAAGAGGGAAAGAAGAAGAAAAAGGGGAAATCAAGTTTTAAACTTCTCTATCCAAGTGTTAAGGTAAGATTTTCATGAAATTGATTGGTGATCCTTGACATCTAGCATGTTGGACTCAAGATTATGGCATAATAGTATGAAGTTCATGTTTATATTTGGCAATTTGAAGAAGAAACTCCATGGATTTGAAAATGAAGCTTAATATGTATGTTTATGGTTTGATCTTGTATATGTGCTCATGTGGGTTTTGTTTAAAAGTTTTGATGTTGAATTAAGTTGGTTTTCAAGTGTTAATGGTTAAATCATATTGTTGATCAATGATATTGAGCTTTGATTTCATAAGATTGGAAGTTAATGTTTCAAAGAAAAGGATGAAGCTTAGAAGAAGAACCAGAGTTCCGGAGTTTAGCATGGTTCGCTCGAGCGGAGGTAAGCCCGCTCGAGCGGAGAAATCAGCCTCCCAGCAGTTTTGAAAGATTGTACAGTCCGCTCGAGCGGACAAAGGGGCGCTCGAGCGGAGGACCTTTTTCAGGAAAGCTTTTGGAAGTTGTTTTACATGATTTTTAGCATGTTAATGGCATCATTCAGCATTTCATGAGTATGAATTAAAGTAAAGAAAGATAAGAACGCACATGAAAGAATAAAATGGCATGAATTATGTGATGATGTGTATTGAAGAAATGTGTTATAATGTTGATGTTTGCAGGTCAAGAAGTGAAGACCGTGCCACCGGTTTTGGAAACCCCTGTGAGTAACATTTTTGTAAAGATATGTTATTATGAAATTATGTTTCAAAAATGCTATGTTATGTATGGATTATGAAATGATAATGTTTTCTGTGAACGAATGTCCTATTTTGCGAATCTAGTATGGCATCCATAGATAGTTGAAGTCGTGGGGGACGACATAGAAGTGCAGGCCCATGCGCTTGAGTCATGGGGGACGGCATGGAAATGTAGGCCATGACCAGTTTACGAGATCTCGGTATGTGTTTAATCGTGTCCGGGACCGGTTACTCTAGTCGTTAGTCGACACATGTTATGTTATGTTATGTTCTATGGAGTATGCCATTATGTATGTTCTTATGAGATGATTATGATTACGTCTATGAATGTTATGTTTTTGGATTTATATGAAATGTCGGAATTCGTTCACTACCTCTTTACGTTAATGTTACTTGCTGATCTCTAGCTCATTGTTTGTATTTATGTATTTATAGGTGAGCCTTCAGGGAGTCAAGCCTAAGTTGAGATTTGCATCGAGCCTACCAGTTTTGTGTGCCTCCGAGTCGGGGCTAGGCCTGGAAGGCCGTTTTGTGAGCTTTGTCTTGTTGCTCAGTGGCAAGTGCCTATGTTTTGTATATGTGGCTTGAGTCTATGATGGATGTATGATCTTTTGTTTATGTGATGTACAGTAAGTGGGTAAATTAACACATTTTGGCATGTAATACTTGTTCATATTAATGCACAGCTCTTTGGACTATTAGTATTTTGTTTTCGCTTCCGCGAGCCCCGTTTATTTATGTTATGTACAGAAAGGCCTGTGGTAATCTAGGATTACTGGCCAATTACGATGCCAAACTTTTAGGGGCGGGTTTGGGTCGTGACACACAATGTTTCCCATTGTCCAATTACGTGGACCAATAGGAGCCACTTATTCACAGGCACGCTACCCAACAAGCACGTAACATCTCTTCCTGCTACTGTGTTAGTTTGGAAGGGTAAAAGAGTCATTTTAGCATTTATAATAATATTATATTACACATTTTTTCATAAAAAGTCAAAAAGTTATCCTAAATAACCATATTTTTTTCCTTCACTTTTTAGTCCAAAAAGTCAAAAAGTGCACTTATTTAGGACACCCCAAACAATCTCTTAATACGGGTGGGCTGGGTTGGTGTGGCTCAAAGAGATGGGTAATCTACCATCTAATTTGCACCCACGAAAAGTCGGGTTGACTGAAAGGTGGATAATTTGTCATCCAACTCGTACTAAAAAAAAGTAGAAAATCACCCATGCATTTCGTTAGTGTGGCTTAAAGAGGTGGGTAATCTGCTCTCAAACCCACACCCATGAAAAGTTAGGTTGGTACAGCTTAGAGGTGGATAATCCACCATTCGACCCGCACTTACGAAAAGCAGAAAATCACACCATCCACCTGCCCAAAACCTTTCTGGTTGGGTTGGGTTGGGTTGGGTTGAGCAGGTCGTTCCCCTAACTAAATTACATTCTTCAAGTTTAAACAAAATACAATAACATCTATAGGGTTGGAATAATTATACTCATCTCCTTTTTAATGAGATTAAAATTAGAGTGCTGCTATTAACACTTACCATTTTCCGTTGGACCCCCACCTCTTTCATTTTTTTTTTTTTTTTTTCAATTTTATCCCAACATAAAATTTCACCTTTACCCTTATCCCTCATATTCTAACCCTAATTTTTCAAACCCTAACCCTAACCCCTCTCAACTCCGGCTACCACCTTCACCGACCGCCGGCCAGCCCCTCACCTCTAGTCGCCACCTCCATCTCCTTCTTCTTCTTCTTCTGACATTGCGATCTCCACTGCAATCGTGATCTCCACCCCTACCAATCACGAACCCCACCGCTACTTGCAATATATATATTATATATAATATCTCTCTGTGCGCATGGTTGGATCGATAAGGTTTGGGGGCGCAATGGTGACGGGGACAATGATCTGTGACCTCAAACCCTAGCCACATCCATCGCTGTCACGATCTGAGATCTCAACCCTAGCCGTCGTCGTGATTTGTGACCTCAAACCCTAGTCGCCTTCATTGCCGTTGCGATTTGAGTTGGGATGAGCAGCGATCGACGATGGTGGCTAGGCGATGGTGGCGAGAGAGAGAGGGGGGCTTGTGGCGGTGGCTCTGGATTGAGGTTGTTTGAAGTTGTTGGGGGTGGTCGACTGTGGGGGTCGCAATGAAGTTTGATCGAAAAGTGGCTCTGGATTGGAGTTGACCGAAGAGTGGCGCCGGCGGTGGAGGTTATGGCCGAAGCTGACAATGGTTGGGTTGGAAAGGTGGGTTAAAGTGAGGATATAGTTGGAATTAAGGTGAGGGGTTCAAAGAGAAAATAAAGGGGCCTCATTTAGCTGGATGGGGGTTCAGAGAAGTGAGGGGTCCAAAGAAGAAAGGGAGGTGTTAATAGCAGCACTCTAAAATTATCAAAATTAATATAGGTGACGTGTAAACACATCAATAAATTAAGATAAAATATATAGTATTTCAATATAAAAGGATGATAATATCATTCATAAGATTAATGAATCATTAATGAAAAGGAGACAAGGTGTTAAATGAATTAAAATTTTAAGAAAAAATTCAATATAATAAAACTAAATTTGTAAAATTCAATTTATTTTCTTTAAATCTCAAATAAGATTGTTGGAATTTACCACTTATATATTGTGTTGTCTCACCTGAAAGAATGAGTAAATTCTGAAGCCAGCTTTTGTTGATTTGATCAATATCGTTAATAACTTGGTGGTATTAATGACTCGGTAATATTACAAATTTAGATTTAACAATTTAGAAATTATCCAAAATTATCATCTTGTGGTTTAGATTTATTTTATACATGAACCCCACTACACCAATTCAATCCCAATCACTCAATCTCTTTCGGGATAAATTCGGGATAGTTTAAGGTGGGGTTTGTAGTATTTTTTTTAATGACTTGGTCCTGTCACGATTAGTGCAAATATTTCCTATCCCGAAAACAAAATGAAGAAAATGTATTTTTTTCCTCGTTTAATTATTAAATGATGTTAACTTCCTCCACTTGTATGGAGAATATAAAGATAGAAGGAAAATTAATTATGATGTTTTTGAATATATATATATATATTTTCATATGGACATAAGTATCCCTGTTTTTATAAGACAAAGATTCTCTAATTTTTAGAATTTGTGTTTAGAATCTATTTTTGAAAAATTATAAATTGGTTTGAAAAAATAAATATAAATATATTTGAATTTTTTAATATTATTTTATGTTCTAAAAATATGAAAATTATTAGTATTTGATTTTTTTTATAAAAAAAATCATCAATCTAAAATTTAATTTTTTTAAAAAAATAATAATATACAACATCAAATTGAAGGAAGGTGAAGGCATACAAAAAAATGGAAGAGAAGGATGCAAAGCAAAAGGGTATTTTTGTCTCATTATAGATATATATATATATATTATAATAAATAAATAAAAAAAAAGTGAAGGCAACTTTTAAAGTTGTATTACTTTTCTATATAAATTGATATAAATGTATTCATTTAATGTCTTCTTACATATGCCTTTAGGGCACATGTTAATAAAAATCTTATTATATATACATACATCAAGGTATAATTTAATTTGTTAAATATAATAAGATTAAAATAAAAAAATATTCATATACATATATTTCATTTTTTACCCCTCTCCCTCTCTTCTTTGGATGGCAACAGATCGGGTTTTCAAATTTTACTTGTGAATTTTTAATTTTAAACTCAACTATTTTAATGATACAATTTCGAACTTTATCCTAACTTTAACAGTTTTGATTTACTTACCTCTATACTTAATCCTACCCTATCAATGCCCTCCCAAATATTTTTTAGAAAAAATAACCAATAAGTCTTGTTTTGCTTTTAAGATTACTATCAAATTCTTATCAAGTTTCAATATGGACAACTAAGTCCCATTTTTCGTAACATATTTTGAAAAAGTTCATTGCCCCATAATGGTGAAAGTTATCTCAAATTTACCCCTCATTTAATATGAAAATATTTTTAATCTAAGTAAAATAATATTTTTTAATTATAAAAATTATAATATAGAATTAAAAAAATCATAAATCACAATGAAAAAATTATCCAAAAGTTTTATTTTGTTTTGAAAATTATTATTGAGTTATATCAAATTTCAATATTAACAAATATATCTTCTTCTTCTTTTATAAATTATTATACATAAAAACAATTCAATTGTTCATAATAGTATAGTAATATTTTATTTTCATTTTATATTTTTCATTAAAATATGAACAAAAAAGTTCATAAATAAATTCAATTATTATAAATTTTATAATTAAATTATTTTTAATTCTTCAAATTAAATGATTTTTCATAAACAAAATTATAAGTATAAGATTAATAATTTTTACAATTAAAATTTTAAATTTTAATTAAGCTACAATTATTTATAAAATTGTTGTTCATATTAAATATGAAGGGTAAAATTGCGATAAGACACCCATTATGGATCAATGAATTTTTTGGGAACCTTTTAGTTATCCATATTTACAGTTAATAGGACGCATTAGTAATATTAAGAGCAAAATAGGAGTTATTAATTATTTTGTCTATTTTTTTTTATTAAAATCAAGTTGAGACAAATATGATTGGATCAGGTAATTTTACCATCCCTTCTCTTTTTCTTTTCTTTTTTTTTTTTCCAACTCTCAATACCCATCAGCATATGTTATCTCATATGTTTAATCTGTTTTTCATTAGTATAGTCTCCTATTAAAGGAGATTTTGTTATCGCATGTTTAATTTGTTTTTCATTAGTATAATCTCTTTTGTAACCTCTTTTCAAAAAATTATTTTAAAAATTTCCGACTCTCAATACTCATTAGCATATGTCATCATAAATTTATTATTTTTAAATTGTAATTTTTTAATTTTATATTGTTTTAGTGAGTTGGTGGGGTGGTGGTGGTGGAGATATAGAGATAGTGTTGTGGTAATGGTAAAAGGATAAAGTAGTGGAGATAAAATGAGGATGGCAGTGGTGGTGTAATGATGGTGGTAATTAACCCCAAGAGGCTGGCTTAGTGGGTGTCGCTTGGGGTCTGGGGGTGTGCTCCCTCCATTCGGTGCTACGATTCCTGGGTTTTGCACTAAGTTTCAATATTTAAAAAACTCATAAAAGATTTCTGGATTTGTTGTATTATTTTCACCTAATTTGGTCTGAAATAGACACAGATCAGAGAGAGGAGAAATGAGACTGGTAGGTCTCCAAGAAAATGGTAATAGGGAAATAGCTTTGTCTAGTTTTCCTTTGGGAGCTAAGAACAAGTACAGGAGGATGGACTCTAAGCTTGTAGGATGATAATGGTGAGATAAGATCTAAAGAAAGAGAAAGAGGGTGAAGATTGTGTTGTTTTGCTGGAGATTCAACCGTGTAAAGCTAGGATGATGATGGTAATGTTGATCAGCCGATTGGGTTTGATAAAGATGGAGAGATGGATGGCATAGAGAGAGAAAGAGAGAGAGAGAGAGAGAGATGCTTAGCGTACTGGCTTAATGAAAATGAAGATGAGAAAGAGAGAAGGTGGGTTGTCTTGAGAAAGCAGCCGATGATTCCAGAATTCTCAAATCAGCCGTTGGATTGTGAAAACATCAACGGTGTGAATGATGTCTTGGAATGCAAAAAGAGTCGTGCTTTTATTTTCCTACAAAAAAATTAAAAAGAAAAAAATATTGCAAAACAAAAAGAAATTTGTCCCTGTTTCTTGATGAATAATTACGGGAGAATGTATTTTTTTAATGTAGTTAATAAATTTTTTTTAGTGGTATGTTTTTTGGTGGAGTGACTTATATTAATTTTATTTTTTTTCAATTTTTATATTTTTCTAGTTGGGTATAATGTGAATATATAACTTTTTTTATTTATTTATTACAAACAGTTGAAAAAGGTCACAAAGGCCAAATAAATAAATAAATAAATCACTAGAAAATCTATATCCAAACAACACCTACAAACTTGGTGGGAAAGTTGGTTGAAATTTGCCAAAATAGCATGTGACCATTGGAGCACCATTGCTATAATTTGGGAAAATAACACTATTCATTACCAAATTGTAGCAATGGCAATGCTATTTTAGCAAACACCATTGGAGATGTTCTAATAGGCTAAAAGTTATTAAAAAAAAGAAAATTATGGATAGAGGTTCATACTTAATGTTGACTAAATTTATATTATTTATACGTAGATATTAATGTGTTCCATTATGATTTTCACTGCCCTCACTATCACCGATGTAAGGTTTACTTGACAATGACAATTGATCGAAATACCCGTGAGGGTGTTTATCACGCAAGATGGAATAATCCGGAGACAAAAAGTTGGTGTTAATGGTCCTGTTTGGTGTAATTGTTAAAACAGATTATGAATTATAGCTTAACAGATTATAGATTATGACTTTAATCAGCAGTTGTTAATCTGTTTGGTGTAACTGTTGGATTATAGATTTAAGTTGCTGAGTAGTGTTTGTTAAATAAGTTGTGAAGTAACTTTTTCAATTAACTTTTATTTTTTATTATTCACTATTTGTCTACATTTCTCATAAAAAATAATAATAATATTCTATAGTCCATTTAGATCTTTTTCTATTTTTAAAAAAATAAAAAATAAAAAAATCTAAGAGTATAATCGTGAATTAACATGTCCACAGTAAAAGCTGATAATTAGAAGCAAGGGGTGATCAACTTCTCAGAATCAGTTTTTTTGACTTAAAATAAGTTGTTAGAATCAGAAACTGTTTGAAATAAATTTAACCAAACAGTCCAAAATAACTTTTTAAAATCAAAATCTATAAGTTGGCTCAAAAAAACCCTACCAAACATCCCCAATATAGGTTGGTATTCAATGCAAAATAACCCTCTTTGCTAACTATTTATACAAACCTTGACTTCCTTTACCAAGAGTCATTATCTGTTACAAATAGACACAATGCTTTTTGGTGTTTAAATTCAAACCAACTTCCAGATTATTTTTCATCTTGCGGGAAGGTTTGTAGACCACCATATAATATAGATTTGGTGTGAGAGAGTGCACCATATTATGGTGTGATCATCTCTCATGCCTTCATCTCCCATTTGATCACATTATAATATTGGTGATAAAACCTGAGTTGGGCATGTTTACCTCAGTACCAAAATTTTGCCTCATGCCAACTTTCATCTATGAATGTACCTCATAGATCAACATCCGATAGTGACTTGGCCATACGTGCGTACGAATGTGTTCTCTCACTAACAATACATTCCAGATGACTTCAATTCACTATATTTCAAATGAACTACATCAATTTTCAGTGCTGGGTTCATAGTCCATACCCAATCACCATTGACGACTTTAGCCGCACACATTCCTCATTTGTCGACCTGCGCCAAAATTTTTGTTAAGTACTTCCTCTAAGGCCCATTCCTGAAGGTTTTCCTTAACACACCTTATCAACGACTTTTTGCTGATCAAGCAGACAACATCATCTAGTCAGCATGTTGCATATCATGGACTTTACATCTCATGCTAACTATGATGTCTGTACCTTGTCAGTTTCTCTATCTTATTACCTGACCAAACACATGTTTCCATGGAAGATAGAGTTGCAAAACATCGGTTATCTAGGCATCCCTAAAGTCATCTGACTATGCTTTTATATAAGTAGCTAAACGACCTAGCTAGGCATTTTTCAATCCCATATTAGCTACATGTTCTCTAAATTTTTCCAGAGACAACCTTTTAGTCATAAGGTCGGCCACCATCTCTTTTGAGGGTATATAGTTAACTTTAATTTCATTTCTTTCCACTATGTCCTGAATATAGTGGTAACTTATATCAATATGTTTTCCCTTAGAGCTATTCGCTCCACTTTTTATTAATGAGATGGCGGACTGATTATCATAAAACATATTGACTAGTCTGACAAGTATACCTAATTGTAAACTGTCAACAAATCGTTTTATCCAGACCGCATTACTCACGGCTGTGCTACAAGTTATGTATTCAGCTTCCATAGTGTACTTTGTAACACAACTCTGTTCTTACTTAACCAAGAAACTGTTGTTCTCCCAAACAAGAACACATGACCACTAGTAGATTTTCTATTATCTACATCTTCTGCAAAATCTGCGTCAGTGTATCCTTTTATGTCTAGATCACACAAACCAAAACATAACTTCAAATTCTGAGTGCCTTTTAAATATCTGAATATTCTTTTGACTGCTTGCCAATGTTCCTTTCCTAGATTGGATTGAAACCTACTTACCAATCTGACTGCATGCCAGATGTCAGGTCTTGTGCTTGTCGTAGCATACATTAGACTGCCTACTGCTTGAGCATATGGGACATTTCTCATTTCTTCAATGTCAGACTTAGTTTAAGGACTCATACTTTTACTAAGACTTTGTCCCTTGCAAACAGACATGCTTAAAGAATTACAGTTATCCATATTAAATCTTTTGAGCACCTTGTCTAGATATTTCTCTTGATCTAGATAATAATTTTGAATTTCTATCTCTTGAAATTCTAATTCCTAGAACATAGGTTGCAAGACCCATGTCTTTCATTTCAAATCTAGATGCCAAGAAAGTTTTGGTTTTTATAATCATATCTGGACAATTTCCTGCTAACAATATGTCATCCACGTATAAAGACAATATTGCTAACTTGTCATCATTTTTCCAGATATAAACACTGATCTAATGGACTCACAACATAGCCCATTTCTAAAATGGCTTGGTGGAATTTCAAGTACCATTGTCTTGAAGATTGTTTAAGTCCATACAGAGATTTCTTCAACTTGTAGGCTTTATCCTCGTTGCCTTGGTTCTGGAAGCCATCAGGTTGCATCATATAAATTTCCTCTTTTAATTCTCCATTGAGAAAAGTTGTTTTAACATCTAATTGATGCAATTCCAAATCCATCATGGCTACTACCGCTATTAGAATCCTTATTGAGGCAAATTTTGCAATAGGAGAATATGCATCTACAAAGTCTACTCCAGGCTATTGAGTGAATCCCTTGGCTACTAACCTAGCCTTGTATTTCTCCAAACTTCCATCTACTTTGAATTTCTTTCTAAGAACCCATTTGCAACCAATGGCTTTTCTTCCATTCGGGAGATCGGTTAATTCCCAAACATCATTTTTCTTAATCGTGTCAAGTTCTTCATTCATTGCCCCAAGTCATTGTGTAGCATCACTGCTACTCATTGTTTCATTATAACTAGTAGGATCATCTACTAAGTTATTAAGTTCTTCAACTTGAAAAACATAATAATCTTTCAAAAACGTAGATGTAAGTCTTGCTCTCTTACTCCTACTTATCGCAGGATTCGAAACAGGTAAAACAACATAATGTAATTTGCATTTCCTCCCACTATTAGATGGTTCTGGGAGAATATGTGGATCATGTGACAAAGAAGGAAGAGAAGAATCCTGAGATACTTCAGAGAGCAATTCAATTTGTTCAATAGGAGTAGCAAGATCAGTGGATTTAAGAAAAATAGAATCTCTACTTTCTATTAATCCACGTTCGGGATGGTAAAAATGATAACCACTCCCATTTTCAACATAGCCAATAAACTTGCATTCCTAAGTTTTACTTTCCAATTTATCCCTTAAAGGTTTGGGAATAAGTACATGTGTTTTACATCCCCAAACTTTGAGATTTTGAACATTAGGTTTAGTACCATGCCAGCATTCGTAAGGAGTTAGAGGTTTGGCTTTTGTTTCGACTCTATTTAATATGTACGAAGCGGTGGGCAAAGCTTCCCCCAAAAAATGAATAGGAAGATCAGCATGAGCTATCATAGACCTTGTCATTTCCATTAGAGTACGATTTCGTCTTTCTACGACCCTTTTTTGTTGTGGGGTAACAAATGTTTTATGCCATTGTCCTTGCAGAAAAATCCATAGCTTCATATTCACACCTTATCATTATTCAAGTATTTAGTGGACCGACCAAGTTGCTTTTCTACCTCTAATTTATATTCCTTAAACTTTTCAATTGCCTCTAATTTGTGTTTAAGAAGGTAGATATGTCCATATCTTGATTAATCATCAGTGAAAGTAATAAATTATTTCATGCCTCGATGAGTTTTAGTTCTTAAAGGGCCACAAATGTCCAAATGAATTATTTTGAGTAATTCCGATGATTTCTAATGTTTGAAAAATGGCTTGCTAGTCATTTTGCCTTTGATACATGGTTCACATATATCAAAATTATCGGAACATACTTTAGGCAATAAGACACTTTTAAACATTCGAGACATTTTATTTTTATTAATGTGACCTAACCTTAAATGCCACAAATAAGAACTATTTACTAGTAGAAACATATAAATAATCAGAAATACATACTTTATTATTATCAATAGGAAAAGAGTACATGTCATTCACTCTTACACCTTTCACTAATACATTTCCTTTTTTAATTAATACTGTGTTAAACCTAAAATTAATCTTAAACCCTTTTGGGTTAACACCAGTACTGAAATTAAATTTCGGCGAATGTTGGGTACACAAAGCACATCATGAAGCACAATGGAAGTTCCATTAATAGAGAATTGACAGTTGTCGATGCCCAAAACATCACTATAGGAGTTGTTGCCCATGTAGATTCTATGTTCACCAACCTTCTTTTCAGTAAACTCCACGAACATGTCTTTATTTTGCACAATATGCCTAGTTGCAGCAGAATCAATCTATCATGAATTTGATGAAAGTTCAAGCACTATTGCTTCATAAACTGTCATGGCAACAGGGTTATGATCCTTTTTCTGCTTCTTCTGAGGACAAGTGGTTTTGATATGACCTTTTTGACCGCACTTGTAACATGCGCCAATCTGATGCTTGTGATGTTGTTGTTTTTGCCATTCTTGTTGTTTCTTCCATCCTTTCTGAAATCCCTTCTTTCATTTTTTCTTGAAAGAAGTAGTCTTTTTCTTGTTGAATGGTGTGTGGGAATTATTCTGTGGTTGTGGTGAAGATTGTGCCATCAACAAGTTAGAAGACAAACCTTCTTTACGCCTACGCTTCATTCTTTCTTCTTCCAAACTAAGAGTACATGCAATGTTACCATTGAAATCTCTCGTCCGCTATGAGTTAGAGATGTGATAACATGATCCCAAGACAATGGAAGACTATTAAGTATGGTAGTTACTTGCATCTTGTCCGACAAAGGGTGATCAGCGTTGGATAACTCTTTAGCAATTAATTCCATTTGATTAACATGATTACCAGCACTATCATTATCACTCATACGACTGTTATTATATTTGTCCAAGAGCAATTGAATTTCAGTGTCTTATCGAACTCCATACTTACTTTCTAGTGCTTCCATTAATTGTTTTGCAGTTTCACGCTCTTCAAAAAGTGGACTAATGTTGTCTTTCATATTATGTAACATAGTTGCCTTTGCCATTGCATCATCTTCTATCCACTTATTTTGAAACCAATTAGAATCATCATCTGATTTATAAGTGGATAAAGTGTGCAATGTTTTTTCATGTGTAAGAAGATAAGAAATGTGGCGTTTCCATGCTCGGAAATTATTTCCATTAAGCATCTCAATTCTTAAAGAATCCATGGCATTTTTAATAGCCATACTAAAAACAAAATGTATTACAATAAAAATTCAAATGTGGATATTACTAATTAAAATAAAAAAATAAGAAAAATTAAATACAACATCAAGTCTTAATAAGGATAAGCCTTGTAGTTGTTGAGTCGGCCCCTGTGATAAGTAAAAAATCGATCGTCTTGCCTTGGGTAAGAACAATGATGAAAACCCAATGGCCTATTAAACCCAATACTTTGCTTATAAGTATTGTAAAAATAGTTACGAGCCTAAGGGACACAACAGTGCTTATTAAATATTTTTTCTTTGGATGTTTTACTGTGTAACACCCTTGGATAGCCTCATTGTCTAATTATTTCTTTTGAAAATTTAGGACAATTACCCATGGATAAATTCTTAGAAGAATTTTGGAAATTTTGGCTTTTGAATGACTGAAAACGGCCTTGAAATGAGTGCAAACGAGCCAAAAAACCGTTTGGACCAGGCTGTTGTCGGTCCAAGGGCTGGGCTAAACCGGTGGATCAAGGCGCGGGTCTGGGCGCAGAGCAGAACGGCGCGGACCTTGGCTGGAACGCGGGTCAGCGCGCTGGGCAGTCGAGTGCGGGTCGCGGGGGTCTGCGTCTCTGGCCTGGGCTACGCTTGTGGCTTTGGGCTGCTGGGCTCTGTCCGCTGCTTAGGGCTAGTGGGTCGCGCGTGGCTAGTTTGGGCTTTTAGCAAAATTGGCCCAATTGACTTATTTTTAATTTTCAAGCCCAAGGGGACAGATTTCCTAGCAGTAAATCTAAGTTTTAGCCCTTTTGTCTTTAGCCCAAATGCCTGATCTTTCAAAACAGAATCTGCAATGGCTTTATTGCTCCGATTATCTTCTCCGGTGACAGGTGTCGGAGACCAAACACTAAAAATTGAACTTTGTGGGTCAATTTTTTGCTGTTTTTCACAATGAATTGCACCGTTGTGATCAAAATTCTAAGAAGAACAAGATGGGGCTAATTTGGAGATGCAATTTGAACCAAAAAATATTTTATAAAATTGTTTCTAATGGTACAATTCTGCCTCACTTTTGGCAAGGTCCGGAACAATAGCACCACGAACGGTTATTTTCTTTGGATAGTTTTCTGCGAATACAACACGTTGGTGATGATTAAATAAACAAACGAAATTAACCAATGCCGAAGATTGGCAGTTAATAATTTTCTGAATTTTTGGTAAAAAGAATTCGGAAAATTTTTGTTCTTCCGGATTGTATTTTGACATCTGCGATAATGTGTAATCCAAGCTCTAATACCACTGTAAGGTTTACTTGACAATGGCAATTGATCGGAATACCCGTGAGGGTGTTTATCACGCAAGATGGAATAATCCGGAGACAAAAAGTTGGTGTTAATGTAGGTTGGTATTCAATGCAAAATAGAACCCTCTTTGCCAACTATTTATACAAACCTTGACTTCCATTACCAATAGTCCTTATCTGTTACAAATAAACACAATGCTTATCTTGGTGTTTAAATTCAAACAAACTTCCAAATTATTCGTTTCATCTTGTGAGAAGGTTTGTAGACCACCATATAATATAGATTTGGTGTGAGAGAGTGCACCATATTATGGTGTGATCATTTGTCATGCCTTCAACCGACACCACTATTATTATACCCCTACCATTGCCATTGTCATCGCCGTTGCCACTACGCTACCACCACCATTGTCATCATCATCTCAAACCACTACAGAAAATCGAGGATTTAATGGTGTTTAATTAGCGGTGTTTTATTAAACGCCACTTTTTCTAATAATTAACGGCGTTTTTTAAATGTCGCATTTGTAATTAATTAGAACGATCCCATTTTATGAATATAAGACGTTTGAAAACGCCTCCAAATTCTGTCTCTCTTCACACCTTATTTTGTCTCTCCGAACCTTTATTTTGAAAACCCTATTTTGAGCATCGTGGTCTATAATATGAAGTTCGAATCTATCACTCAGTCAAATCTCTCACTCACTCTTTTGCTCTCTCCTTCTCTTAGAGGATCGAATCAATATGAAGTTCTCTCTCTCTCGATTCTTCTTTAGCTCGGTGATTCATCTAAAAGCGATTGCGATTTGAAAGTTCTCTCTATCTCTCTCTCTCTCAATTTTAAGCACCACCGTCTACAATCTTAGAAAAACCAATCGAATCCTTCAAAATCTTCTTCAGCTTTGTGATTTATCTCAATGATGGTGTTCTGTTTGTGGATTTGGAACTTTTCGTCTTCTTCGATCAGAGGTTAGTTGTTTGTTTCTTAGATGTTTCTTCTGTGCTCTATTTGTGAATCTCTTTTTGCTCATCTTCTTTTGTGTTTCTTTTGTGTTTTGTTTGTGATTTATCTCTGTTTCTTTTGTGCTCTGGATCAGTGTTTTGAAAAATGCTGAATTAGTGTTTCAGTAATTGTTTTTCACTGATGTGTTGCTTTGCACTATGAGATCTAGATTGTGCTGT
Source organism: Camellia japonica (assembly GCA_030407325.1). NCBI lineage: Eukaryota > Viridiplantae > Streptophyta > Magnoliopsida > Ericales > Theaceae > Camellia > Camellia japonica. Next base: position 74,675,652 of record JAPPVO010000024.1, read on the forward strand.
TAGTGGAGATAAAATGAGGGTGGCAATGGTGGTGTAATGATGGTGGTTATTAACCCCAAGAGGCTGGCCTAGTGGGTGTGGCTTGGGGTCTGGGGGTATGCTTCCTCCATTAGGTGCTATCAACTCCTTAGGGCTACGCCCACATATTTTTCCTAAGACATGTGGAGGGGCACTTTACGTGGGTTTTGGGATTAGTCGAGGTGCGTATAAGTTGACCTGAACGCCTAGTCATTAAAAAAAATGATGATGGTTATTTTGTGGTGGAATGATGGTGGTGGTTATGACAATAATGGTAATGATTGTGTAGATGAAGGGTTGTTGTAGTGGTAATAACAACGACAACTATTCAGGTAGTAGTGAAATGATGGTGGTGCTTATGATAACAATGACAATGGTGATGAAGATAGTGGTCGTGGTGGCAGTGGTGATGGTGACAGTTGTGAGGTTATAATAGTGTATATTGATATTTATGTATAAGTATTTATAAATTCAGACAGAGTTAACTAATTTTTCTATCATTTATTATTATTATTTTTTTAATTTTTAGTTTGCATTTTAAGAGTCACTTAAATTTTTAAGGGATACCATTTGTGGTTATCAAATAGGTTTAATTAATTTTTAATTAATAAATTCAATTTTAACTGTTGAATTTTGTTATCAAACACCACCTTATTTAGACACTTAAAATTGGCACATAAAAATTAATGAAAATATCATGATTCATATAATTTAAAATTTTAAGCAACTTTTATAAGAGCATCTCCAATAGAGTTGCTAAAGGAGTTGCCAAAGCTATGATTTGGCAAGAGGGAAAAAATGAGGTCTCCGATGGCCTGCTATTCCTTCTGCCAAATATAGCAAATGCCATTTCTGTTGTCAAATTGTAGGAGGTTTGGCATTTGCCAAACATGTCACATCATCAAAAATAATAGATTTTGGCTCCAAAGCTCAGTTCATCCTCTCCCAAAAAAAAAATCCCAAAATGTTTGAAGTTTTTTTTTTAAAAAACAAAATTCACTATTTTTTTGTTTTTGTTTTTGTTTTGTCAAATAGAATTCATTTATTTATTATAGCATTTGTTTCTTCAATTTTTTTTTCTCAAAACAAATTTCACCAATTTCTGCACTTCCCAGACACAAATTTCTCAAATTTCATAATGATTAGTCAAGAATTTATTTCACAAATATTCGGAACAATCAGTTAATAACAAATTTCAGAATGATCAATCAGTCCAAATTTCACAAGTTTATATAAATTTCTGAAGCAATCTAGTTCAAATTTAGAAAATAAACACCTAGATTCTAGCATGATTGATGAATTTGTTCTTCATCTCAACCTCCATTGACCTTTAAAGCTTGTTGGGAGTTGCTTACATGACAAATTAAGGGTCCCACTTTTGTTTAATAGTCTTCCATCTTTTATTTCCAAATTTGAATGAAATGAGAGCCAAACTCAATTCCTGGGTTTTGCACTGAGTTTCAATATTTGAAAATCTCATAAAAGATTTTTGGGTCTATTGTATTATTTTCACCTAATTTGGTCTGAAGTAGACACAAATCAGAGAGAGAGAGGAAATGGGATTGGTAGGTCTCCAAGAAAATGGTAATAGGGAAATGGGTTTGTCTGGTTTTCCTTTGGAAGCTAAGAACAAGTACATGAGGATGGACTCTAAGCTTACAGGATGATGACGGTGAGATGAGATCTAAAGAAAGAGAAAGATGGTGAAGATTGTGTTGTTTTGCTAGAGATTCAACCGTGTAAAGCTAGGATGATGATGGTAATGTTGATCAGCCAACTGGGTTTGATAAAGATGGAGAGATAGATGAACATAGAGAGAGAGAGAGAGAGAGAGAGAGAGAGAGATGCTCAGCCTACTGGTTTGATGAAAATGAAGATGAGAAAGAGAAAATGTGGGTTGTCTTGAGAAAACAGCCAATGATTCTAAAATTCTCATATAAGCCATTGGATTGTGAAAACATTAACGGTATGGATGGTGTCTTGGGATGCAAAAAGAGCCATTGTGCACTTTTTTTCCTACCAAAAAAAAAAATGCAAAACATATAGAAATTTTTTCCTTGTCTCCTGATGAATAATTATGGGAGAATGTTTTTTTTAATGTAGTTAATTTTATTTTTTTTAGTGTTATGTGTTTTGGTGGAGGTATATTAATTTTTTTTTTAAATTTTTTATATTTGTCGAGTCGAGTATAATGTAAATATATATATATATATATATATAAATTTACAAACAGTTGAAAAAAGGTCACAGAAGACAAAAACAATAATTAAAAAAAATAGTAAAAAAATCTATCCAAACAACACTTACAAACTTTGAAGGAAAGTTGGTTGAGATTTGTCAAAATAACGTATGACCATTGGAGCATCATTGATATAATTTGGCAAAATAGCACTATTCTTTGTCAAATTATAGCAATGACAAAGCTATTTTAGCAAACATCATTGGTGATGCTCTAATGTAGGCTAGAAGTTATATATAAAAAAATTATGGATAAAGATTCTTACTTAATATTGACTAAATTTATATTGTTTATACATACATATTAATGTGTTCCATTATGATTTTCACTACCCTCACTGTCACCGACACCACCACTTCCACTATTATACCCCTACCATCGCCATCATCATCACCATTGCCGCTACACTACCACCACCATTGTCATCGTCGTTTCAAACGCCACTATCATGTTACTATTACCACCATGTCGCTATCAAGATCACCGTTGCCATTACTGTCACTTTTCCACCACCATCGTTATTATTTCCATAGCTACCACCATTATTTTACAAGTACATCCACTTCTGCAGTTGCGTCTCACCATCACAATTAGAAGAAATTTTTTTTTAAATTATTAACTTTAAAACTTTTTTTCACTTGTTAAACAATTTATTTTAATTCAACAGTTGATTTTTTTATCAAAATAATTTTTTAACTTAAAAAATTCAACAATTTCAATGCTTACACTTTGTTTAGTTTTGAATCTTCAAATACAGTTTTTGAATTTTTTATTTTTTACGTTTTGTTATATTTAGTAAACCTTTTTTTTCATATTTTAGTAATTTTTTTTAATCTTTTGAATGCATCTAACTTATATGCACTAAAAAAGTAAAATATTTATGGAGAAATCTATAAATAAAATTCAATAAATATAAAAAAAAATGAAAATATACTAAATTTTTGTATGTATTTATTTATTTTTTTTTAAAAAAAAATTCACAAATATTTTACTTTTTAGGTAAATTTAAAAAGTAAAAAAATAATTAAAATATTAAAAAGGCTTACTAAATATATAAAAATACCCAAAAAAAAAAAATTTTGAAGACATAAAAAATTGTATTAAAAAATTTAAAACAAACTTAGTATTAATTTTTTTAAACTGTACCTAAATTACTTGACAAAAATGGGTAGTGTTTGTTTGTTTTAGTGACGGGATTACTGGTATGATGATATTAGGCCCTGTTTGTTTTTCGGAGTAGCAGTCCACTCCGGATTGTGATGGATGAACAGTGAGCTTAGTTCACGTTTGTTTTGTTTGTAGCCCTCCAGATTGATAGTCTGTTCGGATTAAGATAGGCCTGGGGCAAGCGGATTGGTAGTCTGGGCGAAGAGGTGGTATTGGAAAATAGTCCGTTAGCTTAGTGAGTTATCGGTTGTCCGCTAGGATGTCCGGCCGATCAACCGGTCAACTGATTTTTTTTTTTTTGACATGTTAGGCATTTTTTGAACATTAATGTTTAATGATTTTATATTTTTTGTTAAGTAAAAATCATAATTTAATTTGTTTTATTATTTTCTATAAAAATAATTTAATAATTCCTGCACTACCAACTATCATCAAAACAATACAATTTTACTAATCCTCTTACTATCAATTCCCTCACTAATAATTCTCTCACTATTAATTCCTTCACTACCAATCTTCTCCATTTTACCTTTGAAAGCAAACGGGGCCTTAAGTTGAAGATGTAAAAAAAATTATATTTGTTTATACACTATAAAATGGAAATGGTATTTGTTCATTAAGATTGGATATATGAAATTACTTAAAAGTCAGTTCTCGTTATGTAGAATGTGATTTAATTGTTTTCATAAAATGAGGGACAAAACAATTATTTCACCTCTAGTCTCATGTGATTAGATTGGAAAATTTTATTTCCACATACTTAATTATCTCAGTATATATCTTCTTTTATATATATACTTATTAATTTGATTATTAATTTATTTTCTCAATCCACACACTAAAAGTTACAATTATACCATTCACTCATAATCATTGTACACACATTACTCAACCCTCCTTTCCGTACCTTTTTATTTTTTTTATTTTATTTTTATGTTTTTCGATTTGGAGATTTTGCACTGATTTTCCAAAATTACACATTTAATTCGAAACTTAATTTTCAAATAAAAGTGATTAGTTCGACAAACTTGTTCCAAAAAAAAAAAAAAAATCGACAATTGATGTCCGAATATAATGTAATAATTCGGCAATTGATATCCGAATATAATGAAATAATTCGGTACTAATTCTCTGACTAAAAATCGCAAAAGGAAAAAACAAAAAAATTAGAAATCTAGAGATTAAAAACATATAATAGTTGTTATGAGAGTATTGATTTACAAACAATAGAGGAGTATAGAATGTGTAGCATGCAAAGTAATAATAATGGAAAAATTAGGGTTTAGTTTTTTATTTTTTTACTCAAAATGTGTACATTGAGATTTTATTTTTTTTTTAAAAAAGATATGTACAAAAAATATTTTCATATAATATTATGGTTGCTAATGAATGTTCATCATGATTATTTTAAATTTAGATATAATTACCATTAAAATAATATTCCATTAAATGTGTACACTAAAATAACTAAATGTGTAAAAATTGATTAGAATTGAATATCACTTCCCATTGAGATTGCTAAATTACTAGTCACTAGAAAGTATTTTTAATTCCATTAAACTGTTACAAACATTAATTTTGTGGGCTCGACAGGATTGGTAATCCAATCCCATGTCTATGAGAAAACAAACAAGACATAAGTACTGACCGACCCCACCGCAAAGGATAAAATAAATTTATTCAACACTTTCAAAGTGTATAAATAATATATAAATTGTATTTGGTTCAAAATAATGCACTTCCCATTCAAAAAAATTTAATTCCATGCAAAATTATAAGTCTAATTTGTTTAAATCAAGAAAAATTTGTGTTTTGTTGAAAAAAAAGCAAATTTATAGACCAAGATAATTGAACCTGGTTCAATTTTAAAATAAATCAAACGGTTAAAATCAAATCAAACAATAAAAATATTGTTCAGTTTGATTTTAAATTATGATTTTTACGAATTTTATAGTGATTCGTAATTACAACTTGCTTAAATATCAAGTAATATATTATTTTACAAATAAAATTGTTTAAACTATTATTTAAAACTAACTCTACTATTATATAAACAAATATTTAACAACTTATCTATGTATCTGGACAGTTGGTTATCTAATTTAATTCTAAACTGAAATCATAATTATAAAATTATAAATTGAATCAAATCGTAAAACATAACTTATTTATTTTAATAATTAAGACCGAATCATACTCGGAAACCAAATCAATTAGTAATATGATTTGATTTGAGTTGGACAAATTTTTCGATTTTTTTGTCAGTCTACTATCAACAGAGATGTTATTGGCTGGTTTTAAAATATTGTTTCACATCATTCATTGAGGAACAAGTATTCCATTATCTCTTAAAAAAGATAGAAATGTGGTATGTCTTATTAATTTAACTAATAACAATCAATTTTTTTTTTTTTTTTGTTACAAGAAAATCCTCTCTACCCTCCCGCAAGTCCAAGGCAGTGCCCCTTGCAGAGATCACTAAGGTGTCCTATTAGCCGTTCCGAGCGAGAAGACTATAACCTGGGAACTTGTCTCGACCTCCCAAGACAAGCTCCGCTTAAGTCAGAACTCGCACAACGGGGGAGCATTGAACCCACACCAAGTGCTGACTAGACAACTTGAAGTCTAACCTCCTAACTAACAGTGCTTCGCCCAAAAAATTGGCCCAAGAGAAAAATTAAAATTGTGACCTTGGGACTTAAACCCCAAGGCCTTCCCTTGGGTTATAACAATCAAATTAGAACACCGCATGTGTTTGTCCCAGGAACAAACAATAATTTTTCCTACCAACGAGGCTAATGGCATGTTACAGACTGACACGTGTCAACTTGAGAGCGAGTGTGCAGATAGCATCCGCATCAGTTGATTTTCTGCCAACGCAACATATCACTGGCAGCCTTTCCCCACAAAACCACGGCCTACTTCGTCAGGTAGGATGGGATTTTTATTTGTTTTAAAATTTGAGAAATATTTTTAATTTTCGTTTATTTTTATATATTATTTGTAGGATTTACAATTTTTAGGAGTTGTTTGGGGTGTTTTAAATAAGTACGCTTTTTATCTTTTTAGACTAAAAAATTAAGAAAAAAATATAGATGTTTAGGTTAATTTTTTTACTTTTTATAGAAAAATATGTATTAAAAAATTGTATAAATTAGTATGTATAGAAAAATTAGAATTGGAGTTGTGCAGCCGTAATTTTTGACTTTTGATGAATATTGATAACTTTTTAACTTTTTGAGTAACTTTTTAACTTTTTGTCATTTTTGAAAGTTGCCAAACTAGCCTTAATCTCATCTTATGAACTTGAGCTTTCTCTATGAATTTATTGTAAGCATGAAAATTTTTAATCAATTATAAATTGTCATGTATTATAAAAGTCTACAAAATATAACATAATTATGGACAAATTAAATATTATCACATGTCTAATTCATTTCAAATTAAAAATTACATGATAGCCAAATCAAATATTGTCACGTGTTAAAATGATACAGTAAGTCCTTGGTTAATTAAATGCAGCAAATAAGTTTTTGACTAATTAAAGTAAGTGCCATTTTGGGAAGTGGCTAAAAACGCTGCGTTTTTGTTGCTGCACAAAAAAGCTGAGCCAAGCATTTTGGACAATTCTTGCCTTTGGTAAAAAAGTTAGGTTGGCTAATTACGTAAATACCCTCTAGGTCAACAAATTGTGTAGAATTTTAAAGTTTGGTAAGGGTATTTTGGTCATTTCAATTTGATTTGACACTATAAATAAATATTAAACTAAAAAGCAAAAAAGTCAGCTTTTTACCAATTTTCCAAATCACTTTCCAAAAAGCTAAAAAGCTTGGTAAAAAGCCAAAAGTCAGCTTTTTACTAACTTTCCAAAACACCCCAAGTCACATGTCACATTGAGATTGCCAAGCCAATAAAATTATGGCACACCATTACAGTAATATTTTGTTATTAATCTCTTAGTAAATCAGAGATAATTATCTAGGAAGTTGAAATCTATTAGGTCTCTCCTCCATCCATTCCTATAAATAGGGGTCATATCCACTAGAATTCTCCATACAATTCTCCATACAAATTTTACATACATAAATCAAGTTGCAGAGAGAAAAATTTACATCAAGCCAAGGAAAAAGCTTCATTTCTAAAGCCCTGAAGGTCTTTTCATCAAAGTTTATCAATCTCCATAAAATATAAAGCTAGGAGATTTAAATCAAAGTTCGTCAAATTTATCTTCTTATACTAAATTTGAGAGGATTCTACAATCTGATTTGGAAAAAAAACTGTCAAACTCTCAAGTCAAAGTCTTACAAATTCGTTATCTTTTTCATGTTAGTTGGAGGAGATTTCACCGCTCAATTCGGGAACAATCTATTAAGCCTTCGAATCAACTTTTTGAAGAGAAGAATTAGAGGATTATTCTTTTGTACAAAAATATCCTAGAGATTGTAATTGCCTTATTTTAAATCAATAAATTTATATTTTGTTACTATATTTTTTTTATTTTTATTTGGGTAAATTTCACTGACACCCCTTGAGATTTCTATTTAATACAAATCCATCCTCACGTTTGAAAAATTACACTTATCTCATATTAGATTAAAATGATATATTTGTCTCTTAACCTTTATACATATAAAATAATAAAATAATGTCGATATTTTGTTCATATTATTTCAAGGGAAATAACAATCATCTTCTTTAGTGATGTTGTTGTAAATATAAATCATGTTTATGGTGTGTTTTGTTTTAAAGTGAAAGGTCGCCATTAAGCTATATTCCTGTGTTTGAAAATTTTATATAAAATTTATATTTGTATATCATCACTCAATAAGAATATGTTATGGTAGAATTTAATGATAGAAAGTTGTAAAATGTAATCATGATAATAGAAAGAAGAACTGGTAGGAAAAAAGACAAAATGGTCATTTAAAAAAATTTAGGGTATGACATCAGCAATTTAGAGGCAATTTGTAATGAGATTACAAACCTCAGGGAAAGGAATGTAATTTTTCAAATGTGAGGGAAGAATCTATATTAAATAGAAACCTCAGGGGGTATTAGTGTAATTTACTCTTTTGTGGGACCATCTCTGCCTTTCATCTCTTCTCTCTGCAAATTAACTTTGAAATATATACATATTCTTCATTATGTTAGGGGCAAAGAAGAGTACTTCTCTCATGTCGTCAAATAAGTCAATGACCTTCTTAACTTCAATGGGCGTAAAGGAGGATGTTTCTTCTATAGTTGCACAAGTGTCAACACACCCAACCATCTCTCGAGAGTTTATGGCAAGAAAAGGTTCTATATCTCTAATTTCTTTTAAAAGTCTGCAATCTACGCTTGGAAAGCTTATAAAGCATATCGACTTTGATTAAGACGACGATGTCATGTTGGTCATGATGGTGCAATCATCTTCCTTTGAAGAACAAATTGTTGCATTAGCCAAAGCTGTTGAAACACTTGCAAAATGTGATCAAGAACAAAAGACTCAACTTACAAAGCTCTTGAATAAGCTTGAGAAAAAAACTTGTGGTGCGACAAATGATTTTGGAACCATGACAGAATTAGCAAAATAAATTACTCTACAAGAAATTCTTGAAACCTTATCAAAATTAGAAGTTTCAAGTAAGGATATTCAAGTCTTTGCTGATGGGTTGATTCATGCCAAACAGTTGAAGGGTCTTATCATGGGGGCAATTGTTGAAAAAAATATAAGTGGATCTCAAGTTTTTTCGATCCTACACCAAGCCATACACATGGAGGATAGAAATACTAAAGATGCAAAAAAAAAAAATATTAAACTTATTTATTTTGATGATTTATTTAATTATGTTTTAATTTATTTGAAAGAAAAAAATAGAATCCAAAATTTATTTTGATGATTTATTTAATTATATTTTAATCAAAATTTATTTTGATCATTTATTTGAAAGAGAAAAATAGAATCAAAATTTATTTTGTCCCATTATTTCTCACCTAAACCTTTATCCTAAATGTTGTTAGAATGTATTTAATATTTGATTAAATCAGGAGTTCAAACAGTCAAAAAAAAAGGTTCAAACAGCCTAGCACAGCAGCAGGCTAAAAGGTTCAAAAGGTTCAAGTGGAAGATATTCAAATTAGTAATGATGGAAGTACAACGGCTATAAAGGTTCAAAAGGCCAAAAGGTTCAAGTGAAAGATATTCAAATTTGTAATGATGGAGTGGAAGATATTCAAACTGGTAATGATGGAAGTACAACGGCTATAAATGGCTATAAATTCAAATGACTACAATGGCTATAAATGGCTATAAATTCAAATGAATACAACAGCTAAACGGCTATAATTTTCATTATATATACCAAAGCCTCTAATGTAAACAAGTTACAAAAAACTTGAAAAATATTCTTTGATCTATAATCACTCACATCTTTTTCTCAGAAATTATACACTGAGCCTTATAGTTTAAGCCTATCTTTCATGTGTGAGATTTACAGAAAAATCAAAACTTATTTTATATATCTATCTTTAAGAGATATTTATTGTAAACTTTCTTGAAAACAAAAATACCATTTCATCTTGTAAAAGTGTTGCAAACACTGTGTTCTTGAAATCTTGAGAGTGATTGTGAATCACCTAAGATTTGCAAGGGTTTGTGCTTGTGAAGTCTGTGTAAAATCCGTGGAGGATTGCTCCATTTGTAAAGAGGTTGCTAGCACCCCTGTGAAGCTAGAAGATAGTGGAAAATTTCAAGTGAAGCTTGAGGAGTGGATGTAGGCTTGGTTGAAGCCGAACCACTATAAATCTATTTGTCTCATCTTTCCTAATCTCTTTACTTTCATACTACTGCTATGGCTATCTAATATTCATGTGTTAATCATTTGAGTTACCCTGTATGTTAGTTACACTTCATTGTTATTTTGCTTGATCATTTACTGCTAAGTTCATCATTGTGCTTGTTAATAATTTGTTGTACTAGTAGTTAATTTTATTGAGGTATTATTAATTTTATTTTGTAGAAACCTAATTCACTCCCCTCTTAGGTTGCTTTTTGGGTAACAATTGGTAACAGAGCCTGGGGCTCTTGTGTAGATTTAACAATCTTGAGTTTTTGATCCATAGCAACCATGTATTCTACTTACTCTGCTGTAGGACAAGCTAACAATAGGCCACCTCTCTTTGATGGTAGTAATTACATTCATTGGAAAGAAAAAATGACTTTGTATCTTCAAGCTACCAATTATGCTTTGTGGCTCATTATCACTAAAGGTCCTAAAATCCCTACCAAGGTAGTAGACCATATCAGTGTGCCTAAACTTTAGGATAAATTTTATGAACGTGATTATAAGCTCCTTCAAGCTAATGCTAAAGCCAAACTTATTTTTGTGTGTGGACTAGATGCAAATGAGTACAATAGAATTTCTGGGTGTATTACTACTAAGAGATTTGGGATTAACTTGAAATCACCTATGAAGGAACTAGCCAAATAAAAAAGTCTCGGATTGACATGCTCATTCATGATTATGAACTCTTTACTATGGAATCATTTGAATCTATTTCTGAGATGTTTTATAAATTTACCAATATTATTAATGCTCTAAAATCTCTTAGTAAATCTTATACTAATGATGAGCTTGTAAGAAAAATACTTAGGTTTTTGCCAAATGAATGGGAAGCTAAGGTTACAGCTATCCAAGAAGCAAAAGACTTAACAAAATTAGGCATTGAAGAACTCCTAGGCTCACTCATGGCTCATGAACTTTCAATGGTGGATGACAGCAAAAAAAGAAGCCATTTTGGGAGAAAATGATGGAGTAGCCAACTTGTGTCTCATGGCTCTTGGAGAAGAAGAATCCACTCAAGATGAGGTAATTTCTAATTATGTAGAACTTGAAAGTGCTTTCAATGAATTACATGACATATTTAGAAACGTTTGTGTTAAGAATTCTAAATTAAAGAAATTAGTTACTTCTCTTTCAAATGATGTGGGTGTTTTAAAAATGAAAAATGCTACTTTGAAAAATGACTTTACGTATGTTGCCAATGAGAAAAACATTTTGAAAAAAAATGTTGAGGATTTAAACAAAACTCTTGAAAATTTTGTAAAAGGAAAAGAAAACCTCAACAAGTTTCTTGGAAATAAAAGATGTGTTTTTGACAAAGTAGGTATTGGTTTTGATCCTCCTAAACCTTTTATGAGATTAAATGTTTGTTGAGACTAATCCCTATGGACCCAAGAAAGTATGGGTACCAAGAAAGAAATCAAGATATTTTGTAGGTGGAATCTTAAAAAACACCAAGGACTTCGAGAGGAAATGCACAACAAGAGTGTTCAATCTAAAGAGCAAAATCAGCTCCTACAAGAAGAAGAATGATGAAATGAAAATCACCAAGATAAACAATAGAGGTAATGTATGGGTGAAGATTCCAAAGAGGTAAATGAAGGTATAACTCCTAACACACCTTTAAGCTTAAAGTTCTATATTCTTTAAGGTGTGATTTGTGTACAATAGGTTGTGTCTAATCATTGCTTTGATGTAACCTAATTGTACTAAGTTTGTTAAGTCATGTTCTACTAGTTTCTTTCAAACATTCATTGAACTCAAAAATGAGAATTATATTATTTTGATGAATGCCTATTAGAATATGAATGATTCATGTATTCATTAACATTTTATATCATGTCATCCATTGCTATGAAAAAGAGATAAGAAGTGATAATTTTTTTTTGTGAGCATACTTTTCACATTTTATATATGACTTCATACTAATATGTTAATTCCTTTTTGAGTCATGTCTTTGTAGAATCAATTTTGATGTCATAGCATGTTTTTGAGATGTATACTATCTATATTTTGAATTCTACATTTGTGATCTCAAGAATATGCTCAATATGAAAATTTTATGCTTGTATGCTTTACATTGGAATATTTGAATGAGTTATGAAATTCGTTGATTATGATCCATCAACAATGTCTAAATGAAAAGAAGTATCATACGTTTGTAAAGACATTGCATCTATCCTATTGAATATCTTTTTAATATGGATTATATTGGCATACATCTCATGAAATGCTTTTGATTGATAAATTGTTGAATTAATTGTTTATAGCATTCATGTGTGTTCCATATTGAGTAAAATGTTTTATCACACTTGAGTATGTGGATTGAATTGATGAAAATGCATCTTGATAATGTTATGTAATTAAATGAGATTGTTGCATCATTTTTTAATAAAACAAAGAGCATAACACTATTTTCTTATGCATATTATGCTGTGTGCTACAATTTGAAAATTCTGAAAAATAGCATTCCAAACTCTTGTTTGATTATTGAATTATTTTTCACTTTTTGAGTTTGTGATAAGAAGTGATTTGTGCTGTATTTTTATTGAATAATAGTGATTGTTCTATGAATGTTATATTTACATAAATCGCATTAGAAAATGGTAGCACCAACTTAGGGGGAGCAATCATTTTGCTAACATATTTGTTAAACCCTTTTGAGATGAACTTCTCATGAAAGAAAATTGAAAATTGAAAAACTTCCATCTCTTGAACCTAACGTATACCTCATGTACTCTCTTAAGTTTTTGAGGTAAAAATTATATCTTATATCCTTTGAGCTAATTAATACTGTTATTACTTTGATATGAAAAAGATTGATTATGCTTCATATGATTTACAATGTATCTTTGATGATACTCTTGGCTAAAAATCATGCCTATGCTTAAAATGTGTGTCTCATTCTTGACCTATGGAACTTCTCCTTATTGCACCCATGGCATTTATCTAAATTTGATGCTACATTGATATGAAACATTTATATCAGTTGAATGCTCTTAAGTCCTTCATACATTTATTCTCCTTAACAGTTTGCTATTCTCAACTGTGTAATTTTTTTTGGGTTCTACATCTTGAGGTAAAATTAATTTTGCATACATTGATTTTTTTAAACCCTCATGGTATTTTCTTTACATTACCATTCCAACAACACCAACGTCCCATTAAGTTTAATTTTTGTTGGTATTATTTTATTTTAATTTTTATTTTTTATTTTGCTATTAGGCTTAATTTCTTTTATTTTTATTTTTTTCTCATTATTATTTTTTGTTTGGGCTTAATTTTTTTTTTTTTTTTTGCTTTTTAATTTCATTTTTCAGTACTTAAATATAAAAACAAAAACAAATCAAAATACAAATATTTACATAAAAAAAAATACCCTTCATTTTTTTTTACGGCCACACGCCGATCAAAATAAACATAAAAAAAAAAAAACAACATCCTTCATTTTTTTCCGGTCATACGCCGATCTTACTTACTCACCTCTTCTATCGTTTTCTTCTTCCTTTTATCACCTTGGGCGGCGACCCTTGACGCCCCTGCCCCCGTGCTTTCGTTGAGAGCGACGACTCCCTGCTGGCTATCAAATGCCAAGAACGACGTTGCTCCAAATCGGGCCATGGAGGTGGTCTTCCGTTTAAGCTCTTTATTTTCGGCCTTTAGTGCGCCTATTTCTGCTCGCGCATCCTTGTACATGCGCTGAAGCAGAGAGAGTTGGGCATTGACTTGATGGAGCTCACTCATCCTGTTCTGCAATCGGTGAGCCAATTTTGTGACTGCAGTCACCATCTCCATACAGGACGTCAGTGTGAAATGATTGGCTTCAATGTCTGATTGAGCTGCCATGATTTGCTCAATCGACATCATAGGAAGGTTAGGCAGAGGAATGACAGGAAGAGTAGGAGTAGGGGCACTCGGTCCAGCAGAGCTTATGGGATCGTTCAGGTCCGGAAACAGAGTGAGGGGATGGGATGAGGAAGCCATGGATTAGAGGTGAGAGGTGTCAAAGAAATGAGTTGCAGAGAAATAGAAGTGAACAGACTGAGGTTTGGCCTCCTCCGTTCAGTTTCTTTGTCTCTTGCTAAGGAAGAAGAAACAGAAGAGAGTGGTGAAGAAGAGATAGAAGAGAATGGTAAAGAAGAAAATGGAATAGTGTGTGATTAAGAAAAAGACGGAGGAGAAGACGACAAGAGGGAGAGAGAGCCGAGGTAGCTGATTGACTGATTGACCCATCTCGCTTTTGTCGGTCGACTGAATGCAAAAGCAAGGACGCGTATCCGACGGGATTTTTGACGTATAAAAAAGAGACGCGGGCGAATCATATATATATATATCTGTTTTGATTATCTATTTTTTGGTGCCATTTATCACTATTATTTTCCTCCTCCTCCTCCAGATTTTGACCCATGATTTCCTTTTGATAATGTCCCAGGGGGAGAAAACTTATGATGTTATGATGTTATGTATTATAGTATTATTTTCAAATTATGGTATTATTTTCAAACTAATCTGATGTTATCTTAGTCTCATATCATGTCTCTAATTAAAGCTTATTTATTACACATATGCTAACCTATGTATTTAGAAATGAAATCAGGGAGTATGACTTGAGGGGGAGCTTTTCTTACTCCCAAATCAAATCAAAACATCATTGTGTGCCATCATCAAAAAGAGGGAGATTGTTAAACTTATTTATTTTGATGATTTATTTAATTATGTTTTAATTTATTTGAAAGAAAAAATAGAATCCAAAATTTATTTTGATGATTTATTTAATTATATTTTAATCAAAATTTATTTTGATCATTTATTTGAAAGAGAAAAATAGAATCAAAATTTATTTTGTCCCATTATTTCTCACCTAAACCTTTATCCTAAATGTTATTAGAATGTATTTAATATTTGATTAAATCAGGAGTTCAAACAGCCCAAAACAAAGGTTCAAACAGCCTAGCACAGCAATAGGCTAAAAGGTTCAAGTGGAAGATATTCAAATTAGTAATGATGGAAGTACAACGGCTATAAAGGGCTATAAAGGTTCAAAAGGCCAAAAGGTTCAAGTGAAAGATATTCAAATTTGTAATGATGGAGTGGAAGATATTCAAATTGGTAATGATGGAAGTACAACGGCTATAAACGGCTATAAATTCAAATGACTACAACGGTTATAAATGGCTATAAATTCAAATAAATACAACGGCTATAAATGGCTATAATTTTCATTATATATACCAAAGCCTCTAATGTAAACAAGTTACAAAAAACCTGAAAATATTCTTTGATCTATAATCACTCACATATTTTCTCAGAAATTATACACTGAGCCTTATAGCTTTAAGCCTATCTTTCCTATGTGAGATTTACAGAAAAATCAAAGCTTCATTTTATATATCTATCTTTGAGAGATATTTATTGTAAACTTTCTTTGAAAAAAAAATACCATTTCATCTTGTAAAAGTGTTGCAAACACTGTGTTCTTGAAATCTTGAGAGTGATTGTGAATCACCTAAGATTTGCAAGGGTTTGTGCTTGTGAAGTCTGTGTAAAATCCATAGATGATTGCTCCATTTGTAAAGAGGTTGCTAGCACTCCTGTGAAGCTAGAAGATAGTGGAAAATCTCAAGTGAAGCTTGAGGAGTGGATGTAGGCTTGGTTAAAGCCGAACCACTATAAATCTATTTGTCTCATCTTCCCTAATCTCTTTACTTTCATACTACTGCTATAGCTATCTAATATTCATGTGTTAATTATTTGAATTACCTTGTATGTTAGTTATACTTCATTGTTATTTTTCTTGATCATTTACTGCTAAGTTCATCATTGTGCTTGTTAATAATTTGTTGTACTAGTAGTTAATTTTATTGTGGTATTATTAATTTTATTTTGTAGAAACCTAATTCACCCCCCTCTTAGGTTGCTTTTTTGGTAACAAAAAACTATCAACCTTCAAAGTTTCGACAATTCGACGGTAAAAGGCGACCCAAAGCAACATGTTGTGCACTTCGTGGAGACCTGTAGTAGTGCTGGAACTGAAGGAGATTTGCTGGTCAGCAATTCATACGTTCCTTGAATGGCTATTGTCACACCCCGGATCTCCCAGATCTGACTCACGCTAATAAACCACGAAACAATAAATAAAAGACAATAGTAGATGAAATAAATATGCTATCTCTCATGCAAATGGATACAATAATGATATGCATTACATGAGTTATTCAATTACATAGACCCCAAATCAACATCTAAGCGATATGAATGTTCTCAATGTAGAGTTAAATAGTAATATCATATATTAATTAAAGTGCCCATAGGCTTACATCATTTACAAAAGGTACAACTCTCACAAGAATGGCACTCGGCCTACACATAAATGGCTGAAGGCCTACAAATAAAAGAGCAACCTCACCTTGCTCCAAACACATAATCCAAGTCTTCATCTCCACGTCTGTCAAGTAACCGACACCTGAAAAAGATTTCAGCCACGTAGAGTGAGCATATAGCCTAGAAGGGAACATTTCTAAAATTAATACAACCCCGCAAGCATAAATGTTCATGATGCTATACATATATAACAAATTCATAATTTTTACTTGACACAAGTCTTAGTTCAATTAAACCATTCTTACTTATCAACATTCCTTGTTCAATTAACCCATTTCCTTTATCAATTCCAATTCTAGTAAATCCTTATACGTGCACACATCTAATCAACCCAACTGTGGTCATCGCTGAGTAGCACCCGTGGTCATCGCTGAGCACCACATATACCAGTGTACAATATGAGTACACTTTACAACCATGGCCATCGCTAAGCACCACTTCCAACGATCACAATCCCATTCCAATAATTCAAAGATTAAAGTGTTTTTCTTAATTACAACTAACACATCAAACATAAGTCATTTCTAATGGCTACTCACAACCTACCAACAACATCATTTCACAAATCATATTCTCAATTTTCCAACACATTCACCTTTCCTGTCACACCCCACTTTTTATGCCAACGGATACCATTACTAAATCCTTTATTATAACACAATTTCAGAGATCATGGCAGAAATTTAATATAATAACAAGTAATATTATTAAAGGTTCTCTCATTTTAATATGAAGTGAATGCGACATGATTTAAAAATAAATAAATTTCCTGTAGGCTTATATCTTTAAATTAAAAAAAAGGGGGTTCAACCCTTTTACATTAATGGCATTCTGCCTACAAATAAAAGGCCCCGTGACCAACACATAAAGAAGATCCTCAATCTTGAAACACTTCTCGACGT
Organism: Camellia japonica; assembly: GCA_030407325.1. NCBI lineage: Eukaryota > Viridiplantae > Streptophyta > Magnoliopsida > Ericales > Theaceae > Camellia > Camellia japonica. Next base: position 74,693,180 of record JAPPVO010000024.1, read on the forward strand.
CTACTTGAAAAAGGATTAACAACGTGGGATGAACATAAAGTCCAGTAGGGATCGCAATATGATCCTAAACAATAACAACATACAGATAGTTATGATCATGAATGCTTTAAATCATATCATATACATAATGTGATGGTTTATATAGAAATATACTTATATAAGAACTTTTCTCAAATTCATTCATTTCATTCAACAACATAAGCAATTACTTTTTTTTTCTTCTTATTACCTTTTACCAAAATTCATATGACAATAACAAATTCCTGAAAATAATTTCACAAACCCCATTACATTTTCTCCCACTTTCCGAACTTACACTTGGTTTGCCTTTTTGAAACATGTTCACGAGTATTCGATGTCCTTCACATTATTCATAATCTCAATACAGTATCTATCTCCGGTTTATACACATTTATATCTATACATATATACATCTAATATGAAAGGAAAACAACAAGTAACAAATAACTATCTACTCAACAAATGAGACAACTCAACCTTCCTAAACCATAACCATCATAACCCATAATATACACAGATATACTGAGACAATAATGATAAATATGTTCTGCTCTACCTGCCTTAAGCACAGTAAGCCAAGGATACACATTTCCATAACGAAATGTCAATTTACTAGACACAAGCTGAAAGGTAATGGTACCTCTGCCAATTTACCAGACATCAGTTGGAAGGTAATGGTACCTCTGTTAAGTTCTCCAGGCGCTAGCTGGAAAATACTGGTACCTCTCATTCTAAGCGCGACCAATTCTCCAGAAGCTAGCTAGAAGGTAATGGTACCCTTCATTCGAAGTGCAAACACATTCCCAACCATCACATAATTCAACAAATATAAATAACCCTACTACATACACATAATCTATTCAACATCACAATATCATCCTCCACCGATGACCAAGGACAAAACCTCTAAGCATAAATATTTAAACACACATAATACAATAATCTGATATTCGCTTGACCTTAAGTCCCAACAATAATGATAATAACGATATTCAAAAGCTTTAAAATCCATCCCCAAGCATCAATTTTAGATTTACAATATGCCATGGTCTCTTTCTCTTATGAAAATCAACTCTTTTGTTTTCTAAGTTAACATGTTCAAATCTTTATCCATCCATCATCTTTAATTTACAAAACTAAATCCATTCTCCTTGTTTTGCAAAACAAAAATCCATTCCTTTTGCTTTAGAAAACCAAAATGTCAAAGATGTTACCCAAAAAGCAACCTAAGAGGGGGGGTGAATTAGGTTTCTACAAAATAAAATTAATAATACCACAATAAAATTAACTACTAGTACAACAAATTATTAACAAGCACAATGATGAACTTAGCAGTAAATGATCAAGCAAAATAACAATGAAATATAACTAACATACAGGGTAATTCAAATGATTAACACATGAATATTAGATAGGTATAGCAGTAGTATGAAAGTAAAGAGATTAGGGAAGATGAGACAAATAGATTTATAGTGGTTCGGCTTCAACCAAGCCTACATCCACTCCTCAAGCTTCACTTGAGATTTTCCACTATCTTCTAGCTTCACAGGGGTGCTAGCAACCTCTTTACAAATGGAACAATCCTCCATGGATTTTACACAGACTTCACAAGCCCAAACCCTTGCAAATCTTAGGTGATTCACAATCACTCTCACGATTTCAAGAACATAGTGTTTGCAACACTTTTACAAGATGAAATGGATATTTTTGCTTTCAAAAAAAGCTTACAATAAATATCTCTCAAAGATAGATATATAAAATGAAGCTTTGATTTTTCTGTAAATCTCACACAGGAAAGATAGGCTTAAAGCTATAAGGCTCAATGTATAATTTCTGAGAAAAGATGTGAGTAATTATAGATCAAAGAATATTTTCAGGTTTTTTGTAACTTGTTTACATTAGAGGCTTTGGTATATATAATGAAAATTATAGCCGTTTATAGCCGTTGTAGTCATTTGAATTTATAACCGTTTATAGCCGTTGTACTTCCATCATTACTAATTTGAATATCTTCCACTTGAACCTTTTGAACCTTTTGGCTTGCTACTGTGCTAGGCTGTTTGAACCTTTGTTTTGGGTTGTTTGAACTCCTGATTTAATCAAATATTAAATACATTCTAACAACATTTAGGATAAAGGTTTAGGTGAGAAATAATGAGACAAAATAAATTTTGATTCTATTTTTCTCTTTCAAATAAATCATCAAAATAAATTAAAACATAATTAAATAAATCATCAAAATAAATAAGTCTAACAATCTCCCTCTTTTTGATGATGGCACACAATGATGTTTTGATTTGATTTGGGAGTAAGAAAAGCTCCCCCTCAAGTCATGCTCCCTGAATTCATTTCTAAATACATAAGTTAGCACATGTGTAATAAATAAGCCTTAATTAGAGAAATAATATGAGACTAAGATAACATCATATTAGTTCGAAAATAATACCATAATACATAACATCATAACATATAAGTTTTCTCCCCTGTGACATTATCAAAAGGAAATCATGGGTTAGAATCTGAAGGATGAGGAGGAAAATGAGAGTGATAAATGGCATCAAAAAATAGATAATCAAAACAGATATATACATAATATATATATATATATGATTCGCCCGCGTCTCTTTTTTGTTCGTCGAAAATCACGTCGGACACGCGTCCTCGCTTTTGTGTCAGCTGACCAACAAAAGCGAGATGGGTCGATCAGTCAATTAACGGCCTCGGCTCTCTCTCTCTCTTGTCGTCTTCTCCTCTGTCTTCTTCTTAATCATTTACTCTTCCATTTTCTTCTTCACCATTCTCTTCTATCTCGTCTTCACCACTCTCTTCTGTTTCTTTTCCTTATCGAGAGACAAAGAAACTGAACGAAGGAGGCCAAACCTCAGTCTGTTCGCTTCTATTTCTCTGCAACTCATTTCTTTGACACCTCTCACCTCTAATCCATGGCTTCCTCATCCCGTCCCCTCACTCTGTTTCCGGACCTGAACGATCCCATAAGCTCTGCTGGACCGAGTGCCCCTACTCCTACTCTTCCTGTCATTCTTCTGCCTAACCTTTCTATGATGTCGATTGAGCAAATCATGGCCGCTCAATCAGACATTGAAGCTAATCATTTCACACTGACGTCCTGTATGGAGACGGTGACTGCAGTTACAAAATTGGCTCACCGATTGCAAACAGGACGAGTGAGCTCCATCAGGTCAATGCCCAACTCTCTCTGCTTCAGTGCATGTACAAGGATGTGCGAGTAGAAATAGGCGCACTGAAGGCCAAAAATAAAGAGCTTAAACGAAAGACCACCTCCATGGCCCAATTTGGAGCAACGTCATTCTTGGCCTTTGATAGTCAGCGGGGAGTCGTCGCTCTCAACGAAAGTACGGGGGCAGGGGCGTCAAGGGTCGCCCAAGGTGATAAAAAGAAGAAGAAAGTGGTGGAAGAGGCGAGTAAGTAAGATCAACGTATGGCTGTAAAAAAAATGAAGGTTTTTTTTTTTTTAAATGTAAGTATATGTATGTTGATCGGCGTATGGCCGGAAAAAAAATGAAGGGTGTTTTTTTTTTATGTAAATATTTGTATTTTGATTTGTTTTTGTTTTTGTTTTTATATTTAAGTATTGAAAAATGAAATTAAAAAGTAGAAAAAAATATAAGAAAATTAAGTCCAAACAAAAAATAATAATGAGAGACCAAATTGTTAATGAGTATATGAAAAGCATTTGAGCATAATCTAATTCTCAATTTCTTACCAAGAGCATACCAATCTTAAGACTATAATAGACATAACAGTGCATAGATCAAACAAGGTTGCCAAACAAGAGCATAAATATGGAGCTAAAGTTCAAGTCACTCTTCCTTGAGGAAAATGATCTTCCTCTTATATTATCAACAACTAATTAGCTCAAAGGTCATGTTGTAAGAATTAAGATACCAAAAGCATAGAAATACCAAAATAATCAGAGATACTAAAACAATCAAGTCTTTTTTTCTCCCCCGATGACATTTTCAACAAAATCAAGCACAAGGAGAGAATATGGTACAACATATAGGATGAAAGAATGTAAGTCCATTATAGCACAAATAATCATCCATATCAAGGTAGCTCTATGATACCAAAAAAAATGATAGCACATAATGATCATACAATTGAAGCTCATACCATTTGACAATAATAGACAAAAAAAATAGTAACATGTGAATGTGCAAGCCCATAAGTTTGATATAAAAAACATAATAAAAACTAAGGGGATTTTAAAAAATAATCAAGTTTAAATTCTTTCCCTTGTTTCATTTGGCAAAATCAATAGGAGATATGATAAATGAAAACTCATAACTGAAATGTTCTCATCAATAATATCAAATAGGATGCCAAAATGATACCAACATGCAATCTACCAAGGATACTAATATGCAATCTAGAAGATTTAACAATCATAGCTCAAGCATTATGTAGAATACCAAATATTGCTCATAATAGGTTAAACTCAATAAAATCTCATGAAGCTAATGTAATTCCAAAAAAATAAAGCATGTTCAAGGTATAGCAATCCATATGCCAAGAAAAATCATGAATTTCAATATGTACCACACATTTAAGCATAGGCATGATTTTTAGGTAAGAGCATCATCAAAGAGTATACATTGCAAATCACATGAAGCATAATCAATCTTTTCATATCAAAGTAATAACAGTATTAGCTCAAGGGATATAAGATAGAATTTTTACCTTAAAAGCTTAAGAGAGTATATGAGGCATACCTTAGGTTCAAGAGATGGAAGCTTTTCAATCTTCAATTTTCTTTCATGAGGAGTTCATCTCAAAAGGTTTAACAAGTATGTTAGCAAAATGATTTCTCCCCCTAAGTTAGTGCTACCCTTTTCTATTTTGTGTAAATATAGCATTCATAGAACAATCACTATTACTCAATAAAAATACAACACAAATCACTTCTTATCACAAAACTAAAAAGGTGAAAAATAATTCAATGATCAAACAAAAGTTTGGAATGCTATTTTTCAGAATTTTCAAGTTGTAACGTATAGCATAATATGCGTAAGAAAATAGTGTTATGCTTTTGTTTTATTAAGAAATGATGTAACAATCTCATTTAATCACATAACATTATCAAGAGGCATTTTCATCAATTCAATCCACATACCCAAGTGTGATAAAATATTTTACTTAATGTGAAACACAACATGAATGTTATAAACAATTAATTCAACAATTTACCAATCAAATGCATTTCATGAGATGTATGCCAATATAATCCATATTCAAAAGCTATTCAATATGATAGATGCAATGTCTCTACAAACGTATGATACTTCTTTTCATTTAGATATTGTTGATGGATCATAATCAAGGAATTTCATAACCCATTCAAATATTCCAATGTAAAGCATATAAGTATGAAATTTTCATATTGAGTATATTCTTGAGATCACAAATGTAGAATTCAAAATATAGATAGTATACATCTCAAAAATATGCTATGACATCAAAATTGATTCTACAAAGACATGACTCAAAAAGAAATTAACATATTAGTATGAAGTCATATATAAGATGTGAAAAGTATGCTAAAAAAAAAATTTTTATCACTTCTTATCTCTTTTTCATAGCAATGGATGACATTTTATAAAATGTTAATGAATACATGAATCATTCATATTCTAATAGGCATTCATCAAAATAATATAATTCTCATTTTTGAGTTCAATGAATGTTTAAAAGAAACTAGCAGAACATGACTTAGCAAACTTAGTACAATTAGGTTACATGGAAGCAATGACTAGACACAACCTACTGTACACAAATCACACCTTAAAGAATATAGAACTTTAAGCTTAAAGGTGTGTTAGGAGTTATACCTTCATTTACCTCTTTGGAATCTTCACCCATACATTACCTCTATTGTTTATCTTGATGATTTTCATTTCATCATTCTTCTTCTTGTAGGAGCTGACTTTGCTCTTTAGATTGAACACTCTTATTGTGCATTTCCTCTCGAAGTCCTTGGTGTTCTTTGAGATTCCACCTACAAAATATCTTGATTTCTTTATTGGTACCCATACTTTCTTGGATCCATGGGGATTAGTCTCAAGAACATTTAATCTCATAAAAGGTTTAGGAGGATCAAAACCAATGCCTACTTTGTCAAAAATACATCTTTTATTTCCAAGAAACTTGTTGAGGTTTTCTTTTCCTTTTACAAAATTTTCAAGAGTTTTGTTTAAATCCTCAACATTGTTTTTCAAAATGTTTTTCTCATTGGCAATAGACGTAAAGTCATTTTTCAAAGTAGCATTTTCCATTTTTAAAACACCCACATCATTTGAAAGAGAAGTAACTAATTTCTTTAATTTAGAATTCTTAACACAAACGTTTCTAAATATGTTATGTAATTCATTGAAAGCACTTTCAAGTTCTACATAATTAGAAATTACCTCATCTTGAGTGGATTCTTCTTCTCCAAGAGCCATGAGACACAGGTTGGCTACTCCATCATTTTCTCCCCAAATGGCTTCCTTTTTTGCTGTCATCCATCATTGAAAGTTCATGAGTCATGAGTGAGCCTAGGAGTTCTTCAATGCCTAATTTTGTTAGGTCTTTTGCTTCTTGGATAACTGTAACCTTAGTTTCCCATTCATTTGGCAAAGACCTAAGTATTTTTCTTACAAGCTCATCATTAGTATAAGATTTACTAAGAGATTTTAGAGTATTAATAATATTGGTAAATTTATAAAACATCTCAGAAATAGATTCAAATGATTCCATAGTAAAGAGTTCATAATCATAAATAAGCATGTCAATCCGATACTCTTTTATTTGGCTAGTTCCTTCATAGGTGATTTCAAATTTATCCCAAATCTCTTTAGTAGTAATACACCCAGAAATTCTATTGTACTCATTTGCATCTAGTCCACACACAAAAATAAGTTTGGCTTTAGCATTAGCTTGAAGGAGTTTATAATCACGTTCATAAAATTCATCCTCAAGTTTAGGCACACTGATATGGTCTACTATCTTGGTAGGGATTTTAGGACCTTTAGTGATAATGAGCCACAAAGCATAATTGGTAGCTTGAAGATACAAAGTCATTTTTTCTTTCCAATGAATGTAATTACTACCATCAAAGAGAGGTGGCCTATTGTTAGTTTGTCCTACAGTAGAGTAAGTAGAATACATGATTGCTATGGATCAAAAACTCAAGATTTTGTTAAATCTAAATAAGAGCCCCAGGCTCTGTTACCAATTGTTACCCAAAAAGCAACCTAAAGGGGGGGTGAATTAGGTTTCTATAAAATAAAATTAATAATACCACAATAAAATTAACTACTAGTACAACAAATTATTAACAAAGCACAATGATGAACTTAGCAGTAAATGATCAAGCAAAATAACAATGAAGTATAACTAACATACAGGGTAAATCAAATGATTGACACATGAATATTAGATAGCCATAGCAGTAGTATGAAAGTAAAGAGATTAGGGAAGATGAGACAAACAGATTTATAGTGGTTCGGCTTCAACTAAGCCTACATCCACTTCTCAAGCTTCACTTGAGATTTTCCACTATCTTTTAGCTTCATAGGGGTGCTAGCAACCTCTTTAAAAATGGAACAATCCTCCACGGATTTTACACAGACTTTACAAGCCCAAACCCTTGCAAATCTTAGGTGATTCACAATCACTCTCACGATTTCAAGAACACAGTGTTTGCAACACTTTTACAAGATGAAAGGGTATTTTTGCTTTCAAAGAAAGCTTACAATAAATATCTCTCAAAAATAGATATATAAAATGAAGCTTTGATTTTTCTGTAAATCTCACACAGGAAAGATAGGCTTAAAGCTATAAGGCTCAGTGTATAATTTCTGAGAAAAGATGTGAGTGATTATAGATCAAAGAATATTTTCAGGTTTTTTGTAACTTGTTTACATTAGAGGCTTTGGTATATATAATGAAAATTATAGTTGTTTATAACCGTTGTATTCATTTGAATTTATAGGCGTTTAATGCCGTTTATAGCCGTTGTAGTCATTTGAATTTATAGCCGTTGTACTTCCATCATTACCAATTTGAATATCTTCCACTCCATCATTACAAATTTGAATATCTTTCACTTGAACCTTTTGGCCTTTTGAACCTTTATAGTCGTTTATAGCCGTTGTACTTCCATCATTACTAATTTGAATATCTTCCGCTTGAACCTTTTGAACCTTTTGGCTTGCTGCTGTGCTAGGCTGTTTGAACCTTTATTTTGGCTGTTTGAACTCCTGATTTAATCAAATATTAAATACATTCTAACAACATTTAGAATAAATGTTTAGGTGAGAAAAATGGAACAAAATAAATTTTGATTCTATTTTTCTCTTTCAAATAAATCATCAAAATAAATTTTGATTCTATTTTTCTCTTCCAAATAAATTAAAACATAATTAAATAAATCATCAAAATAAATAAGTCTAACAAAAGCCGTAGCTCAACTCAATTTAACATGATTAATCAAGAATAATTCCAATACCATGGTTAATCCAACCCTTTAATCAATTAACATAATCACACAATCCATATAATCAAGCACAAAATATTACACAACTTTCTTTCATCTTTAATCCATTAAGTTTATAATATTAAATTAGATCTTTTTCTCCCTCTCAACATCAACATGCTAAATTATTCCCTAAAGAACCCAAACAACAATTTATATATTGATTTTCAACCCCCAAGTAACAAACCCTAAATATCTCTCATATGATTTTTCAAAAAAAACTCCAATATACATGACTTTTATGCAATAAACATCTACCACATAACTATCTATAGAGGAAGTATTGAAGAGGAGCAAGAAATCCCTACCTCTTGAAGCGAAGAGAAGATAACCCAAAAATCTCCGGCAACGAAACCACGAACTACTCAGATCAATATAAAGCCCTTGACAAGATCTATAACCTTTATCAAATGACCAAGGTGAAAAGTTGGCTATAGATGAGTAGATCTAAAGATCTAAGTGTGAAAAAGTTAAGTTTAGAGAGAAAAAAGAGAAGTCACGGTTTTAGAGGAAAAGAGAAGGAAAAGTAATGAGAGGAAAGTGTTTTGGAACCTATTTATAGTGGCTAGGAACTAATAGAACAATAGCCCCAAAGTCAAATGAAAAGAACAAGTCAAGATCCCCCAAAAAGTAGGGCCCAAACCGACCCAAAAATCTAAAAATTACACACATGGGTCGACCCTTCAGACAGAGGTGTCAACCCTTCAGGAAGAAAAGCTGAGACATTAATGTGTGCAGCAGGCAAGGGTTGACCCTTGGAACCCTTGGTGTCGATCCTAAATTTCAACAACCAATTCCAGATTCAGCAATAGGCAAGGGTCAACCCTTCCCAGACCGGTGTCGACCCTTGAGGCTAATAACAAAATGCAAGTGTCGATACTACCAAGATTGGTGTTGAGCCCAGAATAAGATTTCTAAGTTCCCAAACAATTTTTGAACGTAACAAGCGCAAACGAACAATCCCAACAAGTTTAAATCGATTTGTACTCCTCCAAAACCAAGATACAACAACACCAAAGATTCCCAAAATAAAATAAAGGATTCAAATACACTTCCCAAAAGCTTTAAAGGATAAAAGTGCTACAACTTTCCTAATTTCACCTTCATATCATGATACTCATTATGATTTCATCAATTTCAACACATGCTCAACAATTTCTCAAATTCCCAAATAATATACACCTAGGGTTTTTCATCAAAATTGGGGCTTTTCAACGACAATCACCCACATGCAATTTTATTCATGGAAATTAAGTTTAGTAGCTAGATTATAAATAATCAATCTCCAATTCAACCAAACCCTCAACCCATGACTTATGATTTCCAAAATCAAAATAACAACTATATCAACAACAACAAGAAGATGGTGTTTGTACACAAAATACCACAAATACACTAACAAACTCATATTGAGTTAGAGAAATACAACCCTACATCTACCTCTTGAAGAGAAGATGAGAAGGTAGAAGCACCAACCGTCGCCCAAAACAAGATTTGGTCGAGATGAAACCAAAGCCCTCTCCAAGCTCTACAAAACACACGAAGGAGTCGGAGATCAACACCGAGGCTAGAGGCCTCAAAATCAAGACTTAAGCCCAAGAATGTTATTGCAAAAGTTGCCAGAATAGAGAGAGAAGATAAAGTGGATAAAAAATGAGATATTTTCATGGACTGCTCTATTTTATACAAAATAGATCGTGGGTGCGAACCTACCATTGCGGGCGCGACCAAGCCAACAAGGCAGGTCACAGACACAATCTCTCTACTCGCGACCTGACACTGTGGCCCTTCATGGGCAACACACTCTTCCCTCCAACCACCAAACCTGAAGCACTCATTTGGTTGCAACCGGTTGTGGCCTATTGCGGGCACGACCTCCACCTTTCCACATCGCAGGTGCGATGCCCATGGTCGCGAGCGCGACCACGCTGAGATAGATTCTGCTGCTCAATTTCTTGAAACAATCCTAAGGCACAAAAACAACTCCCAACATCAACAAATAAGAAAGTAAATACATAAAAGTAATAACAATAAAACCCAAACGTTCACAAGCCCATAAGTGTACTGGGCACCCATACAGACGGGTTAAATTTGGGTTTCTATAGCTATGGTTTCGACTAGTACAAAGATCTTAAGCCAAATTTCATAAACAATTGTAAGCAATTTGAGATGGTGTTCCTCTGTTGTTTTTACAACGCTCGACGTATCGTCAGTATGATCAAGCTCATCAATTCTCACCAGCAACAAGAAGAATCTGTCATCGACTACATTAATAGATGGAGAAGCCTTAACCTCAATTGCAACGATCGTCTATTTGAAACTTCTACTATTGAGTTGTGCATCCAAGGAATGAATTAGACCCTTCAATACATTTTACAAGGTATAAAACACAAAGATGTTTGAAGAGTTGGCCACACGAGCTCGTGATATGGAGCTTGACATCTCTATCTATGAAGAAGAATAAATCCCAATCAAAGAATCGTAAAATGAAGTTGAAACTAAAGCAACGTCATATGCAGCTACAATGAGCTTTACGCCTTTGGACTTCATAACTCCACCAAATCAACGAGTTGATCTTCAAAGTGCATCAAAGTCAGAAGAGCGCCTGGGTACGAGCCTAAACTTTATGTTATCTCCTAAAAATTGGAGCGTCGCAAATTGAAGCTTCTACGATGCTCCTTAACGCACAAGCCTAAACTACATGATACTCCTTGTCCACATGAGTTGAAACTGTGAATGACACAAAATTGAATTGCGTCTAGCTTGATCATTTTGGGGTACGTAGGCAACTTGAACTCATGTTTTAAGTTCAATCAACCTAACCAAATAAAAATTTAGCACGTTGCGAGGTTTGAAATGGTGATTTAAAATCAAGACCTAAGAAGTTGTTACTAAATCGTCTAACAAATTTCAAGAAGTCAAGTTTCGAGACCCGCTCACTTTTCACACTTCTGGAACGTATATGCAAGCAAGTCTCGAGGGGGCATTTGTAAGCATGGAAAATTTCAATCAATTACAGATTGCCACATACTACAAAGGCCTACAAAATATGGCACAATTATTAAAAAATTAAATTGCCACGTGGCTAATTGGTTGCAAATTAAAGATTACATAGTGGTCAAATCAAATTGCCACGTGTTAAAATGATGCAGTAAGTCCTTGGTTAATTAAATTAAACCACAGTGATACATCAAATAAGTTTTTGACTAATTAAATTAAGCCACTTGTCATATTGAGGTTGTTAAGCCAATAAAATTATGGCACATTATTACAATAATATTTTGGTATTTATTTATATATTCTATAAGCAAAAGGGGGTTTATAACTCATAAGGCCTCTAAGAGCTCCAAATTCTCAATCTAAATTTCATAATTTTTTGACTTTTAAAACTTAAAAGTTTTTTCTATTGGCTAACTCTTATTCAAGCAAAAATAAATAAATAAATAAATAAATAAAAATTAATATCCCTTGATTTACGATTTTCAAATGAAAAGTATATCAAATCTAAAAAAAATAAAAAAATATACTAATCCATTTCAAAATTCAAATTTGAGGGTCACTAAATATGGAAAGTAATCTATTAATTTAAATTTAAAATTGGCACAAAATAAATTTAAAATTATAATGATCTATCCCATAATTTATAAGTTTTAAATACAAATTTAAAATTATCATAATTAGCTCAAAATTTTTGTATTTAGGAGCAATAAGAGTGGCGTTGAAATTATTTATATATTTTACAAAAGAATACTTTTAAGAAGAGATATTTTGAGAGTTTCAAAACCTCATACAAAATCTATATACTATTATAATTGCAAAACAGTGTCATCTTATTAAAGCTTAAAGTTGTAATTCTATATATTTTTTTTTTGACTTTGTTTAATTTTTGTTAATATGTGTCACAATATGATTCGTTTATAAATTAATTTTATAGTTTTAAAATAAAATTTTAAATTTAGATTTTTCCTTAAATTTTGTTACCAGAGTAAGATCGATATTCATTTTTTTTATTTATGCATCTTTTATTAAATTATAAAATAAAATTTTAAATTTAAATTCTTTTTAAAATTATGTTAGTGTAATTAAAAAGAGATCAATATTCACATGTGTGATAATATTATTGGTTTAAACATTAAATACGCGTATTCAAATTATTACTCACTATTAAAAGTTTATATTTTATTTTTTTGTCATTTTTGGTTTTAAATTTTATAAAATAAAAAAAATTATGTCCTTCTAAACTACAAGGACTTAAACAATAAATTTTTTTAATACAAAATTTTTTTTTAACAAAAGACAAAAATATTAAGAAAATGAATGACTTTTTTAACAATTGTCAAAACATAATCGATTCTATTAATTTTTTTTATCTCAATTGTCAATTAAACAAATTAAAATAAAAAATAATTTTTTTTTGGTTTAAATAGTTAAGAAGTGACTTTTGCTAAAATCAAATAGAAATAAACATTTTTTTCTATTAAAAGTGATAGTTAGTGATTTTTTTTTATATAATAAAAAAAGAAAATGGGAGTTACATACATGTGATAATTTATTATTCTAGCAATGCTATAGACTCACACTTTCACCCACAATGATGTGACAAGAGAGTTAGATCGGAAAATGAATAATCCCCTAAAAAAAATCCCCCTAATCCCCCTAATTCTATTTTTGGCAAACTATTTTTTTTTTTTCTGTTTTCTTTTTTTTTTTTTTTTTTTTTTTTACTTGAAATGGAAAATCGGGGGATTCGGGGAGGCCCCCTTTCGGGGGATGAATCAGCGCCCGAGTTAGATCCTATGTTATGAGTTGACACAAATAATACCATATCATTGTGGATACAATTGTGGGTGTTTTTTTTGTGAGTCTCAAATATTTTTATTATTGTTCATCTAGACTTTTTTAACAATTGTGAAATATGGTGGATCCTATTAATTGTTTTTAATCTCAGTTGTCAATTAAACAAACTAAAAAAATTAAAAAAATTTGGCTCAAGTTGCTAAAATGTGACTTTTGTTAAAACAAATAGAAATAAATGTTATTTTTCTAATAACAGTGATGGTTTATGAAATATCTTTTTTTATTTAAAAAAAAATGAGGATTATAGGTGATAATTTATTGGCCATCTAGAATTATTTTCAGATCAAATGAGAATACCATTCTAAATTTTCTTGTTACCTTTTAAACAAAAAAAAAAATCCAAATACTTTTATTTTGTAAGAAATTTAATTTAATTTTATTGTAATTTTCAAATTAAAAATAATTTGTGAAAAAACATATTTAAATTATTTTATGCCAATATTAAATTTTTTTAATATCAATTTATTCAATGATCCCTTTCTAAAAGTGTATTTGCTTTTATTCATTAATATTAAATTTTTAATTAATCTTATTTATTATTAAAAAATAAATTGGCAAATAATTTTATATATTTATATATACAATTTTATTTCGATTGCTCAGGTTATTTGGTGTCTCTGCCCAAGTCCATTTAAATTTATTCGAATTTTTGAATTTTACATAGGTTCTCACCGAATTATAATGATGTTGCACAATCTTTAAAAATTTAGAAGCTTGACTCGAGTTGCTTGGGTTTAACTCATCCAAATTTACAACTTTAGAGTTGAAACTTACATGATTGAAGTTGTGACAAATTAAAAATTGATGCATAAATTATGATAAAATTGTAAAACTTAAATTATAGGTTTCAATATTTTTTCGTTTTCATAATTTACATACAAAAATCTAACTATTTATATTATTTTATAGAAACATATTTTATTATATTTTTCACATCCTGTGAATAGCACTGATTTTCACTAATTTCTAAATAAATCAAAGATAATTATCAAATAAATTGAAGTTTATTAAGACTCTCATCCATCCATTCCGCTCAATAGGGGTCATCTCCACTAGAATTTTATATACAATTATTATCCATACAAATTCTGCATACATAAATCAAATTGTAGAGAGAAAAATTTACATCAAGTCAAAGAAAAAGCTCCATCGAATTCAAGCTTAAAGCCACGAAGGTCTCTTCATCAAAGTTTATCAATTTCCACAAAATGTAAAGTTCGGAGATTCAAGTAAAAATTTGTCAAATTTATCTTCTTCTACTAAATTTGAGGGGATTTTACCATCTGATTTGGGAAAAAGCTATCAAGCCCTCAAGTCAAAGTCCTACAAATTCATCATCTTCTTCGCATTACTTGGAGAAGATTTCGCCGCTTAATTCGGAAACAAGCTATCAAGCCCTCGAATATATTGGAACAATCTTCTGTGTAAAAGAAATAATTGAAACAAATCAAACAAATAAAATTTTATTACTTACAAAATTTATTTACCGAACCGAATTAAAATTTAAAAGATCAAGTCGAATGTGTAACATTCTGTCTTTAAGACAGATTCGCCCCACTTCGGTGCTTACGGACTAATAGCGTCTACCTCCTAGGATACCATGATCTTCACAAATTGTAGTAGCACTCCAAACAATTTGTTCGGTGAACAACACCTGTGTTCTAAACTCTCTGAATTTTTTCCTAAAATAATATAAAGAATAATTGATGCAAGAGAGCACAAGGAAGGTAACAAAATGAATTTTTCCAGACTATTTTCAGATCCAAAAGACTGCTAAAATGGCTGGTATTTATAGGCAAAAAGGCGTCCCTTCAAAACTGTCCGAACAGGTATGAAAACCCTGAACAGATACAGTTTTAAATTTCAAATAGATCTGGAGCAATTTCAACAAATAACTGCTACTGGTTTAAATCTGTAACTGCTGAGCAGTTTTTGGTAGTTTTAAAAATGTAAAACAGTTTGAATCTGTTAGGAATTTTGAACTGAAGGAAGTAAAATTTGGATAGAAAATTAAATTCAATTTTG
The DNA here is from genome assembly GCA_030407325.1 of Camellia japonica. Taxonomy (NCBI): domain Eukaryota; kingdom Viridiplantae; phylum Streptophyta; class Magnoliopsida; order Ericales; family Theaceae; genus Camellia; species Camellia japonica. The sequence goes on from JAPPVO010000024.1 coordinate 74,708,640, forward strand.
GCACAAAATTGGAATTTAATTTCATTAAGAATTTCTGAAAAAAATTTAAATAAATTTTGTCTAAAAAATTAATATTAGAACCGACTCGACCCACAACCCACACCCGCCATAGCTCGGCCAGACGGACGGCGGCGGCGGCGGCGTGCGTGTGTGTTAGCTTATTTTTCTAGCTATTTGTAGCTTAATTCCATCATGTTTTAGACTCTATCTTAGACTGTTTTGCCTCTATTTTTGGCTGATTGTTGCATTTGAGTCTTGTATTGTATGCTTATAGTGTAACTGTCCTCACAAGCTTGGTGTTTTAGGCCTTTAGACACCATTTGTTTGAGTTGATTGCATGTTTGTAAGTGCTTTTCTCACTTAATTTCAACAAGCATAGTCTCTGCAACCTCCCTCATTTCTTGACTCTTTGTTTGTTTTGAGGGTTGTTTAAGCTTGAGATTGAGGTCCATGCTTAATGGTTTAATCCTCTTTAGGGGGTTTATTATCAACGGCATGACACCTCTCTCTTACCTTAAACTACCCCTTGTTTGACACTTCCTTCTCTTTTAGAGGACTTTTCACCAATGGACTTAATTAGTTAAAGAATGAAACGGTAATTAAAATGAGTAAACAAAAGTTGAAACTAAAATTGTGCGAAGATAACAATTTGATTGTATTTTGGTGTGTTCAATCGGACGTTAATTGAACACAAGGAAAATTTGGGCATTTCATACTCAAAGTGATGAAATGTGCCAAGTTTCCTAGGTCTCCATTATCCTTGATCATGCATGATAGGGTGAAAGTTGCAGGTCTTGTTTGTGCATTTAATGAAATTGCACACTTTGGTTCATGAGCCATCATACAATGAAATTCCTTGAGTTGATGGTTTGTGAACCTAGGTTTGTCTCTCTTTGATTTGTCCATGAAAAAGGGGATGAATTGTACAAACAAACCCTTGGGAAATACACTGTCCTGCTCTGTTTGCTCTCTGTTGCAGCAAGGGAGTCCAGTCAACAGTGGCCGACCGGCCCCCTATCAGCCACCAATGCAAATTCAACAGTGTACTTCTGAGATAGAACAGAATTGATCTGGAAAAGGAAGTCAGTGCAAATGTCCTATTGAGTAACAGAGGCATGCAGTGGCAAAATAGTGGCTTTTCGGGTGAAAACTGTGTTCATGCATGAGTTCCTCATCGATCCTTGGAATTCGCGTCGTAATAGATCAATTTTATGCTTAACTAATGGCTTTTGTAATTAGTTAGAATAGCTAATTTGTATTGTGTTGTAATTATAATTAGTTAGCTAGAATAGTTAATTAATTCGGTTTGTAATAATTAGTTAATTAGTTTAGCTAATTTAATTTGTATTGTAATAATTAGCTTAGTTTAGCCTAGTTAGCTCATTCGGACTCTCCTTTGTGAGAACGCAAATGTAATAATGTGCATGTCTTCCAACCCCACGTCTTTCTCCCTTTTATTTACTAGTTTATGATAGTTAGATTAGGAGCATCATGTTTCATTTAGCATATCTTATGCTCGCATCCATTTATCTTGTATTATATGCACCAAGGCTCGGTTCATCATTCTAACTGCATTGTCGTTTAAACACATTCTTTGAATTCGTGCTTAGACCACATGCTATCGAATTGAATTCATATGCCATATTAGTAGCCGAGCCTAGTAATTGCATATTGCGTGTGTTGCATTAGTCATATTGTATAAAATTAGGATCATGCATTTTTCTAGCTCTCTTTTTTTCTTTTTCTTTTTTTTTTTGGCTTGGAGTACTAAGTGAGTTTTTAGTGCTTTAGCATACTTGCATGAGTGTGAGTGATTGCCATAACTAGCATGCTTACCATGAGGCTAGGTGCTTACTTGTTAAACTGCTTGAATGCTCGTAGATGAAGGCTTGTTGTTTGAATTGGAATGGTTCAATGAATGTACGTTTCAAGCCCACTTTGTTAGGTGGCAAAATAAAACTCTTTTTGAAAGCAAACATGAAATTGAATTGTTTTAATTCGGGCAAACTAGTCTATACTTGCTTGTGCGCATCACATAGTAATACTAGCCTAATAATCGGAACAAGAACATATGATGTTGATAAAAATCATATCATGATTAATAGAGGCCGATCTTTGATCAAGCGAGTGGGGGTGCTCAATTCATGACCTTCCCTCTCGTACCTAAGTTCCCGAACCGAGACAATCTTGGTGATGACGGACACGTGGCCTTTGGCACGAGTCATGGGTTTTCTAAATTTTCCCAAAATAAAATATTTAGGTGGCGACTCTGTATCTGGCAAAGCAGTCCATTTTTGGTAAATTGATTCAAAATCGATTTTTCAAATGATTTGCCGGATTTGGACTCTTTAGTGTTTATCTATTTCACATTGCACTTGTGAGATTAGATTCAGAACCGCGGGAGTCTAAACTGTAGGGCTTCTTTCAAACCTCCGAAAGGGGGCGCGAAAAAGTCGAGCTACAGTTTCTGGCGACTCTGCTGGGGACTTAGAGAACTTGATTCAAACTCATGATATGATTTTTTTATCTACACTTATATGTTTCTTTGCATTGCATTTGCATTGGTACGCCTAAGTCATTGTGTTTGCCATCTGCTATTCCTGGACGGTTTGCGAGAGGCTTGCTTGGAAAAGCTTGCCAAAAGGCTGACCAGTCGCGAGCTCTGCCATGATGGGAACACAACCCTTGGATCTAGACTACCACTGTACTGTTTGATCCTCCTTTCACTTCTCGGTGTTACGTGTGAGAGGTATATTAGGTAGTCTTGTTGAGGTACCCTTTTTGACCATTCGGCCTAATTGCATATCGAAAGCCATAGAGACTGTTCCAAACTAGGACATGTTGCTTACTCGAATACAGGATTGTGTGAAACCACTTTGCTTGACTAGTGAACCCTAGTTCCTGATGAAACTAGGACAGGGTAACCCTACCCCCTCATAAGGGTGTTTTGGTTCTCACTTAACTAGTATGTACTTTTAAGTGAAACTCTATAGGAATGTATATATCAGTTACAAGTTTGGGTATCAGATTTGGGGACAAAATCAGTGTTGAGTGTAGTTATGTAGCTTTTGATTATATCTGTGTATGGTTAACATCTGAGCTGAGGTGCTGTGCGGTTTCTGATTTTTGTTTTTCTTTTGCTTTATTTCTTTTTGCCAGGTAGTTTATCACAATTTTCTTTGGACAGTTCGGATACCCCCCAAGCACTCTGGACCCATGTAAGGAGACTTTACAGATCCGGAGATCTTATTAGAGGACAACCAGTGTTTGCGTCGCTCCCACCGGTTACTAGATGGAGAAGAGTTAGGCACAATTCACTGGTCCAACGGTCACTTGCATCAAGTCAGGCTCAGTCTTCTACATCCACTCAAGTAAGAGATTACTCGCCAATTCCGATGGCACAATATCCCCTGGTCAGCATGGAGGACTTGATCCGTTATCTCCAGCAAACCGTTGAAACCATGCAGCAAGATGCTGCTCGTCAGGCTAAAATCACAGCCCATCAAGTTGAAGTGATAAACAGGCTGCAACAAGAGCAACCACAGCCGACAACAGCTTCTACTTCCCATGCACCTCCTGAGGGTATCCCAGCACTCGGAATCACTATTAATGTCCAAGAGAATCTGGGCAATTCAGTAGACCCCATTCCACTGTAAGCCTCCAAGGCACCAATGTACCAAACCGAGCCCCTGTTTGAATTCAAAATTGACCCGACTATACTTAAGGTCAACAAGCTAGAAAAGCTTTTCAGGCGGGCACAGGGCGTGAACTCTATCCCCAATATCGAAGATGGATATACTAACTCTACAGTAACCTTGCCAGACCGGTTTAAAATGCCACACATAGATCGGTTTGATGGCTCTGGAGATCCCATGGTTCATCTATCGTTGTTCTTAGACATCTTGCGGCCGACGGGCCTCACTAGACTTCAAAAGCTATCACTTTTCGGCCGGACCTTGTCAGGAATAGCAGCTATCTAGTATGCGAAGCTGGAGGATTCAGTAAAGCGGAGCTGAGAGGAAATGGCTGAGGCTTTCATCGCACAATACTCATACAACACGCAGATGAGGTCACAACACGTGATCTTAAGGTAACCCGTTAGGAGCCAAAGGAGGCCTTCTCAGACTTTGTAACGAGGTGGCGGTCCAAGGCTTCGATGATGACTACTAGGTCGTCAGAGAAGGATCAAATCAGGATGATGGTCCGCAATCTGTAGGGAAAATTATTGCAGAAGATGATCGTCTTACCGTTGTTCACATTCACTAAGCTCCATGAGATACGGTTCAGATTGAAGATGCAATGAAACAAGGTTAATAATCGATGAGAAGGAGCAGGCCAAGAGGCCTTTTTCACGCAGTTCCAATGCAACCACTAGTAGAAGCACAACTGGACGACCATCTGATGTAAACGTCATCACCACCACAGCCAAGACCGCCAATCCTTTCGCCAGTACAACTCCACAAACTTCAAACAACCAGGCATGATCCCAAAGGGTCTTTACCCCACTCTATATGCCATTATCCCAAGCCCTGAGGGTGCTGATCAAAAAGGGGCACCTCAAGCCGTTAGAGTCCCGCCCACTACCTGATCCTCTCCCACCAAAACATAACCCAGCCAAGTACTGTGTGTTTCACCAGTAGCACAGTCACGACACTGACCAATGCTTCAAGCTGCGTCATGAGATTCAGGATCATCGATAACAAGGTGATCACACCAACCCAAAAGCCAAATGTAACCACCAACCCTTTCCCGGCCCACAACCAAGTTCCCCCACCCCAGCATTTAAATCTAATACATACACTGGCCATCCTTTATGACCCCAGCGTATATATTACCCCTTCCCACCTACCTAGGCCGATCGTGTTCATTCCTGAAAGCATAGACTTGTGCATGATGAACACGTCTACACTTTAACCTGAACCCGTGGTGGTGATAATGGCCGAAGAAGGAAGGTTGGCTTTAGAGGAGAGTATGAGTTCGCTGCTTGAGTGCTTTGAGGATATGACTGAGGGGGTGTACAATCCGTGCTGCTACATTGTGCCAGTTGATCAAGCCAAGCTAGAAATGGTGTTGCCAACAGTAGTGGAGGTCAATGTGGCTAGAGAGGATAGCCCGACCCAAGGTTTGGATGATCTGGCAGAGCTGGAGGAGGACTTAAACAATCTACAGTTCTACGACGAACAGGATCAGGGGGACGTACAGATTGACTGGTTTAATTTGAATGGGTCGACGGACAACTCAGGGTGGTTGAGTGATGAACCTGACCGGGAGAAAGGAACTGAACAAAAATCTGAAGAAAAGGAAGCAAGGATAGCTGCAGTGGCTAGAATGGCCGAGGAAAAGGAAAAATTGTCGGAGAGCCGACATCAAGAATTTAGCTCAGGAACTGGGCGCCGTGAGTACTGCAGATACAGAACAGGAAGCCACGTTGAAGCGGTTGAAACAAGAAAGGGATCAAGACAAACAAGAAGCTGGAAAAGCCCAATACCCTGCGGGGGATATTTCTAATGTAAGAGTAATTAGAACAGAACCGGACAATTGTTTGTCGGTTGCCGAAGGTGTATGGTGGGAAGATGATGATCTACATCTGGCCCACACTGACGAGGATTGGGATGAGTCCTGCTAAACAATACCTGGTACACTGAAGAGATTGACCACATGACGAAAGTGGGCGGTGTTTCATACCGCCGCACTTAGACCAAGCTGAAGCCTCCGGGAAAGATAAAGAAGTTGAGAAGCAGAAGGAAAAACATTAGAAGAAGAGGCAGTGCTAGAACAACTAAAGAAAATTCAAGCCAATATTTTAATCTGGGGTCTGCTCATGGCTTCTCGCATGCATCGACAGGCTGTATTATCAGCAATGGATAAAGCCAAATTGTCCATTGACACCACTCCTGAACAGCTTGTGGGATTAGTTTTCTCGGGAGGCACTGCGCCAACTTTAACTTTCTCAAACAAAGAACTGCCGCCAGAAGGCTCAGCACACAATAAACCTCTGTACATATCAGTGGAGTGCAGAGAAAAGGGAGCCAGTGGTATTGGTCGACACTAGGTCAGCTATCAACGTCTGTCCTTCTCGCACAGCTTATGCCATCGGCCTAAAACTAGCAGATTTCGTGCCTATAGCCCAGGTGATTCGGGCATATGACAACACGAGCAGAGAGGTTATGGGCACGATACAGATTAGAGTTCAAGTGGGCCCAGCTCAATAGGATATTGAGTTCCATGTCCTAGATATGCCACCACTTTCAACTTACTGCTAGAGAGACCTTGGTTGCACCAGGTGAAAGTTGTCTCTTCTATCCTCCACCAAATGCTGAAATACCCCCACGAGAAAGGAGTGGCGATCGTCTTTAGGAATTCGTCCATACGTCCTCCGCCAGAGGTAACTACACCTGTGCTGGAAATTGTTCATGGCGAGGAGGATGTTTTCCTTTCAGGGTTTGCTTTGGCTGAGGCCCGAGCAGTGCAAATCATTTTGGCAGCTGATGAGGGCTTGTATGTCAGCGCCCAATCAATCTATTTCATGAACAAGCTCCAACATGTGCCAGGAATGGGTTGGGAAGAAGTAGCTGGAAAGGCGTTACAGCATTGGCCGATGTGCCACATAATATGCATACCTTTGGTCTTGGCTATACGCCCACCAAAGAAGATTGGGTTAGGAAAGGAAAAGAGATGGTATGCAGAGCCAAAGCTAAGCAGACTGGGAAGTGCTATGAGCTTATTCACAGGCCGATCCGGGGAACACTGAACGGCCATTATGTTTGGAAGGAGAAGACTTCCCATTTTGCTGCTTCCCCGAGCCCTGGTTGAATTATGAGAAGCAGCGTATTCTTAGCTTTGAATTTTTTTTGACTTGCAGTTGCAAGACAATGATACAGAGGAAAAGGTTGAACTGACTGCTGAAGCCGGATAGAGCATGGACAGCGAGTCGAACAACAGTGAACTTAGAATAGGAGCAGTACTGGCATGTCTCCTTTCAGATCTTTCGGCCGACACAGAGAGCTTGGGGGATAACCTGACTATTTCCATGATCGAGGATCAACTAGGTGTGAACCCTTCTACAGTATTTTGGATGCATCTGAAGCACCATCTCTCATCTAGCAGTTGGAAGAGGGCTATATGTCTAGTAGTTCTGAGTGGGGTAGTGAACTAGAATCTGATTCCACAGAGTCTGTGGAGTCAGAATCAATTCTGGTTCTTCTGAGTCAGAGTCCGGTATTCCTAAGGGTGATAGCCCAGATGCCAAGGTCTTATCTAGGTCATCATTTTCTTTTGCTTTTGAGTCGGTTGTAACCAAAGAGCTAGATGAACTGGACTTTATGAATGGGAATACCACTGCAAATTCTGAGTATTTCTTTGTGTCGCTTGTTTATTGCATTGATCGGGACTTTCAAAATTTTAATGAAAACGATGAGGAAGGAATTCCTCTGGTTTTGAAAATTTTGATTAACCGAGAGGAGGAAAGATTTGCCAAACCCCTTGCTGATGAAATCATTGCTTTTAATGTGGGTACTGAGAAGGATCTGTGTCTGGTCCAGATCGGGTCCACGTTGTTTTCGGAGAAGCGCGAGCACTTAGTCACTTTATTAAAAGATTTCAAAGATGCTTTCGCGTGGTCCTACGAAGACATGCCTAGAATCGATCTTGAGATTGTACAGCATGGATCCTTTTGACCCTGAGGCCTGACTCGTCAAACAGAAGTTGCGGAGAATATGTCTGGATTGGGCTCCCAAGATTAAGGAAGAAGTTACCAAACAGATTGCGGCAAGGTTCTTGCTTATGTCTGAGTATCCAACGTGGTTGGTTAACATTGTTCCTATGCCGAAGAAGGATGGCAGGATCAGAGTCTGTGTTGACTTTAAGGATTTGAACAGAGCCAATCCGAAGGACGACTTCCCTTTACCGTACATTAATGAATTAGCGGACTTCACTGCAGGCCATGCATTGCTCTCCTTCATTGATGGATTTTTCGGGTATAACCAGATTCTAATGGCGCCCGAGAACAGAGAGAAAACTGCATTTACTATGCTGTGAGGAACCTATTGCTATCGGGTGATGCCGTTTGGGCTGAAGAATGCCAATGCTACTTATTAAAGGGCTGCGACCACTATTTTGCATGATATGATCCACAAAAAGGTCGAGGTGTACGTGAACAACATGATCGTCAAGTCCAAGGAAAGAGAAGGTCACTATACCACCTTGAAGAAATTCTTTCAACAGATCAGAGAATACAGACTGAGGTTGAACAGATCACTGCAGGCCATGCATTGCTCTCCTTCATTGATGGATTTTTTGGGTATAACCAGATTCTGATGGCGCCCGAGAACAAAGAGACAACTGCATTTACTATGCTGTGAGGAACCTATTGCTATCGGGTGATGCTGTTTGGGCTGAAGAATGCCGAGGCTACCTATTAAAGGGCTACGACCACTATTTTGCATGATATGATCCATAAAGAGGTCGAGGTGTACGTGAACAACATGATCGTCAAGTCCAAGGAAAGAGAAGGCCACTATACCACCTTGAAGAAATTCTTTCAACAGATCAGAGAATACAGACTGAGGTTGAACCCGCAGAAGTGTACTTTTGGCATAACAGCAAGAAAAATGCTGGTTTCTTGATCACACAAAGAGGCATTGAGGTAGATCCTTCCAAAATCAAGACCATCCTAGAAATGCCACCACCAAGGACTGAAAAGGAGGTGCGAGACTTTCTGGGTAAAGTGCAATTCATAAGACAGTTTATTTCCAAATTAACCTTAACTTGTGAACCACAATTTGGTCTTCTGAAGAAAGGAAAGAAATTCCGATGGGATGATCAATGTCAATTCGCTTTCGAGCAGATTAAGTAGTACCTTCAGAATTCGCCCGTGTTATCGCTACTAGAGCCGGAGAAGCCTTTGATTCTCTATCTGTCAGTCACAGACACAACAATGGGATGCATGCTTGCTCAGGAATCTAAGGATAGGGTGGAGAAAGCCATCTACTACTTGAGCAAGAAAATGCTGGACTACGAGACCCGCTACACTTCGTTGGAGAAAACTTGCTTAGCCTTGATATGGGCTACCAGAAAATTGAGGCACTACTTGTTAGCTCACTCCATAATCCTGGTTTTGAGATTAGATCCCATCAAATATCTCTTTGAGAAACCAGCGCTTACGGGTAGGCTAGCCCGTTGGTTGCTTCTTCTCTCCAAATTTGATCTGAAGTATGTTACTCGCAAGTCAGTTAAAGGGAGAGATGTGGCGGAGTTCTTGGCAAATCACCCGGTGGAAGGGGATGAAGCGGTAGAATACCTATTCCCAGATGAAGCCATTCTGCAAGTTGAGGAAGAGATTTGGACAATATACTTTGACGGAGCCTCTAATCAGTACGGTTATGGGATAGGTGTGTTGTTGATAGCACCCGACAATTCCCATATACCTTTACCCTTCAAACTCTGGTTCAAGGTATCCAATAACAAAGCAGAATACGAGGTATGTATTGCTGGTTTAGAAGTTGCCCTGGAACTAGGAGTGAAAAGGTTGGATGTGATCGAGGACTCAAACCTAGTTGTTTCTCAAGCCAATGGAGACTGGAAGGTCAAAGAAGAAAAGATGAAGATTTATCACCAGACCATGGACGTTCTGATTCCTAGGTTTGAAAAGCTAACTTTCACGCATCTATTGAGAGAAAACAACAGGTTCGTTGACGCCTTATCAACTCTATCTTCTATGATAGACATCCCGCTGGGAGTCCGGATGCGTCCGATCATCATTGAGTAGAGATATACATTGGCCTACAAGACTAGCGCCGCAATAGATGAAATGCTAGATCAAAACCCTTGGTACTACGACATCTGGAACTTCTTGGAAAATGAGGTTTATCCACTAGGGGTAAATGCCAAGGACAAAAGGGCAATACGGCGGATGGCCGTTCAATTTATCATCTGTGGAGGTAAACTGTACAAGAGAGGTCATCTGGGAATGCATAAGTTGTGTGTCGAAGAAGATGAGTCAAAGTGCTTGATGGAGGCTATCCATGGGGGAGAGTGTGAAGCGTACATGAACGGAGTAATGTTGGCCCGGAAGATTCTCAGGCAAGGTTATTACTGGTCCACCATAGAGGAGGATTGTATTGGTTTTGTTCGGCGATGCCACAAATGCCAAATTCATGCCAGCCGCATGAATATCCCGCTGTTAAAGCTATACAACATGACTTCACCATGGCCTTTTTTAGTTTGGGAAATTGACGTCATTGGGGCGGTCACACCAAAAGGGTCGAATGGGCATGAATACATTCTAGTGGCAATTGATTATTTCACAAAGTGAATGGAAGCTCAGTCCTATACAGTGTTGAAATCAGCGCATGTGGCAAAGTTCATCCGAAACAACATCATTTACCGATATGGGGTGCCAAACGAGGTCATTTCTGATAATGGCTCCCACTTCAGGAAAGAAGTAATTGACTTGTTGGAGAAATACAATGTGGCTTTCCATAAGTCATCTACATATAGGCCACTGTAGACACCCCATTTTTGATAGCCCTTTAAGACTTGGATGTTCTTGCAGGTACATCCGATGGCAAATCTGATTGCTCACCGAACGCTTGAAGTCCGTGGCAAAATGCCGCAAGTTTGAGCTTTCCAAACCCTGCATCTATTTTGTCTCATCTTTGGACCATGCTTAAGTCTTTTCAGAATGAGGTTGTTGATGGCCTGTCGGCCATCCTTGGAGGCTGCTGGCCATGGCTTTTGGCCTGCCGACCATTGATATGCTGTGCCGACCATCAGTGTTTCCTACAGATATTTTGTGATATTTTGTGCCAGCTGTTTGCACAGGTTCATGCATCTTCCAACATGTGTGTGGCTGGATCTTTGTGAGGGGAATTTGTATGTTCTATATATAGGACCCCTCTCTTGTATGTGGGGGGGGGGTTAGAAAAATTTGAATACAAAAAAATTCTCTCTCTTTTTAGATTTCTCTCTTTCTTGATATTTTGTGCCTTGTAGCTTATTTTCGCTACACTCTTACATACACTACCTTAATCAAACTTGACCACCTTTGAGCTGAGGTCCCTTGGAGCCTTGTTTGAGCTCTAGAAGGAGGTTTGGGCTTAGATTGTTGCCTATTTTGTGCCTTAGCTTCAAGAGGTATAACACTTGTTATTTAAGCTTGCTTTCAATACTTGCTTTGCCATCTTTTTCTGCTATTTTAGGGCTGGTTTTGACATGTAAAAAGTTCTGTTTTTGAGGCCCAAAAGTGGTGGTTTGAGCCCTTTTGAGTTAGGGGGTTGTCCATCTCTTTGCTTCTTAGCTTGTTAAGCTTTTGTGCCATCTTTCATCACTTTAAAATCAACTTTTTTGGCCTTTTAACCACTGAATCTCAGAGGCTTTTCAGTGGTAAAAACCAACTTTTGAAGAACAAAATTGGACGGGTTAGCCTCATCTCCTTGTGTTTTGTTTGCATGCCTAGTTAAGTTCATGAGTTAGCATGTTTTTCTAGCTTAACTTATCTTAAGTCCAGCATGTTTTTGCTTCTGTTTTGACCTGTTTTGGCTCTGTTTTGGGCTGGTTAATTCAGTTGAGGCTTGTATTGCATAGTTGTGGTGTTATTTCCTTCACTAGCTTAGTGTTTTAATGCTTTAATTATCATTGCTTTGAGTTAATAACATGTTTTAGTGTTGTTTTGCACTTCATTTCAGCACTTAAAATCTTTGCAATCTCCCTCCATTCTTCACTCTTTTGTTTGCTTTGAAAGTGGTTTCAAACCACTTGTTTGCCTAAGTGTGAAATTGAGGTGTTGCACCTAATGGTTTAATCTCTTAGGGGGTTCATTACCAACAGTGTAATGCCTCTTTCATGCCCAAAGCAACTCGTTGTTCGAGTCATCTTTCCATTAGAGGACATTCACTTTTGGACTTAATCGATTAAAGAATGAATCGGTAATGTAAATGAGTAAACAAAACATGCAAGTAAAGGAGTCAAGATAAGCATTCTTTGTGTTGCATTGCATGTGTTCAAACCGGACGTTAGTTTGAACACAAGGCAAATGGGACATTTCATACTCAAAAGTGATGAAATGTGCCACTTTCCTTGGTCTCCATTGCCCTTGATCATGCATGATAGGGTGGTGGTCTTGTTGGTCATGTTTTTGCATTTATTGAACTTGCACAATTGGTTTCACAAGCCATCATGCAATGAAATTTCTTGGTTGGTGGTTTTGTGAACCAAATCTTGTCCCTCCTTTGCTTTCCCTATTAAAAGAGAGACAGGGTGTGCAGACAACCCTTGGAAAGACCTTCATTTTGCTCTGTTTGTGCTCTGTTGCAGTGTGGTGACTCAGAGCATTAGTGGCCGGCAGTGCCTCATCAATGGCCGGCAAGGCTTCATTCCTAGCCAGCAGTGCACCTCTTTGGCCGGCAGATGGCCGGCAAACCATCCATGGTCGGCAGACCACTGATGTCAACCTCAGCAAAGATTTGGTAAGGTGGAGCAGAAAGGTTCTGAAGCATGCTCAACCCTGCAAACAGAGCCTCTCAAGAGCAAAACGGAGGACTTTTCGGGGCAAAACCGAGCGCATGCATCTTCTACTTCCCGAGGTGGAGCAGTGGCAGCATAGTTTAATGCCTTGCATGATTAGTTAATGTGCATTTGTTTTAATTAATTAGTTTATTAGTTGATTAAAGTGTTGTAATAATTAGTAATTAGTTTGCTAGTTATTCATTTGATTTGTAATAATTAGTCTAATTAGTTTAAATTAGATTAGTTTGATTAGCTTAGCTTATATTAGCTTAGCTCTTATTCATTCGGACCCTCCTTCGGGAGAACATAATGTTGTAATAAGTGTGTATGCGTGTGTGTATGTCTTCAACCCCACGTTTTTCTCCCTTTTATGTAATCGCTTTCAATGGTTAGATTAGGATATTCTTTCAATTAGCATATCGCATGTTTGCATCCATTCATTTGTCTTGCATGCACCGAGGCTCGGCGCATCATTCAAACTGCATTGTCATTTCAATACTTCTTTGAATATGTGTTTTCAAAGCATGCTATCAAAGTGTTGCAAATACCATAATTAAATAGCCGAGCCTATTTAGTTGCATTATTGCATGTGTTGCATTAGTCATTTAACATAGTTAGGAATCATGCATTTTTCTAATTTGTTTTCTTTCCTAGCTTGGAGTACCAGGTGAGCTTTACGCTTTAGCATATCGCACGCGTGTTGATGTTGCCATATCTAGCATGCTCGCCATGAGGCTATGTGCTTAAATGTTAAACTACTTGAATGTCTATGGACAAAGGCTTGTTGTTTGAATTGAAACAATTCAATGATTGCATGTTTGAAGCCCACTTTGTTGAGTGGCAAATCATGTTTTAAGCCCACTATGTTTGGTGGCAAATTCGCAAATCTTTAGGCCCACTTGAGGGTGGCAAATTTAAACCATTTTCGCAAAAACAAAACATGAGTTGAATTGTTCCAAATTAAACAAACTAGTCTATACTTGATTGTGCGTATCACATAGTAAAGCTAGCTTAATAACCGAAACAAGAGTACATAATGTTTATAAAAAGCATATCATGATTAGTATAGGCCGATCTTTGATCGGGCGAGCGGGGGTGCTCAATTCATGACCTTCCCCCTTCGTACCTAAGTTCCCCAACCGAGGCAACTTTGGTGATGACGGACACGTGGCCTTTGGCACGAGTCAGGGTTTTCTAAATTTTTCCAAAATTAAAAATATTTAGGTGGCGACTCTGTATCTGGCAAAGCAGTCTAATTTTGGTATTATTTGATTTAAAATCAATTTTCCAAAACGATTTGCCGGATTGGACTCTTTGGTGTTTATCAGTTTCACATTACACTTGTGAGACTAGATTCAGAACCGCGGGAGTTCGAACTGTGAGGCCTTTTTGTCAAACCTTTCCGAAAGGCGGGCGTGGAAAAAGGCGGGTCCACAGCCACAAACCAACGGAGCAGTTGAGGCCACCAACAAGAACATCAAACATATTTTGCAGAAGATGGTGGAGACCTATAAGGATTGGCCAAATAAATTTCCATTCGCACTCTGGGGCTATAGAACTTCAATCCGAATGTCTATAGGGGCAACTCCTTATTCTCTTGTCTATGGGATGGAAGTTGTTCTGCCAATCGAAATAGAAGTCCCATCGCTACGAGTTATGGCTGAGTGTCAAATAGCAGAAGCGGATTAGTAGCAGAGCAGTTTGAAGAACTGCTGTTGTTTGATGAGAGAAGGCTGAAAGCATTGTACCATGTTTAGGGCTATCAACGTAGGATCGCTAGGGCTTTTAACAAGAAGGTTAAGTCCCAGAATCTCAAAGAATGAGATTTAGTGCTGAAAGACAACCAAGCTCCCATCCATGACCCAAGGGGCAAGTTCAAACCCAATTGGACTGGTCCTTACATCATCAAAACTACCTAGTTGGGTGGAGCTATTATTCTTATGGACCTAGATGGCCTAGAATTTTCCCAACCGATCAACATGGACAAGTTGAAGAAATACTATCCCTAAGAGGCTCGCTGGGCCGAAAACTCAGAAGGGCAACCTAGGCAAAAGTTATAGCACAAAAAAATTAGAAATAAAGAAAAACTGAGCTCGCAAGGTTGAAAACCTTAAAAGGCAGCCTTGGCAAAAGTTAGAGCATAAAAGGAGAGTGTTAATACTCGAGTGAACCTGAACCGAACTACGTAAGGCTTGATTCCCATCTTCGGGATACGTAGGCAACTTCATCCTGAAGTTCGGCCGTAAACACCTCCAACTCAAATGTCCTGTCCATGTGTTTGATCAGGTCATCTTTGTCTTTTCTTTACCTAAGAGTTCGGTTATGATCTTTACTCTAAGAAAAGAGGTAGTTACAGTGCTGAGCAGTGTTATTCAGTCAATGGGCAATTTGTGATCTTTGGATTCGGGGTTGTACATCTCGAGGATAGATTCCATGTATGTCAAGTGGTGATCCTTTTTCAAAATTGGTTTTGGAAAGTTTTAATAAAAGTTGATTTTGTTCAAATTTTACTTTTTAACTTAGACCATTTTTTGACCAAAAGAAAAATTTTCCATGCTCATAACTTTAATTTCATTGATTTCAATACAAAGTTCTCCAACTCTTGATACAAATCGAAGTTGCTTTTATTACATCTTACAAACTTGAAAAGAAAGGTCAAAGTAATACACTAGGGGCATAGATGAGTCAGGTGCTCCTGCGTCCTCCGCTTGTGCTAATGGAAGCTTCTGATGCTAAAATAGGCTCGGTTTGTGCCTCATCCTCGAGCCAAGCCAAGCATTCACCAAAAAAGGTGCAATTGAAACTAGGGACAGGGGCTAAAAGCTCTCTCGTCCTCTAAGCAGTGAGGTACCAAGCCAAATATGAACCTCAGACGGGGAATGAAACTGGGTACTCTACCCCCTCCTTTGGGCAGATCTAGTCATGTCCAAACTGATGTCTGAACCGGAAAGGGAAGTAAATACACAGTGTGTAAGGCCAATCAGCTAAATGCCAGGTTGTCGAGTCATGCTGTAGCTCATTTCGGTCAGATTAAGCCAAGGGCAACGCCAAGTAATGTCAACAGCAGATCTATTGCACATCCAGTGGCACCACCATCCCTCATTCGGGAAATCTACTAGTCAGTGACGAAAGAAATAGCCTCGAGCTGAGTACTCAGGGCAAGAGTCCACTACCTTTAGCTTATCCATAAGGCACACTTGGGAAGGGATGAAAGAAAAAAGAGATTAAAGAATAAAGAGATATATGTTGAGAGAAAAGTGAGAAAAGGGCTTTAAGAGAAAAACAAAGCATGAGTGTCGAGCGATGTGAGAAATACATATGATAAAGGGTGGGAAATATTACCTGCAGAAGTAGTGGACTCCCCGCGAATCTGGTGGTCTCCCGTCCATGGAAGGCGTCTAAGCCCATCAAAGTCTTGGACAGTACCAAGCCAAAGTAACTCTTGCCTTCTTTCAAACCTTGGGCCACTTCGACCAACCGAATGCTGGACCGCCAAAACTAGGGCAAGAAGGAAATGTGCAATCATACACAAGCAGAGGGCATGTTGTCAAAAACCCCGCCAAAGATAGTCGTCACGGTCACCGACATCAGAAAATTGATGAATCAAATTGGGAATATCCAGCTCTCCGTTGTGAACCAAGGATCGAGCATCATGTAGAGTGAGCCCATACATCCATCCCAAAGCTTGGATGTGGCCGAAACGGGGTTGGGGTATGATTTCCTCATCGCGCCAAGATTCCATTAGCGCCTGAAATTCTTCGATTGTCGGGTATATCTCTTGTCTCCCGAAGCTAAAGACATGTGTAATTGGGTTCTAGCATCTAACCGCAGCATGAAGGAATGGAAAACAAAGCAGAAAACGGCTCAGCGAAAAAAGTGCATTTATGCCGAAACCCTGAAAATTTACCTTTTCCGAGCCGTCTATAGTCGTAATTCACTCCGAAAGTCTTTCGGCAAGAAATGGCTCCATTTGTGAAGAATTTGCAGCTGAAATGCAGAAATCATGAAGCTCAACCTTTTTGTAGAAGATAAGGCAGTAAGTGGAAGCCAGAGTCAACAATCTGGAGAGTTCTCACATTGGTGGCCAACCGGCCATTGGTGATGGCCGACCGGCCACCTCTGGTGGCCCACAACCCCTACCTCTGGCCAACAGTCTCCTTTTCAGGCCGGTCGTCCATCTATGTATTGAGCAGTGCTGAAAGCGTGTATTTTGTTTTCATCTTTGTTTATTTCAAGGTCTTGTTTTGAGTCTTTTTGCTTTTAACGAGTTTGTTGAGTTGTAATTAAGTTGTTTTGTTTTGTTTTGTTTATCGAGTTGCCCTTACTTATCGAGTTATGTTTTGTATTTTTTGTATTTTGATTGTCGGTTGGCCCATTACCTGATTAAGAACATTATTTCAATCAAATGTACTCGTGGCCAATACAATTCAATTCCATGTCCATTTAATATGGCGCTCATTATGCAAAAATAACAACACTTTTTTATAAAACTTCAAGGTTTTTACTCCGATCATGGCTTTTACAAAAGATGAGTACAAGTTTTAAAGCAGGTAAAACCTATCTAAAACTATACATGTGTTAATGCTACTACAAGAAAAAGAAACTAAGCAAAAATACAAAAAAAAAAATCAACGTCAGTTGTCTTAAGCTCAAGAGGCCCTCTTTGTCCTCTTCCTCAGAGGGGAGGACTCAGGGGCACTGTCTCTATCTGCGCCACTATTAGAAGCACTATTACCAGAATCAGCCTCTGAACTAGAGCCGGTAATATCTCCGCTCTTTGCCCCTAAACCCGTCTCGGCATTGTCACATCTGCTCCTAGAACCTGAGCTAGTGTCATCATCTCCACTCTCGAATGACTCAGAATGCTGACTCGCTGCCTCTGCGGAGTCGCTAGTCTCAGCGTCATCGTCACGCAAGATAAGTTATGAAAGACTACTCCAGCCTCGGGCACCCCTACCTCTATCCCTCTCTCTCCTCCTTGCTGTTGAGGGAGGTACTGCTGGTGCTGATGCTGTAACTACCGCCGATGCACCCGGTATGGCTGGGATCTGAAAAGACAGTTGTCAACATATCAGTTTCAGTGTATGTATCAGATACAAGCATGAGTATATGCAAAAGTCAAATACAGTGTTTAAGTACAGTGTGTAAATGCATTGTATCAGATATAGTGTGTCAGATACAGTTCGGGAAAGATCTATAGCTGGAATGCCAGTATATCAGTAGAAAAATGATAGCATGAAGTACAAACTGAAGAAATCACCTAAATACCGTAGAGATTGAGCAGTGCCTCTCTCTTCTGTACCATGCCCATCAGAGAGGCTATCAGCTTAAGAGCCCTTCTCGTGTACTCTGTGGAGGCATGCACATGCATTTGGGTGATCAGTATCTGCAATGAACATATCTAGAATGAAATGTGGGTGCAAACGTAAAGTGCAGTCCATACCTGAGTCGGGCCTCGAACCCCGACAAGCTCGTGACCAGCCACTGCAGGCTCAATCGGGACCTCGTAAGCATGCCCAGTATGCCGCTAACATGTTAGCGCAATCAAAAGCTCTAGCCAACCGATCCTCCGCCTTGTATGGGAAATCCCTCTATCATGGGCCCTGGTCGCCCTAGTCACTCTAGGGGCCTCTCTCACAGCAGGAGCTCTCGCTCCCACATCTCTGCGAAAGCTGATCAAATGTGGCATAAGATGGGTCCAAATGAAGGCTGCATAGTCGCCCTTAGCTCGGAAGTAGTCAGCATCCAAGCCCACTATAAGCTCAGTGACCTCCTCAACGGATAGGTTGTCCGCTGTCCTCATGGCCTCTCGGGGTAGCATCGGGATGACCGAGTCAGGTGAGCCCAAAGTCTGGCGAATGAAACCTAAGAACCAAGCCCGGCAAACTGGGCCCTCTAGCAGAATCCTGAAGTGAAACGTGCCCCAGGCTCCAACGAACTGATCCCTCGTGCCAACTGCCATCATCGGCCATGGCTGCTACGTGATCAGCAAATAGAGTATATACAGGTTGTTAGTCACAGTCAGTTGTCAAGGCATTGAATCAGAACAATGTTAAAGCTGTGAGTTTCGAATTACCTTAGTGGCGGCTACCGTGTCAAAATAGTGGCGGAAGAAGCTGAATGTCTCACGACTCCGACGCTGGCATCGGCGTCGTATCAACGCGAGTATGAAATTGCCAGTGGGAGCTCCTCCACGGGCTCTGGGGCGAGAATCAGAAAACATGCATACACCCATAGCTGCAAGGAAAGTGTAGTGATTTGTGATCAACCATGCAATCGGAATAGATACAGAAAATGCAAAGCATAAAGCATACAACATGAACTAGATGTAGAAAGTGCAAAGTAGAAAGCACGTGCATTGAACAGATGTAAAATAGAAAATGTATAGCAGAAAGTGTAGAGTGTAGAGTGCAGAGAGGGAACTGAAGTGCGTACCTCCCAAGCTCGCCAGTAGCCTTCGATCAAGTCTCCCCTCAGATGAGAGGTAGAGCTCATGTAGCCGTACAAAGTGGCAAGGCCATCTCTGCCCTAGACGTAAGGATCACCAAGGCGCTCAGCAGGTACAATCCTATGATGTTCGCCCTGTTCGCGAACAAGGTGGTGCCGAGGAGGAACATTAGAAACCCTCGAGCATACTGCTCTATCTCCTCTACTATCTCTAGTTGGCTCCCTCGGAAATGCTCAGCAAACCAGCTGTAGCGGACTATGGCCGGTCTGAAGAGAGATGGGCGCGCTCCTAGTAACTCAACCCAAACTGCCTCCCACTCCCTCATGTCTGAATCGAACGAGATCGGATCACCCCTTACGCCTAAGCCCGTGACCATGGCAAAGTCGTAAGGAGTCATAGTCATCATCATCGTCATCGTCATCGTTATCTACCCGACAGTGGAGAGATGGAGAGAGTTGGTGGTATCCTACCACCTCTCCCCTAGAGCTCCGAGAAGTGGGCGGCTCGCTATAACCCGTGTCAATCTGGAGCAGAAAAGGCCAAAGTCGGCCTCATCAACAATGTCGCGAACTCCTATAGGGAGGTCGTCGTAACAATCCCTAGCTGTCGTAGCCCTGTAGACCCTGTATGCGCGGGAGTTGCCCTATGGCAGAGAACAGGTGAATCAGGTAAGGCAATGATGAAAATACAGTCAGAAAATAGTGTGCAAGAAATGCAAGTGAAGACCGGTAGAAATGCAAGTAAGTAAAGTTCATACCTCAATGGCAAGGGATGAAAGGTGAAAAGTCGGCTCCCTCAGTAAGGTCCTCTGGCGCACCGCGAGCAAACTCAGTGAAGCTTCTGATGTCTTCGACAGGTAAGATATGCGTCTGGGGATGGTATTTCTCTAGATCGAATAATCGTACCCTCAGCGGTAGCGGCTCTGGCTCGGCCTTAGGCTCGAACTCTGCCTCAAGCTTTACCTCAATATCCTTCGCCGCCTCACCGGCCTCAGCAACTACCGTCTCCTCTACCTCAGGAACGGGTGGAAATACAGGTGGAACCTCTAGAGGAGCTCTATCGTAAGGAATCTCATCCGACATCTAAAAATGGGTGCGAAGTAGGTTAAAATGAAGAAAAATAGAGAAAAAAATGGTAAACTTGGAAAAAGTCAAACCCTAGGAGAGAGAAAATGGAAAGAAAAGTCAAAGCAGAGAAAAGTGCACGGAACTCGAGAGAAACTCGAGGGGAACGAGCCTAGAAGGGCAAAAATAAGGAAAGAAGGGTCGAAATCAAATTTCAATCGGTTTAAAAGGAAGAGAACTAAGAGGGTTTAGTGAATAAAGTGTGCGTAGTGTGTTGCAAAATGCGTAAAAAGCTCGGATCCAGAGAGGGAAAGTGTCTAGAGATAGAGAGACGAATTTCGGCCTTGAAGAAGTGGGGAAATAAAGTATGGATGTGTGTATATAAAGACCCGAGGCAAAAGGACAAAATTGCCCCGAATCTGCCATCGGTGGCCGACAAGCTCCAGTTATGGCTGACAGGTGGCCGACACTCTCCCCTGGTGGCCGACATGTGGCCGGTGGTCCTCCACTGAGTCTTGATGCTACTTTGTGCCCTTGGTTCCCACGAAGTGCAAGAAAAGTTCACTGTTGGGTTCAGATTGTCTCTACAGAAGTTCAAAACTGTGTTTGCGACGCACGATGCTCATTACTTGTCGAACATGAACAAGGTGTATCCTTTTTAAACATATTGCAACTCTTCCGAGAGGTAAATTGGAAGTTGCCACTGAATTTGGTTTTGTCGAATAATGCTTTTGTTCCTAGCATAGAATATGCATCTCACGCGGTTGCATAAAGTATGCATTTCACGTCCTGGCATAGAATGTGCATTTCATATTGTTGCATAAGATATGCGTTTCACATATGCACTGCGTACGTGTCTTACATCGCTTATGATTCACGCATAGAATATGCTTTTGTTCTGATTTCATGCATGGAATATGCTCCTGTTTCATGCATAGAATTTGCATGCTTTCAATTATCTTGCAGGGACCATCTTGCATAGCATATACTTCTATTTCTCGTATAGAAAATGCTTCCATAGAATATGCTTTAGTATCTTGCATAGAACATGATTTCACTTAACTACATATTTCAGTTGTTTATCTTGCATAGAACATGCATTCTTACTGTATCGCACTTGTTAAGTTTCTTTCTTACACAGGCAAATGATATTGTATGGACGGTTCATTTAGAGGAGTTCCGGTCTCTCAGTAAGAGAACCCACTTGTTTACTTTGTGCATCTATCGCACTCATTCATTTTGTGCATCTATCGCACTCATTCATTTTGTGTATCTATCGCACTTGTTCATTTTGTGCATCTATCACACTCATTCATTTTGTGCATCTATCGCACACATTTACTTTCGTGCATCCATTGCACACCCTTCTGTTATTTTACCTCGGGACGTACGAAATACGCACCCGAATGGTTACTTCTCAGGACGCGTGAAACGCGGCCCTGCGTGAGTTTTACCTCTGGACATACGAAGTACGCGCCGAGTGGTTGTTTCTCAGGATGTGTGAAACGCAGCCCTGGTGGGTTTTACGTCGGGACGTACGAAGTACGCGCCCTAATGTTATTTCTCAGGACGTACGAAGCGCGGCCCTGGGCGGGATTCATCTCGAAACATGTTGAAACACGAGCCCGAGTGGTTTTGTTTTTTTTTTCTCAGATGCGTGAAAAGCAACCCTGAGCGGTGTTTTCTTTCCTCGTCCTGTGCCTTGGCATGGTTAGATTGTGTTTTGGATCTTTTCGCTTTTAAGCTTGAAGTTGTTCATTCATGTGTTGTTATCTTGCTTATCGCATTTGTTATTGCCTATTGCATCATCTCACATGATCATAAGATTTCAAAATCACCGACTTCGCGAAGTGTGTAAGTCCAGTTTTCAAAGTTGCATTGTGCATATCATTTGTATTTTGCCCCAGAACTACGCTGGTTTAATTCCTTGCAAATGGATACGTAGGCAACCTGCGAGTGCAACCGTTTATTTTCGTCTTGATTGTTTGTCCAAGTCTTACGGCCTTGTCAAAATGGGCCGTCTTTGAGCTTTGACATTCACTCATGTCATTTTATGACTCCGAGTTCTGTCAAAGAGGGCAACTGTAGACACCCCATTTTTTACGGCCCTTACGACTTGGACGTCATCGCTCGTACACCTGATGATGGGTTTATTTGCTCGCCAAGTGCTTGAAGTTCTTAGTAGGATGCCACAGCTTTGTGCCTTTCAAACCTTACACCCTTGTTACCTTATTCTTAGACCAAACCTTTTTTTTTTTAGCCTACACCTTATGGTGGCCTGTCGGCCATAAATATAGGCTGTCGGCCCTGGCCTCTTGTTGTCGGCCATTGGTATAGCCGGTCGGCTACCAATAGTGGCCGACGGCCACCAATTGCTTTTGCAGATATTTTATACCAGCTGTTTGCACAGATGCATGCATCTGCACCCACGTGTAGAGCTGGATATCCTTGTATGGAATTCTTGTTTTCTATATATAGGGGGTCTCCTCCCCTATTTTTGGGGGTTAGAATTTTTAGAGCAAAAATTATCTCTCTTTCTTTATATTTCTCTCTCTCACTCTTAAAAATTTGTGCACATTAGCCTACATACACTACACTTTTGCCTATATTTCCTTAACCAAAGTTGATCCCCTTTGGACTAAGGTTCCTTGAGGCCTTCTTGGAGCTCTAGAATGTGATTTTGGCTTGAATTGTTGCCTAAAATTGATCTTTACTTCAAAAGGTATAACACTTGCCCTTTTACCTTGCTTTGCATACTTGTTTTTCTATCTTTTTTCCACTGATTTTGGGCTGTAAAAAACTCTATTTTGGGTTGAAATTGGTGGTTTTAGGCCATTTAAGGTTAGGGGTGGCTCACCCTTCTTTATTCCTTGTTTATAAGGCCTTTCCACCTTTGTTTCCCACTTTCAAACTATATTTTTTTGGCCTTTTGAACACTAAATTTCAAGTAATTTCAGTGGTGAAAATCATGTTTTGAAGTCTAAATTTGGAGGGGTTAGCCTTCCTTCCTTGTGTCTCATTTGCTAGCCTAGTTAGCTCTATGTGTTAGCTAATTTTTCTAGCCATTTGTAGCTTAATTCCAGCATGTTTTAGGCACTATTTTAGACTGTTTTGCCTTTATTTTTGGCTGGTTGTTGCATTTAAGTCTTGTATTGTATGCTTGTAGTGTAAGTGTCCTCATAAGCTTGGTGTTTTAGCCCTTTAGACATCATTTGTTTGAGTTGATTGCATATTTTAAGTGCTTTTCTCACTTAATTTCTGCAAGCATAATCTCTGCAACCTCCCTCATTTCTTGACTCTTTGTTTGTTTTGAGGGTTGTTTCAACCTTAGGGTTGTTTAAGCTTGAGATTAAGATCCATCTTAATGGTTTAATCCTCTTTAGGGGGTTCATTATCAATGGCATGACACCTCTCTCTTGCCTTAAACTACCCCTTGTTTGACACTTCCTTCTCTTTTAGAGGAATTTTCACCAATGGACTTAATTGGTTAAAGAATGAAAGGGTAATTAAAATGAGTAAACAAAAGTTGAAACTAAAGTTGTGCGAAGATAACAATTTGATTGTATTTTGGTGTGTTCAATCGGACGTTAATTGAACACAAGGAAAATTTGGGCATTTCATATTCAAAGTGATGAAATGTGCCAAGTTTCCTAGGTCTCCATTACCCTTGATCATGCATGATAGGGTGAAGGTTGTGGATCTTGTTTGTGCATTTAATGAAATTGCACACTTTGGTTCATGAGCCATCATACAATGAAATTCCTTGAGTTGATGGTTTGTGAACCTAGGTTTGTCTCTCTTTGATTTGTCCATGAAAAGGGGATGAATTGTGCAAACAAACCCTTGAGAAATACACTGTCCTGCTCTGTTTGCTCTCTGTTGCAGTAAGGGAGTCCAGTCAGCAGTGGCCGATTAGCCCCCTTTCAGCCACCAATGCAAATTCAGCAGTGTACTTCTAAGACAGAACATAATTAGTCTGGAAAAGGAAATCAATGCAAGTGTCCTATTGAGTAACAGAGGCATGCAGTAGCAAAACAGTGGCTTTTCGGGTAAAAACAGTGGCTTTTCGGGTAAAACCGTATTCATGCATGAGTTCCTCATCGATCCTTGGAATTCGCGTCGTAATAGATCAATTTTATGCTGAACTAATGGCTTTTAGAATTGCTAATTTGTATTGTGTTGTAATTATAATTAGTTAGGTAGAATAGTTAATTAATTTGGTTTGTAATAATTAGTTAACTAACATAGTTAGTTAATTAGTTCAATTTGTTGTAATAATTAGTTAATTAGTTTAGCTAATTTAATTTGTGTTATAATAATTAGCTTAGTTTAGCCTAGTTAGCTAGCTAGTTAGCTTATTCGGACTCTCCTTCGTAAGAGTGCAAATGTAATAATTGTAGACACCCCATTTTTGACCGCTCTTAAGACTTGGGCGCCACTGATTGCTTACTCGATGGTGCAGGCTATCTTGTGTAAAGGTTCAATTTCTTCGGCAAGGAGAGCGTCAAATCCAAACCTCACATCCCACTTTTGGACCAAAAGATTTTAGACCTTAAAATCCTTTTTTTCAAAACATTTTTGAAAATGCTTCTACGATGTTCTGAGGCTTGCATTTTGTTAAATGTTGCACTTTTCGGTAAACCGAGCAAGGACAAAGTAGAAATGAATGAAAGAGAGGTGAAATCTTTGAAAAAAATCTTTAAAACATTTTGTTTAGAGGTTTGGAGTTGAAGAAAAGAAGAGGAGATGGAAGAATCTAAGTTGGGGAAGAAGATGGGCATGAATCGTTGAGAGAGAGTCGAGTAGCCCTCGCTAAATCAGGCCTATCCATTTGTACACTTGGATTTCAGCTATGGGGCCACCCTCGTTGGAAAGAGGACTTCTGGAGCTTCATTTTGCACTCAAGAATCTCCTAAAGCCGAGTTTGGATGAGAGAGATATGGCTGGTTGAAGTTGGGTATCAATATGGTTGAATCGAAACTGAGCAGTCTTTACTAAAAGAGGGATATCTCTTAGAACACATGGAATTTAGATGTGAGGCTGCCACTATTGGAAAGCTTACTTCCGGGGCTTCAATTTAGACACAAGCATGACCTGCAAAGGAGTCCAAACGAAAGAGATATGCCTAATTAAAGTTGGGGCCAGAAACCAGTTTTTGCCCACCAGTGAAGCTTGTCGGCCATGTGTCGACCACAAATGGCCTTTGTCGGCCATATCTTGGCTAGAAGGGTTTCTTGTCGTCCACAAAAGTAGCCGGTCGGCCATAAATGTCCAGAAAGCTCAGAATTTGCAGATATTTTCCCTCCAACTGTTTTCGCATTGCTCCAGCTGTCTGTTTTGCAGATATTTCGACCAAGGCTCTTGTATTGCTATATATGGAGGCCATATCTCATATTTTGGAAGGTTAGAAATTTGGGGTGCCTCTCTCTCCGAAACCTCTCTCTCTCTACATTCCTCTCTTCTAGAGTCTCTCTCTCTCTTGCCCTTTTGTACATAGAAGTAGAGAAACACTTCTAGTTTGCTTAGACATCCTTCATCAAAGTTATATCTTTGGGCTAAGGTCCCTTGGAACCTATTTTTGGGCTGTTGGAAGGTTGTTTAAGTCTAAGAAAGTGGCTGATTTGTGCTGAGCTTCAAGAGGTATAACTCTCTCCCTTTTAGCTAGTTTTGCATACTAGCTTTGCCATAGTTTTCAACTACTTTGGGGCTGTTTTTGGGGTGGTATTGAACTACAAAAACCTCTGTTTTTCAGTCCTAAAAGTGTTGGTTTAAGCCTTGTTTGGTTAAGGGGGGTTCTCCTCCTTTGGTCTTTGGCTTATAAAGCCTTTTGAGTCTTCTTTCAAAGCTTTTGAAACCCCCTTTTCTTGACCTTTTAACCACTGAATTCCAGGGGAATTTCAGTGGCAAAAAGTTGGTTTTGAGATCCAAAATAGGAGGGAGTGGCCTCCCCTCCTTGTATCTTATTTGCATGTGTAGATGGCCTAGTATTTGAGCATGCTTTTCTACCTTTTTGTAGCCTAGTTCAAGCATGTTTTTGGCCTTATTTTAACATGTTATAACTATGTTTTTGGCTGGTTGGAGCACCTCTTGTTTGCTTCTTACACTTGTAGTGTGATTTTGCTCACTAGCCTAGCATGCCTAATGAGTTAGCCTATCATTCTAGCTTGTGTTAGCTCAACTCCAGCACATTTTTGCTACTGATTTAGCATGCTTTAGCTCTGTTTTGGGTGGTCTTGGTCATATGTGCTTTTCTTTGTATAGCTATAGTGTAAATGGCCTTTACTAACTTTGAGTTTTAGGGCCTCTAACATGCTTTGCTTGTGATGTTTGCATGATATAGTATCATTTTGCATGTGATTTCAGAGCATATATTACTATCACACTCTCACATATACCACTCTTTCATTGCTTTTGAGAGTTGTGCTTTGTGTCTTGTTTGTCAGTCAACATGCGAGCAGGTTTTTTTTGCCTTTTGTGCCTAAGTTTTAGTATGTTTATGTCACTGATTTGGCATGATTAAGCTCTGTCCAGAGCTGGTTTGATCATTTGTGCTTGGTATTGCATGCCTCTAGTGTAGTGTTCTTCACTAGCTTTCATGCTTTGGCACTTAAACATGTTGTACATAAGTTGTTTGCATGTTTTAGCATCATTTTTCATGCCATTTCAGCACTGAAAAGTCTGCCACATCCCTCTCTTCTTCATTTTTCAATTTGCTTTGAAAGTGGTCTTGAGCCCCTTGTTGGCTTGAGTGTGAATTTGAGGCTTCTCATGCCTAATGGCTTTAATCCTCTCTTGAGGGTATCTACTAGCCAACAGCATAAGACTTCCTTCATGCTCAAGGCACTTGTGGCTTAGGCCATCTTCCTGATTAGAGGACTTTCACATTGGACTTAACCAATTAAAGGATTAATTGGTAATGCTAAAATGTGTAAACAAGAATTGGATAACTAAAACAAGAATAAGATACAAATTTGTGTTGCATTGCATGTGTTTGGATTGGACGTTAATCCAAACACAAGAAATGTGGGACGTTTCATACTCAAAGTGATGAAACGTGTCGCATTTCTTGGTCGCTATCACCCTTGATCATGCATGATAGGGTGGTGGCACTTTGAGTCTTATGTGCGCATTCACTAAGCTTGTACAAGCTTGGTTCTTTGGCCATCATGCATGAAAATGCTTGATTGGTGGCTTGAGAGCTAAGTGCCACTCTCCTTTGAGCTTGAGACATGATGAGGAGGGTGGCAGTACACACATTTCCTTGCAAATACATTGTTGTGCCTCTATTGTTCTCTATTGCGGCAAAGCCAGAAGTTTGGAAAAGCAGGTGGCCGACCGGCCACTTTTACTAGCCGACCGGCCACCAGTCCAATTTTGTGCAGAAATGATCCTGTTTTGGAGCAGAAATAGTGTGGAGGTTGGTTCAATGTTCAGAAACCAAGGCGAGTGCAAACAAGGCAATTGACGGCAAAGCGATGGATTTCCGAGCGGACGCCAACCGAGCATGCATATCTCCCTCGCCCGCGAGGCCATTTTAATAGCTTTATTAGCTAGTTGTAGATGATTATTACATGTGTTGTAATTAATTAGTTTAAATCTATTTTGTAATATTTTAGCTAGCTTAGAATAGTTAGTTAATTTATTTCAATTTTTGTGTTGTAATTAATTAGCTAGAATAGTTAATTAGTTGTTTTGTAATAATTAGTTTAGCTTAGTATAGCTTAGCTTATTTATTCGGACGCTCCTTCGCGAGGGCGTATTGTTGTAATAAGGGTACGTGTATGTGTGCATGTCTTCCAACCTCACGTCTTTCTCCCTTTTACTTAACCGCTTACGATAGTTAGTTTAGGACACGTTTTGATTAGCATACATTATGCTCGCATGCGTGCATCCATTCATTTGTCTTGCATGCACCGAGGCTCGTGCATCATTCAAACTGCATTGTATTTCAATATACTTCTTTGAATACGTGTATCAAATTGTTGCATTCATATGCCATCTTAGATAGCCGAGCCTATTAGTTGCATATTGCATGTGTTGCATTAAGCATCTTGTATAGTTAGGATCATGCATATTTCTTACTAGCTTTTGTTTTGGCTTGGAGTACACTGTAAGTGTTACGCTTTAGCATACTTGCATGAGTGTGAGTGTTGCCATGATAGTATGCTTGCCATGAGGCTATGTGCTTATGTGATTAACTGCATGAATGCCTGTGGGTGAAGGCTTTGTTGCTTGAATTGGGACAATTCGACGAATGAATGTTCTAAGCCCACTTTGCGAAGTGGCAAATCATTATGTTTTAAGTCCACTTGAGGGTGGCAAATCTGCGCTTTAGCCCACTTGCGAGTGGCACTTTCAAACCATTTTCAAAAATAAACATGAGTCGATTTGTTCCAAGTCTCGCGCCTTAGTCTATACTTGCTCGTGTGTGCGTCACATAGTAAGTTAGCTAATAAACGGAATAAGAACACATGAGATTTATAAAACAACATATCATGCTTAGTAGAGGCCGATCCTTTGATCGGGCGAGCGGGGATGCTCATTTCAGGACCTTCCTCTCTCGTACCCAAGTTCCCGAGCCGAGACAACTTTGGTAATGACGGACACGTGACCTTTGGCACGAGTCAGGGTTTCCTAAATTTCTCAAAAATAAAATATTTAGGTAGCAACTCTATAATCTGGCAAAGTAGTCCAGTTTCAGCATTATTTGATTTAAAATTTGATTTTCTAAAATGATTTTCCGAATTGGACTCTTTGGTGTTTATCAGTCTCACATTGCACTTTGTGAGATTAGATTCAGAACCGTGACAGGAGTCTAAACTGTAGGAGGACCAATTCGCGTCTCTCCGAAAGGGGGACGCGCGAAGAAAATCGAGTCTACAATAATGTGTATGTCTTCCAACCCCACATCTTTCTCCCTTTTATTTACTAGCTTACGATGGTTATATTAGGAGCATCACGTTTCGTTTAGCATACCATATGCTCGCATCCATTCATCTTGTATTACATGCATCGAAGCTCGGTTCATCACTCTAACTGCATTGCCGTTTAAATCCGTTCTTTGAATTCGTGCTTAGACCACATGCTATCGAATTGAATTCATATGCCATATCAGTGGCCGAGCCTAGTAATTGCATATTGCGTGTGTTGCATTAGTCATATTGTATAAAGTTAGGATCATACATTTTTCTGACTCTTTTGTTTTGTTTTTTTTTTTTTTTTTTTGGGCTTGGAGTACTAAGTGAGTTTTTAGTGTTTTAGCATACTTGAATTAGTGTGAGTGATTGCCATAACTAGCATGCTTACCATGAGGCTAAGTGCTTACTTGTTAAACTGCTTGAATGCCCGTGGATGAAGGCTTGTTGTTTGAATTGGAATGATTCAATGAATGTACGTTTCAAGCTCACTTTGTTAGATAGCAAAATAAAACTCTTTTTGAAAGCAAACATGAAATTGAATTGTTCCAATTCGGGCAAACTAGTCTATACTTGCTTGTGCGCATCACATAGTAATGCTAGCATAATAATCGGAATAAGAACATATGATGTTGATAAAAATCATATCATGATTAGTAGAGGCTGATCTTTGATCGGGTGAGTGGGGGTGCTCAATTCATGACCTTCCCTTCTCGTACCTAAGTTCCCGAACCGAGACATCTTGGTGATGACGGACACGTGGCCTTTGGCATGAGTCATGGGTTTCCTAAATTTTTCCAAAATAAAATATTTATGCAGCAATTCTGTATCTAGTAAAGTAGTCCATTTTTGGTAAATTGATTCAAAATCAAATTTTCAAATGATTTGCCGGATTTGGACTCTTTGGTGTTTATCTAATTTCACATTGCACTTATGAGAATAGATACAAAACCGCGGGAGTCCGAACTGTAGGGCTTCTTTCAAACCTCCAAAAGGGGGTGCGAAAAAGTCGAGCTACACATACCAGTACTGCTTTGAACATTAGTTTGACTAGTTTCTGTAGCCATGAATTCTAAATTATAAAACAAAATTATAATAAGAATTTTATACTACACAGAAAATTAAAACATAAACACATAATTTTAAATTCTCTAAAATAAAAGAAACAAGAATTGTAACTTTTATTTCCAATTAATTTTGAAAATAAAATTTTATTTAAACAAATTAATTCCACACAGAAAATTAAATTTCTGTAACACTTCAAAAATTAAAATACTGAAAACATAATTTTAATTAATGAACACTCAGAAATTATTTCTAAAAACCAAAATTAATTTCTGACTAACTTTACAAATAAATATTTTGAATTGTTAATGACACCAATATATTACTACTAATTGTCAAAGAAAATAAACTATTACTACTATTTGTCAAATAGTATATTACTACTATTTATTTTTCCAACCAGAATATTATTTTGTAAAATCACAGAAAATAATTTCTGTAAGAAGAAGAAAGAGAAATGAAAAAAAAAAATTCTGCTTCAAAGAGAATAATTCAATTATGTCTTAAGATTGTTGGAACAATTTTCTGTGTAAAATAAATAATTGAAACAAATCAAACAAATAAAATTTTATTACTTACAAAATTTATTTAATGAACTGAATTAAAATTTAAAAGATCAAGTCGAGTGTGTGACACTTTGCTCTTAAGACAGATTCGCCCTGCTTCGGTGCTTACGGACTAATGGCGTTTATCTCCTAAGATACAATAATCTTCACAAATTGTAGTAGCACTCCAAACAATTTGTTCGGTGAACAAAACCTGTGTTCTAAACTCTTGAATTTTTTCCTAAAATAATATGAAGAATAATTGATGCAAAAGAGCAAAAGGAAGGCAATAAAATGAATTTTTCCAGACTATTTTTGGATCCAAAAGACTGCTAAAATGGCTGGTACTTATAGGCAAAAAGGTGTCCCTTCAAAACTGTCCGAACAGGTATGAAAATCGTAAACAGATACAGTTTTAATTTTCAAACAGATCTGGAGCAGTTTCAGCAGATAACTGCTGCTGGTTTAAATCTGTTAGGAATTTCGGATTGAATTAGGTAAATTTGGACAGAAAATTAAACTCAATTTTGGCACAAAATTGGAATTTAATTTTATTAAGAATTTCTAGAAAAAATTCAAAATAAATTTTGTCCAAAAAATTAATATTAGAACCAACCCGACCCACAACCCATCTGACCCGGCCAGACGGACTGCGGCGGCGTCGTGCGTGTGTGTGGTGGTTTGAGCTAAGGTTTACTTTGTCCATAACTCCCCCATTCTACAAACTTGGGGTGCTCTTTTGAACCGAACTCAAGTGTTGCCACCTAGAACTTATATACACACATAAGTTCTCTTAAGTTTCCAATGTGGGACAAGTCTTACAAGGAAACCCACATTTAATTCTTTAATTGTCCATTATACGAACCCGAAAACGATGTCAAGTTCCTATTCACTCATAAATGGTTTTGACGAACCGTTTTCTCCATGTGACTTACCATGCAGCAAGGAACACGTCACCTCTTTGGACCCACCCCAAAAGACGTGTGACCCACTTTATTTTGGGCTCAAAATTGGCCCAAAATAAGCCTATAAAAACCAAATTTCCAACAATTAACTTTTTGAAGAGAAAAATCAGGTGATCATCTTTTGTACGAGAATATCCTAGAGATTGTAATCACCTTATTTTAAATCAATAAATTTATTTATTTTTTTACTTTTCTTTTTTGTCTTTATTTTGTAGACAATAAATTTGTCTATACATTCAAAGTGTACAGATTTATTTATTTATTTATTTATTTTAATATCAGTAAATGTTGTATTGTATTTTTTCTTTGAAGATTAGTAAATATTGTACATGAATCTCATATCATGCTTCCAAGCATAGCTTTCTGTTACTTGTCAATAATTATACTTGTAATCTATTAATTAAAATACGTTTGTTTATTAAAATAACGTAAATTTTTATTTTAATCTTTGTACAACAAAGAAAAGAATATTAATTTTTTTCCTATATCTTATATATTGTTTGCACTATTTGTAATTCTCAATCTTATGTCACCACCAAATTAAGAAGCTCTATGAATTCATAATATATAGTTTTTTGTTTTTTAATTTTTTATTTTTTATGCAAATTAGTAAATATTGTATTTGTTTTAAAGATTTGTATATATTATGTTGTACACATTTTATTT
Organism: Camellia japonica; assembly: GCA_030407325.1. Lineage (NCBI taxonomy): Eukaryota > Viridiplantae > Streptophyta > Magnoliopsida > Ericales > Theaceae > Camellia > Camellia japonica. The sequence continues at coordinate 74,740,812 of JAPPVO010000024.1, forward strand.
CTGTAATATATATTAAAAATCAAATGTTATATTGCACGTAATTAGAAATATTTAATCTTCATTATATTACCCTAATAATTCATATATACTGTGGGGATATATTTTCTAAGTACCAACGTGGCCAAGGTGACGCCGACGTATCAGCCGAGATGCCACGTGTCCTAGTCATGACAACGAGGTGATCTCGGCTAGGCCGAGGTTATCTCCGAAGATATCGGGATCCGGGATAAGCGGATAAAGGACAAGAGTCCTAGAATGAAGAAGGAACTCAGCCTGGATAAGGATAAAGCTCTTAGGGAGTTTATCTTTATCCATTGGAGAGTCCAAGATGAGCATTGAGCTAAAGTCCATTGAAGCTAGGCTTCTATTGGGGCTAGGATTGTGTAAACTATAAAAGAGAGGCACCCTCGTGGGTCTAAGGTACGCAATTTATATTCTGAATAGTGAGTTAAGCACTATTAATTATCTTTGAGATAACTGACTTGATCGTCGGAGTGCCCCCGGGTGGACGGACCACCGCCGGAATCTCTTCTTTCTGTTGCAGGTCGTTCAGGTGCTATCTATTCCGCCAGTGCTCTCCAGTTGAATACTGAGTTGGCAGTGTGGTCAGAAACTCACTCACATAATTTGGCGCCGTCTGTGGGAAAGAAAGGAGGGTAGATGGCCAATGACGGACAGAAGGAAAAGGTTGGGGACGAAATCTCTGCTGGGAACGGTAAACACGTTGACCTTAACATGGAGAAAGAGGGTTGCAACGATGAGACTCAGGGTCAGAATCATGGTAAGAAAGACGTCGGCCAAGAGGGCGACGTACCAAAGAAATCGAATCAAAGCAGGTATTACAACGAGGACAACCTCCAGGTATGGAATGATAGATGCCTGCGGACGGATGAAGAGGTGAAAAAGATGGCAAACAAATTGGCCGACCTGCAATCGGTCGTCAATTTCATGATGCAAAACAACGTCATGTAGCCACCATTCTCGCTGTAGGACACGCCGATTCCAGCGGCCAATGCCTAGAAGGGAGGGCAGAAAACAATCCCTGTAGCCCCCCCGCACACCAAGAGCGAAAAACACTCTCACCGGCCTTCAAGGGAGGTCGGACGAGAAGAGTCGAGAAGGGAAGAATCTCGCAGGACACATCGCACCAAGGAAGCAGACCCCAGAGAACATCGGCATGTTCAAAGGCAGGAGCTGTGCTTCGACACAACTCATGGAGAAAGGTCGAAAAGGGCTCACAACGAAGCTGAGAGCAGTGCGCCGAAAAGACTGAAGTCAGGAGATAGCCGAGCTCCTGGCTGGACCAAAGAGGACTTGAGAGATTACCTCAAGAGGAAGCAAGACCATGCCAAGGTAACTTCCACTGTTAAACCGAGAACACCATTCTCGGTAGAGTTAGACAAAGTTGAGGCCCCGAAGAGATTCAGTATGCCAAGGTTCCAGATATACGATGGAAGTCGGACTCCAACTTTCACGTCGGATTATACCTGAACTCGATGGCATTGTACACTGGAAACGAGCCGTTGCTCTGCAAAGTGTTCCCCTCATCATTCGAGGAGATTGCATTGGATTGGTTTCACAAATTGCCGAAAGGAAGTGTGAAAACCTGGGAAGGCCTGGCCGAGATGTTTGTGGCCAAGTTCGTGACAAACAAACTACAGCCCTTAAGGGTAGACGCCCTAATGGCTCTGAAGATTGGCGAGGACGAAAGCCTGAGGGCCTACGCCAAGAGGTATTATGAGGTGTTCAAACGAATACCAGAATGCAACCAAGAAGTGGCCGTTGTGTCATTTAAAAACGGCCTGAAAGATAGCTGCCTACTCTGAAAATCATTGGCAAAGACATTGCCAAAAAGCATGGAGGAGCTCATGGCCAGAATCGAGAAATATGCCAGGACCGAGGAAGACACGCCAGGAACCATGGCGATAAAGCAAGAAAAAGGAAACGGCTCGCCGAAGCGAGGCCGAGGTAACAACGGATCCAACAAGTAAGAGATAGGACTAAGGGCTGCACAGGCAGTCACCACTGTGTTCCGAATCCCCATTCACAAAGTCCTGGATATAATCCAAACCCAACCCTATTTCAGAGCACCAGCAAGGGTACCAGGAGAGTTTATGGGACGAAGCCTTGGTAAGCATTGTGCTTACCATAACGAAGATGGGCATATGACCCAAGGTTGCAGAGCCTTGAAGGCGCACCTGGAAGACCTGGTAAGGCAAGGCCATTTGAGGGACCTTGTAGATGAAGCTAGGACAAAGGAAGAGCACGCAAGACTGCCTCAGGCACCGGCAGCTCCACCTCCCCGGGCACAACAACTGCAGGCAGGCGGACCTCGGGTAATTAATGTAATTCACTCGAAGGTCAACAAAAACGAAATACGAGGGGAAACCCAGAAGATGAGGCACTTGCAGCATGTGTACCAAGTAAGAGAGAAAAGACCTCGGGCTAAGGAGTACCAGGGACCAGTAGTGTCCTTTACTGAAGCCGACCTGGAGATGGTCCAACATCCGCACAACGATACCTTGGTAGTATCCCTCCAAGTTGGGAAGTGCCAAGTGAAGCGCATCGTCATTGGCCAAGGCAGCTCTTGTGACATCATGTATGTCAGATGTTACAGGGAGCTCGGCCTTCACCCAGACGATATGGGACAATCTAATGGCCCAATGGTCGGGTTCAATGGAACGCCGACATGGCCACTGGGAGCAGTAAGCTTAGATGTGCAGGCTGGCACGAAGAAGATAAAGACAGAGTTCACCGTAATCGACACACCCTCCCCTTACAATATTATCTTGGGAAGGCCATGGTTGCATGCAATGGGGGCTATTCCCTCAACATTGCATCAACTATTGCGGTTCCCAACAGAGCATGGGATAAAGGAGGTCAGAGGAGATCAGCTGCAGGCAAAGAATTACTCCATGGCAGCAATAAAATCCACCTGCAGCATACGAGAACCAGAGAAGGCAGAGATCGAAGACGAGGACGTGGAAGTCCTAGAGGATGTCGGCAAGGAGCCAGCCGAGAAGAGTGAAGAAGCACTGAAGAAAATCCTCGTCCAGGAGAGGGTGAAGAATGCTTCTTTCTTCTCGGCTCGGGCTTAGCCGAAGAAGAGGAAAAAGAGTTGGAAGCTTTCTTGAGAGCAAATATTGAGGTGTTTGCTTGGACGTCTTACAAAATACCTGGCATTGACCCCGAGGTCACTTGCCATAAACTGAACGTTGACAGGTCGGCCAAACCTGTAATCCAACGAGCAAGAAGACCGACGTTGATGCATGTCGAAGTAGTGGAAGAGGAAGTAGACAGACTTCTGGAGGCCAGGGCCATTCGAGAGGTAAATTAGCCAACATGGCTATCAAATACAGTGGTGGTGAAGAAAAAGAATGGTAAATGGAGGGTCTGCGTAGACTTTACCAGCCTGAACAAGGCCTGTCCCAAAGACAGTTTTCCTCTACCCAAGATTGACCAACTGGTAGACGCCACTTCAGGGCATGGAATGATGAGCTTCCTAGATGCCTACAGGGGGTACCATCAGATAGCCATGTACCTCCCAGATGAAGAGAAGACTGCGTTTATCACCCCAAAAGGGCTGTATTGCTACAGAGTGATGCCTTTTGGGTTGAAAAACGCAGGAGCAACTTACCAAAGATTGGTAACCAAGATGTTCGAACACCTGATTAGCGGAACGGTAGAAGTTTACATCGATGACATGGTCGTGAAGACCAAGGAACCTGAAGGTCATTTGGCCGACCTGAAAGCAGTCTTTGACATCCTTAAAACATATCGACTCCGACTCAATGCATCGAAGTGTGCATTTGGAGTTGGATCTGGTAAGTTCTTGGGATACTTGGTAACCAGAAGGGGCATTGAGGCCAACCTAGATCAGATTAAGGCCATCCTAGAGTTGAAGAGCCCGACATTGGCAAAACAGATGCAAATGCTGACTGGACGGGCTGCAGCCCTGAACAGGTTCATAAGCAGAAGCTCTGACAAATGCAAACCCTTCTTCAGCTTAGTGAAGAAGGCCACAAACTTCTTATGGACAGAAGAGTACGAAGTCGCCCTGGCCGACTTAAAGAAATATTTGACCACGGCTCCGGTTCTCTCAAATCCAGAACCTGGAGAGGAGCTGTTTTTGTACTTAGCAGTTTTAGAGCACGCAGTAAGCGCAGTGGTAATCCGGGAAGAAAAAGGGGAGCAAAAGGCTGTTTACTATGTAAGCAAAATCCTGGCTGATGCAGAAACCAGGTATCTACCCCTAGAGAAATTGACGCTGGCTTTAGTAATGGCTTCAAAAAAGCTGAACCATTACTTTCAAGCCCACAAAATTGTGGTGCTAACAGAACACCCTTTGAAGTCCCTGTTGCAGTAAGCAGATCTGACAGGCAATAGCCAGATGGGCAGTGGCCTTGAGGCAGTATGACTTGGAATACAGACCCAGAACAGTGATAAAAGGCCAAGTCTTGGCCGACTTCGTGGCCGAGTTCACTCCAGGAGCCATCAAACATCGGGCTCCGTTGAGCCGAGGTGAACGATGTCCAACCAAGCAAGGAGAATCCTAGTCGAGGGCAACGGAACAAAGGAAAAAAGAAAAACTCAGACCCTGCAGCATTTACATCGGCGACTCCTTTCGACTGTTTGTTGATGGGAGTTCAAACCGACAAGGAGCGGGGGCAGGAGTAGTACTAGTATCTCCAGATGGGCAGATACTAGAACAATCGATTCATTTGGGGTTCAAGGCCTCAAACAATGAAGCAGAGTATGAAGCACTCATTGCAGGACTGAAACTGGCAGTGGCAGTAGAAGCAGATGAGGTAATAGTCTTTTGTGACTCCCAGCTTATAGTCAACCAGACAACAGGCGAGTTTGCAGCTCGAGATGAAAGGATGTCGGCCTACGCAAAGGAGGTCAATAGGTTAGTGGCCTTGTTTCAGAACTGCGGACTACATCAGGTTAGCCGAGATGATAACAGTCACGCTGATGCACTAGCCAACCTGGCTAGTGCAGTACAACCTGGAAAAGCAAGGACGATAATGGTTGACTACTTGTCGGGCCCAAGCATCGAACCACTGACCACAGAACGTGAAGCAATACGTGTGGACATGGGACCAAGCTGGATGGATGCAATAGTAGCATTCCTGAAAAGAAGGAAGACTGCCAGACGATCACAAAAAGGCACACAAGATCAGATTGAAGTCGGTAAGATTCAGTCTGACAGCAGAAGGACATCTCTACAGAAAATCCTTCACTAGACCCCTGTTGAGGTGTGTACATCCTTCACAGGTTGAAGATTTTTTATATGAAATACATGAAGGAATTTGTGGAAGCCACGTTGGGGGCAGATCACTAGCTCATAGGACCATTACCCAGGGGTATTGGTGGCCTATATGCAGAAAGACGCAGAAGCCTATGTCAAGAAGTGCGAAAAGTGCCAAAGGTTTGCACCTCTGATACACCAACCAGCAGCAGACCTAAACCCAGTATCCAGTCCTTGGCCATTTGCCCAATGGGGCATGGATCTCATTGGGCAACTGCCCCAAGCAACTGGACAAAGGAAGTACCTGCTAGTGGCAACAGACTACTTCACCAAGTGGATAGAAGCTGAACCCCTTGCCAAAATTCGAGATGTGGATGTGAAGAGCTTCATATGGAAGAACATCATCACCTGGTTTGGGATTCCAAGAGCAATAGTTGCGGACAATGGAACACAATTTGACAGTAAGCTAATCAAGAACTTCTGTGCAAAGTTCAAAATCAAGAATTACTTTTCAACCCCAAGCTTTCCCCAAAGCAATGGACAAGCAGAAGCATCCAACAAAGTTATCTTGGATGGGATAAAGAAGAGGCTGCAGGCAACAAAAAGAAAGTGGGTGGATGAGTTGCCCAGTGTACTCTGGGCATATCGGACTACGCCGAGAAGATCAACAGGGGAATCCTCCTTTGCCATGGCTTATGGCACAGAAGCTGTCATTCCGTTGGAGGTTGGCATCCCAGGGATCAGAACCCAGGGAGTAGAGAACGGGACTAATGATGTACTCTTAGCCCGAGATCTGGATCTTCTAGAAGAAAGAAGGGAGAAAGCTGCAATTCAGCTCGCAGCATACCAGCAGTAGCTTGCCAGAGCTTATAATAAAAAGGTCAACCCAAGGGAGTTTCAAGTCGTTGACCTCGTCTTGAGAAAAGTCGTCGGCAACAAGAAGGATCCCAGAGAGGGCAAGCTTGGCCCAAATTGGGAAGGACCCTACAGAATCATCTCGGTACTGGGAAATGGGGCATATCGGCTTGAAGATAATGAAGGCAAAGAGTTGCCAAGGCCCTGGAATACTTGCAATCTTAAGTTTTTTTATCATTAAATTTTCTTGTTCTTTGTTATTAGCCGAAGTAATAAATAAAGCTTAATTTTTTGGTGACCGATATGATAGTTAATGAAGTTTCCAGAATACATGTATAATGAGAACTCAAGTGGAACTTAAGTTCACATTAAGGTGCAGAGAGTTGGAAAATGGTTTTAACACTTGTTGAAATTTATGAAAAATTTACAAGTTGAAGTTAAACCGAGATCATGTTTAACGCTTGTTGAAATTTAAGAAAAATTTACAAGTTGAAGTTAAACCGAGATCATGTTTAACGCTTGTTGAAATTTAAGAAAAATTTACCAGTTGAAGTTAAACCGAGATCATGTTTAACACTTGTTGAAATTTGAGAAAAATTTACAAGTTGAAGTTAAACCGAGATCATGTTTAACGCTTGTTGAAATTTGTGAAAAATTTACAAGTTGAAGTTAAACCGAGATCATGTTTAACGCTTGTTGAAATTTGTGAAAAATTTACAAGTTAAAGTTAAACCGAGATTATGTTTAACGCTTGTTGAAATTTAAGAAAAATTTACAAGTTGAAGTTAAACCGAGATCATGTTTAACACTTGTTGAAATTTGAGAAAAATTTACAAGTTGAAGTTAAACCGAGATCATGTTTAACACTTGTTGAAATTTGTGAAAAATTTACAAGTTGAAGTTAAATCGAGATCATGTTTAACGCTTGTTGAAATTTGAGAAAAATTTACAAGTTGAAGTTAAACCGAGATCATGTTTAACGCTTGTTGAAATTTGTGAAAAATTTACAAGTTGAAGTTAAACCGAGATCATGTTTAAACGCTTGTTGAAATTTGTGAAAAATTTACAAGTTGAAGTTAAACCGAGATCATGTTTAAACGCTTGTTGAAATTTGTGAAAAATTTATAAATTGAAGTTACACCGAGATCATGTTTAACACTTGTTGAAACTTGAGTTTACAAGTTGAAGTTAAACTAAGTTTATATTGAACACTTGTTGAAAATTTGTGAAAAATTTACAAGTTGAGACCAAGACTATACCAAGAAAGGTACTTATGTACTTGCCGAGGTACACTTTTGGCTTGTATAACCGAGGTATGTCACCCCGAGAAGGTGGCACCAGACCAAGGTGTATATTGAAGACACAAAGTTATTCTAAGTATGAAAGTCATACAAAAGCAGTAAATGGATGATAAATATACAAGCATTCAGGAAAAGAAGTTGCATTTATGTACAAAAAAGGCACTTCGGCCTACCAAAAGAGTAATTGTTCAGAGATTACAAAAGAAGGCACATCGGCCATGTAAAGAACTTACATTGTTTCAAAGAAAATAAAGAAGCACAGAAAAAAGAAGGAGAAGATCAAATTAAGATTCTTCGGCAACACCGGATGGTTGGGTCTGAAGTTCAGAAGACTGCTGGGAGGACATCTCGGCAGCCCTCTCAGCCGCAAGCTCAGCATCTATTTCCTAAACGGTTCGATCGAGGCTCTTGTCAGCGAGAGATACATCCGATGATGCCTTCTCAGGAGTAGCGTCTTTGGGAACCTCCTCACCCTCCTCATATTGAGTCAAGTCCAGGACTTGCTCATTTTGAGTAAGGGACTTGGCCCCAGCAGCTTCCTTGGACTTCCTCAGCAAAGCCTCCTCCTCAAACTCAAAATCGTCGTCAGATTGGCTTGAAGTTGGGGGGAATGGAAGAGGAAGGACGTCGGCGTTCCTGAGGGGGGAGTTCTCAGGGACTTCGAGCTTTTTCAGCAAAGTTATCCAACCAAGGGTGAAACCCTTGTTGCATGCCTGCTTCACCTATTTTTCGTAGTCCGAAGTGACATCGGCCACCCCCTTGTTGTATCGTTCTAATCGGCAGCCTTAAGATCGGCGTCTTTCGTAGCCAAGGCGTCTTGCAGTTCTTTCTGGGCTTGGGCCTGGGCCATCTTTTTCTCGGCATCTTTCTTTTCGGCCTCAAGAACCTTCTTGATGGCCTCTGCAGAATCTGCCTTTTCCATGGCATCATCTTTGGCTTTAACAGCAGCCTCGGCCTGGTCTGCCAAAATCTTCATTTTTGATTGCAAGCTTTTGTTGGTCTTCTGCAGACTAGAGACCTCCCTCTTCTTGTCAGCTAGCTCATTCCGGTTCTCAAAAGCTTGCATTGAGAAGGAATGAGCATGCTGGATGGCCTGAAAGTGAACAGAGCAAAAGTTATTGGAAAATTTTCTAAGTACAAAAAAGAAAGAAAGATACCAAGTGTGAAGACTTACTTGAACAGAGCACTGGAGCATCAAGGCGAAGTTCTCATACTCAGTCATCTCAGCGTTGCGGTCGAGATCCCCAGGGAGGAGCAAAGCCGTACTAAGGGCAACACCAACGTTGATGTCGTCGGCACTATCCTCAACAAAGACTGGCCTGTCCTCCAAAGTAATAGGTGGAGCCCATGGGGCACCAGCCTTTATGGAGCCCGACGCTGTGGCAGACTCTGACCTCGGCCTTTTTGACCGAGTTGATTGGGAGTGTTCGACCTCGGCGGGCCTTTTCTCGGGGGGCGGAGGTAGTCTTCTCGCTCGAAGCCAATTTTGAAATTGGCAAGGTGTCCTCAATATCAATCTGAGTCACCGTTGCCTTTGGCTGAGCCTTCTTTATCCTTTTTTGTTTCGGCTTTGGCTGGGTTGGTGCTGGTTGGGCATCGACTGAGTCAGGGATATTAGCTAAAAGATCCTTAGTGACTGCTTTCTGGTGGCCCATCTCAGCAGCAAAAACTGTTCGGCGTTAAGAAGGCGGTATCAGCTGTGGAGCTGAGGTAGATGGTTGTTCTGCTGGATCTGAGGTTGAACCCTGATCCGGCCGAGATGAAGAAGCTGTTGGTGGAGTTGTGGCGAAAGGAGGAGATTGACTCTTCTTCTTCTTTTTTGGAATGTCGGGAAAGAACCGACTTATACGTGGGAATAAAATTGAGTACCAAAGGGGCTCTCCGCTTGTGGACTGGTAGATCCAATAGTTTACTCAAGTCTTTGCTGGGAAAGAAAGACTGGCGGAAGCCCTTTGGTGGCTGAGGAAGAGCTGCAAAAAAAACAGACATTAGAAACAAACGAAGTATTGAAGACTTTAAAAACGAGCAAGTACAAACACTGGGCTCTTATCATTACCCTCTACAAAGACTGTACAAGGAAGAGGGTAGAGGTGGAGGTCCTCATCTGGAGCGAACTCCCAGTTCCCGAGGTAATGAAGTAATCATCCCCAGCTCCCTTGTTGGAGTCTGGGAGGTCGGCAACGATTTTGTACTCTGTGGACCTTGGTTTAAGGTAGTAAACATAGCCTGTGTCCTTTTTAAGGCCACACATGGTGTAGCAGTATTGGATGTCGGCTAAGGTAACCCTAACATTCTCTTGTTTGGCTAAGGCTATTATACCATTTATGACTCGGTAGGAATTGATGGCAAGCTGCATTGGGTTCAACTTATAGTAATGGATTATCTCATGGAAAAGGATATTGAGTGGGAGCCGAAGTCCGCACTCGATAAAGGCTACAACAGGGAAGGGCATAGAATCAGTGGTGGGCATGATAGAGTCATCCTCCCCAGCCAACCTCAGATGAACGTCGGCAGGGATGTCAAATTCTCCCCTAAAGTGCTCTAACTTGGTCGGGGTGTCTACCCTATGCTTCCACATACCCATGATATTAGCTTAACTGGAGGAGTTGGATTTCAGATGGGAGTGTTTTGGAGGGTTTTAGGGACCTCGGCTAAAGCCTGAAAATACACAGAATCTACGGAGAATCGTTTCAGTTTTTCCTAAAATTCGTGGGTTCTACAAACAAATCCCAAACCTAGATCTATGGAAACGAAGATTGAAGGCACGAATCTGGAAAAGTCACAGAAAACAGAAAAGCAAGAATGTGTTTCAGAATCAAGAACAGTGATGAATTATCAAGAACACTGTGCCAGAGTGAGTGCAAGGGTATAAAGGCCAAGAATAGTGGCAAAAGTGCAAGAAAATTGTGAGCAGTGTGCGTATTTAAGACATGGGCGAAAGCAAAATCATGAAATAGACACACTTAGATACACGATTCATAAATCAAATACTTGAGCAAAACAGCAATGGCAACAAGTAATAAAGCAAAACTTCTTGAAGAGCAACAAGAACTAAAACCAGGAGGAACAGTGGTTTACCAGAAAAAGTGAAGCTAGTATGAGGATCGCCGAAGTCAGACAACGGCTGCAAAAACGGTAAAGTGGTGAAAATCACGCTGGAAAGACGAATACAGCAAGTTGCAGAGCTAGAAAAAGCTTGAACAATGGCAGATCTTTTGGAAAAAAGCTAGAGAGAGAGAAAGCCTCAGAAACGAAGGTGAAGAGTGAAAAGACGTGAAGAAGAGGGAAGTTTTGTCAAAAACGCGAAAAGACGGCGAAAGGAAATTGATAAGCCTAGAACAACGCATTGGTCAGACGGCGCACCCAGACACAAGACGGCTTACAAAGCGCGTCTCAGACACGGTCCAGTGAGGGACAAACGCGTGGCAGAAACGGTTGGTTTATTTTGCGTGACAGCTCATACGCGTGAGGGAGCTCTTGGAATTCTTGATTTTTTAGAACAGTACCTCGGCCTAGAGGATGATCTTGGCTGAGAAACTTGGACAATCTTGGATAAAAATTTTGAAACCTTGATGAGATAGACTATAGGACCTGGTTTGAGAAGCTGGTGTATTATGACCTCGGCAAGATAGTCGACATGAACGATATAGGTTCCATCACCTCAGGATGCCGAGGTAATAAAACCTAAGGGGCAGTTGTGGGGATATATTTTCTAAGTACCAACACGTGGCCAAGGTGATGCCGACGTGTCAGCCGAGGTGCCACGTGTCCTGGTCATGACACTGAGGTGATCTCGACTAGGCCGAGGTTATCTCCGAAGATATCGGGATCCGGGATAAGCGGATAAGGGACAAGAGTCCTAGAATGTAGAAGGAATTCAGCCTGGAAAAGGATAAAGTTCTTAGGGAGTTTATCTTTATCCATTGGAGAGTCCAAGATGAGCATTGAGTTAAAGTTCATTGAAGCTAGGTTTCTATTGGGGCTAGGATTGTGTAAACTATAAAAGAAGGCCCCCCATGAGTCTAAGGTACGCAATTTATATTCTGAATAGTGAGTTAAGCACTATTAATTATATTTGAGATAACTTACTTGATCGTCGGAGTGCCCCCGGGTGGACGGACCATCGCCGGAATCTCTTCTTTCTGTTGCAGGTCGTTCAGGTGCCATCTATTCTGCCAGTACTCTCCAGTTGAATACTGAGTTAGCAGTGTGGTCAGAAACTCACTCACACATACATTATTAGAGAAAAATATGAATCGCATAATATAACGTTTTTCTCAATTTGCACACGCATCGTGTGTGCCTCGGCCGTTAGTATATATTATGTTAAAAAAATTTACTGCAGAAGAATATGCTTGAAAGTTGGTCTCTTGGAATCGGGGAAATGAATCTCAATTTCACAGTCATTATCGATATCAAATGCAAAAAAAAATTGAATACGAAATTTTGTACCTATGCCTAATGTAAGATTTCTTAATCTTTAACAATAAAAATTATAAAAATATTGATATATAAATATTCAATATTTAATTAATTTAACATTGTGTGCCGGTCCAACATTTTTGTATTGTTGGATTTATTGAATAAATAAATATTGATAATTTGTGGGTTGATTTATGCAAGACCTATTATGTGATGGTTGAAGATTATTATGGTCAAAATATTTGTTGTCATTACAAACGTCATAATATTGAAACTATAATAAGATATTTATCTTTTGGTTAATAACTAAAAAATAATATATAATAATATTAATATTAATTTTTTATTTTTTTTATATTATATATATATATATGTATTGTGAAGATGGTAGTAAAAGACTCAATTGATTCAATCACGTTTACAGCACAAAATAGTTGAGAAGCCTTATCTTGCGATGTTAAGCAACATATTTGATAACTATGGGATCAAGTATATAAAAATTATAAAATTAATTATAAATTACGCCCCCACATAGTTGGAGTTGTCACGGTATTTGGTTTTAAGAATTTTGGTCAAAAGGACTCTTTATCATTGGAATTGAGGTGGCTGCTGTGCGGGGTGCACAGCAGTTACTACTATGTAGTTAATTGGGCTCTTTTTGAGGTTTATTTTGATAATATGAATCGTTCATATTTTAGAATACATTAAATAGAATATATTTGTAAAAAATCAAGCTAATCGGATATTGTTTATCTATTTATCCACTCACATTTATATTCATTTTAATATTTTAAATTACAATTATTATTTATTTTTGTAGCTATAAATGTGAGTGGATGAATAGGTAAACGATATCCGATTAACTTAATTTTTTACAGATATATTTTACTTGATGTATTCTAAAATATGAATTGTTCGAATTATCAAAATGGGCTCCAAAAAAAAGGCTCAATTGACTGTACAATAGTAGCTGCTGTGCACCCCTGCACAGCAGTGGCTGCTTTGCCAATCGCTAGTAATTATGTTTATAATCTATTAATTAAAGTATGTCTGTTTATTAAAATAATATAAAATTTTATTTTAATCTTTGTACAACAAAGAAAGTAATATTAATTTTTTTATTGTTGTTATTTTTATATCGGTTGTGATTTGTGCACTAAATTCATGAGCACTAATGGCACTAATTTCTATATCAGATAAGAAAAAAAAAAAAAAAAAAAAAGTTACCAAAACAGGAAATTAGTGCCATTAGTGCCAGCAATTTTAGTGCCACAAATCATTTTTCTTTTATATCTTATATATTGTTTGCAGCGTTTGTAATTCTAGTCTCATGTCACTGCAAATTAAGATATTTTGAATTTATAATGTATAATTTTTTTAACTTTTATTTTGTTGTGCAAATTAGTAACATTGTATTTTTTTTAAAAGAATTATATGTATTGGGTTGTACATATTTTATTTATAAAATATATATTAAAATCAAATGTTACTGTGCACATAATTAGAAATGTTCAATCTACATTATATTGTCTTAATGATACATATGTACATCATTAGAGAAAAATATTAATCGCATAATATAACTTTTTCTTAATTTGTATATGCATTGTGTGTGCTTCGGCCGCTAATATTTATATATCTAAACCGTCTAATTCAATTTTAAATTAAAATTAAATTATAAACGAATTGTGAAACATGATTTATTTATTTTTAACAATTAAAATAGAATCATAATAAATTTTATTTATTTTAACAATTAAAGAAAATCAAATCTAATATTTTATTTTATTTTTTTATCAATCAAGTATTTGAATTGGACCAGTTTTTGGATTTTCGGGTTTTTTAAAAGGGCCTGGCTTTGGTCCAGTCCTTAATCGGACTGGACGGTGCTGTTGGGCCCGTGGGGGTCCCCCACGGGTTCCGTTTTGAAAATCTGAACCGTAATGTGTAGAACTCGTCGAGTACTATATGCTTGTGAAAAATCACGTTGATCAGATATCGATAGTTATGTATCAAATCAGTTTTGTATAAAAAAAAATGGACGGTGAATAAATTAACGGTGATAAAACTATTTGATCACATAGCTATCGATATCCGATCAACGTGATTTTTCACAGACATATAGTACTCGACGAGTTCTACACATTCAACGGTTCAGATTTTCAAAACGGGACCCGTGGTGGGCCCCCACGGGCCCAACAGCACCGTCCAGTCCGATTAAGGACTGGACCAAAGCCAGAGCCTTTTTAAAATCAGTCCTACTACCATCGAGGCTTATGGCATGTTACAGATTGACACGTGTCAGATAGCATCCGCATCAGTTGATTTTCTGCCAACGCAACATATCATAGCAGCCTTGCCACATAGCCATGGCCTACGTCATCAAGTACGGATAATCGTTATACTCGCTCTCTAATTCTGCCACCCTTCATCCCCGGTTAAACTCACTTCGCCCACTTAGGCCATCTCTAACCCTGAACCAAATTTGGTATCAAATTTAAAATTTAGTGAAAAAAGTACTTTTCATGCTCCAACGGTTTCACTAAATTGATATCAAATCGAGATTTCACCAAACGTTTTACCAAAATGAGGTCAGGCTCCGCATTTCATCAAAACACTGTGCATAACCGTTGGGGGAGACCAACCGGTCGACCACCAAAAGGTTCAAACAGTTAAAAAAAAAGGCCAACAGTTGAAAAAAAAAAAAAAAAAATTTTTTGCCTTACCGGTGGACCGGCCGGTCGACCAACCGGTCGATCACTAAAAAGTTCAAAAAGTTCAAAAAAAATAAAAAATAAAAAAAAATAAATTTTTTTTTTTGCTTAACCGATCGACCAACCGATTATCCCGACACAGATTTGATGAAAATTTGATGAAAATCAACCGTTGGAGCACTCGGTATCAGATTGGGGAAAAAGTTATTTTTTTACTCAGATTTGATGAAAACTTTGGTTCAAGGTTGGAGATGCTCTTAGTCCAACAGGAACCGGTGTCAATACGAACCAGCGAGTAAATATGCTTTCCATACACGCGAGAGTAAGGCCAAGTTTGACAAGTTAAAAAAAAGTCAAAAAATCAAAAAATTACTCAAAAAGTTAAAAAGTTTTCACAATTCACCAAAGTCAAAAATTACGACTGCACAACTCTCAATCCTAATTTTTCCATACACACTAATTTATACAAAATTTAATATACTTTTTTTCTATAAAAAGTTAAAAAATTAATCCAAATATCCATATTTTTTTTCTCAATTTTTTAATCTAAAAAGACAAAAAACACATTTATTTAAAACACCCCAAACAATTCCTAAGAAAATCAGAAGAAAAGTGCGACAGAAAGGATGGTATGGTATGAGTGTGAGAAGCCAAAACGGCCGAGTAGTGGAGACGAGCGCCGATTAATACGGCCCACGCCCGATTTCTCATTGGCTAGTGGTCTCGTGAAGGTCCATGTTATAGAGAGGGATAAATTACACTTTTGTCCCTTTCATATTAATTTTTAAAACTTATTTTATTTTATTTTTGTATACTTTGGCCGTTAAATTTTATTTTTCTCATTTTAGTCTTTATGTTTCAAATTTTGTTAATATGTTGAGTTTCTCTCAAATTAAAATTTCCATATAAGAGAATTTGAAAGGCCTATAAGACGCCTAACGAGTCTCATTTTAATGATTTAAACAGTTTATTTTGTAAAACTATTAATATATATTATTCATGAAAAAATTTAGGATGATTCAATAACCTTAACTTTTTTATGTTATTACATTTGTCTTTAAAAAAATAAATAGTCTATTTTAAGAATATGTTTACCGTTAATTTTTTCAAAGACAAATACAATAAAATGAAAAAAGTTATAATTATTGAATCAAACCAATTTTTTTATTATAAATAATATACATTGAGATTTATACAAAATAAAAGATTCAGATAATTAAAATGGGATCCGTGGTAGACTTTATAGGCTTCTAAAATTCTCTCATGTTGAGATCTTAACATGAGATAAGCTCTATCATTTTTTATTTACTCCAACAAACTAACTTATGTTTAAAATTGAGAGATTTATTAGAAAATCTTTTTTTTAAGTGTTTGTATCCTAATTAGTCCATAAGATATTCTTATATTCCAAAAAATCTTATTATTTGAACATTTGATTTACCAAATCCTAATTCTCCTATTTAAAATATTTTATATACATTTCTACCCTTACAAATATTTTTTGAACGGTTAGCAATTTGGTGATGTGAACATTCATATTTTACATTATGAATATTCACATTGATGTGTAAATGTTCACACTGATAGTGTGAACATTCACATTGATATGTTAACCTTTACATTAATGATATGAACATTCATATTAACGGCGTGAACATTCACATCACGGAACATTCACACTGTAAATGTAAATATTATTAGGGGTATTTTGATAACTGTGTCACTCATAAGACTTATTGGAATATAAAATAATAATGTGGACCAAATGAAATATAAATAGGTAAAAAGAGATTTATGAAAAAATACCCTTTTAAAATTACACAGAAAATAATATATTGACAATTAGGTAATATAAAAATAGTTTATTATCTGACACAAACTCAAACATAATTTTTTTAATATGTTAGGTAACAATTAACTTGATATTTTCTTTCTAATTTAAAATATATATATATTTTTAAAAATAATATTTTTTTAAATATACAAAGTTAAAGTTAAAAAAAAAAATTTTAAAGGCCAAAATAAAAATATCAAATATCAAGGGTAGAAAGTGTAATTTACCTATAGAGAGAGAAAACTCGTAACGTCATTTTGATGGCTAACACCTCATCTTTCTCTCTCAACCATTCTCTCTCTTTCTCTCTCTCTCTCTAAACAACATCCCGCTTTGGACCCTTGAAATTCCCCCCTTGTTTCTCTCTCCAAAATCAAACACTACACTACTCTCACTCACTTCTTTCTCTTTCTAGAAATGGCGGACTTTCCTCCAAATTTGGACGATGGAGAGCTATGGCTTCCTTCTGATATCTTCCCTCTCGAGGAAATCCCTTCCAAATTTACCAGACCATACTTGCCCTCCGACCTCGCTCATCGCTTCGCTGCCTTGGCTTTCCGTGATCATCACCGAAACCAAACCCAGGTACCCATCTCTCTCTGTCGTGTTTTTAAGCTGTTTTCATGGCGGTCTGATTTTTGTTTTTTGTGGGTTTTTAGCGGTTCGGACCGGTTCGGTACGATTCGATGGGTTCTTTGCCGACCGGGTATCTTACCATCGATGGAGGTTTTGGGGTTGGTAATGGACTTGGTTTTCATGGGTTGAACCTGTGGGTGCGTTCTAGGCCGGTTTATTACCCACATCAGATTATAAACCCTGTTCAACCTCAGGTAAAAACCGCTGTCTTTTTTTCTTTGTTATGTTTTGTTTTGTTTGTAGTACTGGGTTTGTCTCTTTCATGGTTTGTGCGTTTTCAGCTTTTGTTGATGCTGATGGGTGGTCTTTCTTTTTTGTTTTTTGGCAGGTTGAGAGCTTTATGGAAACAAGGGCTAGGGTTTTGCAGAAAGAACAGAACCGGCTGTTGGAAAACCGGCAGAGAACCGGGCTTGGCATGCGCGGCGGCGGCGGTTTTGTGAGAGAGTACGGCGGAACTGGTGTGTTTCTTCCACGCGCTGCCGTCTCCGCCCCCACCACCACCGCCGATGGTAGAAGGCGACAGAGTAAGTAATGCATTTTTCATCAACTCTTTTCACTTCCTTAGCCTTTTTTTTTTTTTTGTCTGTTCCTCGCACATTTAATGCTATTGTTCGTGAGTAATTTTTTTTTTTTTTGAAGAAATTAGTTACATTGCTGAGTGTGTATATAGTACTGTTTGGTTAATATACTTAATGCTACTATTTGGTTTGGTTTAGTTTAAATTTTGAGATTTCAAAATTTCGCTCATTCAATATATTTTCATGCATATATATATATATATATTTTTACGGTAAATTATCATTTTGCCCCTTTTATGTTTGGTGTTTGTCTCACTTTGGGTTTGTTTATTTCCATTTTGGGCCGTTTATGTTTCAATATTTTTTTTTTTTTCATTTTACTCTTAAAATTAATTTTTGTTCAAAATTAAACGGAAAATATCATATAATATAAAAAATATATTATATTGAGGTTTGTATCTGTATAGTGAGGTATATATAATAAAATATTTATATGATACATGACTATTAATATATCATTTTTTTATTTTTTATATAATTTTAAACGAAAATTAATTTTAAAAATAAATTAAGAAAAACTTAAATATGAATGACTAAATTTAAAAAAATATAAACTTTCAGAATCAAACTAAATATAAAATGGGCAAAGTGTTATTTGCTCATATATCTGCATAATGTTTGTTTTGGCAAAGGGTAAAAAGCAAAAGAAATGTAGGGTTGGTTTGGGAAGTGGGTTGACTTTTTGGTTTTTTTGGCCATTTTAGTCTGGGTTAAAAAGCTTGGTTTGGGAAATGTTTTTTTTGACTTTTTAAACTTTTTTTTGTGAGAGAAGAGTGTAATGATTATGAGTTAGATGTGATGTTTTGTTTTTTGTGGCTAAAATAGTCTATTTTGTCTTTTGTAACTAAATAGCCAAAAAAGCCCAATCTAGCTCTTCCCAAACCGAGCTGTAGTCGGTAAGCGAAAAATGGATAGGATGATTATTATATATATTATATATATATATATTTTGGGTTCAGCTTGTCTCAAGTTGAGATCAAGACTGGATCGTCCAGTCCGGCCCATGGGGTCTATTTTTTTGGTCCGTTTTGATAATACGAACCGTTCAATGTGTAGAACTCATCGAGTACTATATGCCTGTAAAAAATCACGTTGATCGGATATCAATAGTTATGTGATTAAATCAGTTTTGTATAAAAAAAAAATGGACGGTGAAAAAGTTAACGGTTGATAAAAAACTGTTTTGTTCACATAGCTATCGATATCCAATTAACGTGATTTTTTACAGGCATATAGTACTCGATGAGTTCTACACATTGAACGGTTCAGATTATCAAAACGGGACCCGTGGTGGGCCCTCACGGGCCCAACAGCACGGTCTAGTCCGATCTTGGACTGAACCAAAGCCACTGCCATATATTTTTAGTACGGAGTGAACAGAATTTATTTACAAAACTTTTGGGACATTGCAGGTCTTGTTTAAAAATAAGTAATTTTTATAAAAGATATATAAAAAGTAAAAAGAGTGATATGATAATTTATAATAAATTTTTTTTTTTTTTGGGATGAAAATATGTAATTGTGAAGCTTTAAGATTTAACGGGTCATGTTTGACTGTTCCGGGGGTCAATCATTTCATTCGGGACAACACAATTTGTATCATAGGGAGGAGATTTGAACTTACACTCTTCACTTCACACTAGTATTATTTGTGTAGGCCTATTATTTATAATTTATAAAAAATAACTATTAAAATAATATTTATTTGTAAAATGCTAATGTTTATATTGTTTTGGTAAAAAATTATGTATACAAATTTTGTAAGAATACTATGCATTCCAAAAACCTTTTTTGTTTTGAAAATCATTTAAAAAATAAAATGTAGTGATTAAATTTATTTTGAATGTAACTCACATCATGTTAAATTTAAAATTATTTATTTATGTACTTTATAATTTTTTTATATTTTTTTTGAATATGTAGCTTTGCATTTTTCGATTATTTTCTCCTGCAATGTGTTTTTTGGGCCCACCTTTTTTTGGGATATATAGTTAAGGAAAGGGTCTACCTCTTATATTTTTATTTTGCTAATGGTTTAGAAGCTGTTTTATTCCAAAATTTCATTAAATTTTTAGACCATGGTTGTGTGTGAGTTCCTATAAAATGGCCAGAAAACGTTTGGGTCCAATATTTTGAATTCAATTTTTTGTATTTCGTGTTTTTATTTTTATTTTTAGTGAATTTTTTTAATATTTTAAGTAAATTTTTTATTTTTTAGATATACCTAACCTAGATGTAATTAAGGCTCTGCTTCTCTATGGGTCCACTGTTATTTTATGAAAATATGCAATTTGTATGCTTTCCAGTTTATATGAAGAAACCAAAACAACTTTGGGAATAATGAATTTCCTTCTTCAGCTAAAAATAATTGGGGGTTTGTCCAGTCCCATCCTCTTGCTGGTATTTTGGGTTGTGGTCAGTTGATACATGTATGGTTTTGGTAAAAAGCAATGCAGATTTCAGAATGCTTCTTTTGGTTACTGTGAGAGTGCTTGATTAATGTCTTCTCTATATATGAGAAAGATAAGGAGAGAAAATTTGGAGTAGGACAAGAATAATTTACACTATTCAAACCCTAAATAGTTTTTTGTTTTTTTGGTTTTTTTGTTTTTGTTTTGTGTGTGTATTATATTTTTGCATTTGTTAGGATGTGATTGAGTTAAGTTAGTTGCTTTTGGTTCTATATTTGCTTGCTTTCCTTCATACTCTCAATCCATTAATGTTGTATTTGGATTTTAAATTTTTAGGGAAAAAATATATAAGAAAAATTGAAAATTTAGCTTTCATTCAATTCATTTTTTTATTTTTGTATCTCCACAAATCCAAGACTCAATACACATGAATGCTGTGTTTTGATCTAAAGATTTGTTGAGGAAAAACTCATAAAAAAATTTATACAGAAAAAATGCTACAAGAATAATGTTTACATTGAGCCACATCATTCTAAATGATTTGTAACCAAAAAATTCATACAAAAAGTTTACAAAAATGTAGTAGTGGCATTTTGAAAATTGTAAATCACTTGATTGGGTTTTTTTTATTTGAAATGAATGAACATAATTTTGCCATGTCATTCTTCTATAGGAATTTTTTGTACAAAATTTCTATTTGTATATCATTGTTCTCTTTTGTTTGTATGTCATTATTTTTTGTGGAGCAATTTGTAACTTTTCCTTCCAATTTCTTTTTACTCGACAAATTCTTGATGAAATTCAAAATTTAAACGCAGTCTAGCGTAAAAGATAGTTAAGTTTCTTTTATATGTTGTGGCAGGTTTGAGAAACAAAAAGGAGACTAAAGTCATTCCTCATGGGAGTCCAATGAAAATGGATGTTGTGGGGAAGCAAGAAGAGTGCCATTATCATCTTCCTCCTGATATGGGCTTGCCTCAGGATTGGACCTATTGAGCTTCTCTTGCCATAACCAATGTAAAGGTTTCAACTTTGTGGCATTCAATGATAATGAAATAAAAGGTTCAAGAAGAACTAGAAGTTTGTTTGAGAAAATATTAGTTAGTAGTAGGCAATATAGGTGTGTTTTGCTTTAGCCAAGCTATGTTTGTAGAAATGAATAAAGGGTTTGAAAGCTTTTTGTGGGTAGTTTAGACTTCAGAACTTGTTTGTAATATCATCATCAATAGAATAACAAATCTTTTTGAAAGACCCTTTTTGACTGCTTTTTCATTGGTAGACTTGTATTATTTATGCAAAATGTGTGAATTAAATTTATTTTGATGTTATTTTCATTATATTGAATTGAAATTTATATTGTATTTTTCATTTTGAAGTCTTTTTTATTTACTTTTTGAAATTACGACTTTTCCTAGTAATTTAATGCTTATTTTGCAGCATACATAAAAGCTCTATTGCTTTGTCTGTTGGGTTTGTTGAAAAAGACATGGCAGGTTATATTTTTGTTACGTGGTGGTGTTTGGGAACTTAGTTCTCAAATTTTTTTTTTCATTTTTTTCATTAAAAGATAAAAGTTTTGTAAAATTAAAAAAAATATATCCAAATAAAATATCACATTCAATTCTATAATTATTTTATTTTTTTTTTCACAAACATCACATCTAACTATAAAAAAATTTAATTATTTTCTCAAACACTAAGGTTATGTTTGGTTTGAGTTTGGGAGATGAGTTTGGGAGATAAAAAGTACGAAAAGTTGTTTGGTTGGTTTTTTGAAAAGATGTTTTGGAAAATTATTTTGAGGAGAGTTTTGGAAAAAGTGATTGATTTGATTGATGAGAGAGAGATTTGTTTGGAAAACTTGTTTGGTTTACAAGTTTTGGGAAATTTTTTTGAGAAAATTTGTTTGGTTTGAGTTTTTCTGAAAACTCATTTGTAGAGAAATTTTCCCAAAAATTTTTGGAAAATTCAAACCAAACGAACCCTAAAAATTTTTTATCCAATAATATTCTACAATTAAAAAAAGAGTAGTGATTTAGACCCCCTTTTTCTCACCCCCTTTTGACCCCCTCTCTTCTCTCATTGGTTACACTTTCCTGCACCTCCAATCATCACCTGCCATGTGTCAAAGGGGGTTGTGGGAGTGGTGTTGGGAGGGGGTGCCAATCTTTATTGTTAAAAAAATCTACATAAAAATCCACTTCCCAAACACCCATAGTATTACTCTTTAAGCAATCAACCAGTAGTACCAATGAAATTGACAAGTCTTTGGGGTTGTTTGGCAGAGGGTATATTTTGGCGTTTTAGGCTAAAATTTATAAAATAATAAAATAGATTAAAATAATTAATAAGTTAAAATGTCACATCAAATTGATAGTCATTTCACTTTCTTTTTTACAAATATCATATCTAATTATAAAAAAATTTAATTATGTTTTTAAACATAAAAATTTTAGCCTATTAAAATAATTAAAAACTAAAAAGTCAATTATACTGACACCTCCTGAGGTTTATATTTATTATAATTTTTCCTCTCACATTTGAGAAATTACACTGACAACCCTTGTTAATTTAATTTTATATATGATGATTATTATGGTAAGAGGGGGAATTGTTATGAAATTTTAAACTTCAGGAAGCAATCTGTAATGAAATTTTAAACCTCAAGAAGAGGGGATGTAATTTTCAAAAAGTGAGGAGAGAAACTATAATAAATATAAATTTCAAGAGATGTCGATGTAATTTACCCAAAACTAAAATAATAACTTCCCCAACACTCATTTTAGGAAATGTTTGAATATACAACTTCGTATAAAGGTGTCAAATTAGTGTTCAACTTGTATGATACGAAACTGGTATGTATAATTTATTTAAGGGTAAATTACAAATATAGTTTCTGAAACTTTGCTTGTCTTATATAGTTTTAGAAATTATATTTTGTCTTTTGAATTTCTAATTTTATAATAAACAGTTCTTTTTATTAATAAATTATCAAGTTAATTAATAATTTTTAAGAATTTTAGAAATTTATTTTAATTAATAATTTAGGTAATTTTATTATTATATAAAGAGCAGTTAGGAATTTTATTTTTTCAATTAATTTTGTTAAATAAAAAATTCTGACAATAATGTTTTTGTAATTTTTCAAATGACATAGGTAATCTGTATTTTAAACAAATATCAGATAATGTATTTGTAATTTATCCTTTATTAATAGTATTTTTATTAAAGCGTGGTATGATATTTTTTTTATGTAAAGAAGTATGTAAAATAAGATTTTATAATTAATATATTTTTATTTTTAATTGAAAGATAATGTATTTTTTGTCTACAAATTTAGATTTGGTCGGGTGAAAAAAATATTATAGTAAGATATAGTTTTTGTGAATGAGATTTTGTTAATGAGTGCCCTTAGAGCACTTGATAAGAAACTTGAAATATTTGCACATAATGCATGGGAGTGCGTGCAAGATGCAATATACAATCAACAAAAATGATTTGGACCCTCATAGGAAGGCACCCTCGACCCCCTCTGTCTCTGATTGGCCAATTTTATTTTATTTTGTTTTTTTTTTTTTGCCCTTCTCCAATCAACAGCCTTTACGTGTGTGTGGTTGGTGGGAGTGCTAATTGGAGGGGGTCTCAATCACTTCTCTACAATCAATTTCAAAATTGTTAACCAACACCCTTAGGACACTTGTTAACCAAACTCTTTGTAAATTAGAAAAATAGAAATAAGTTGAAATCAAATTTTTTGATAAATAATTTTATTCAATAGAAATTAACTTGTGGAATTTTTGTTTTTCATTTTTTCATATATTTGGTACTTTTAATTAATGGTGAAAACTTTTGATATTACGCGTTAATACTATACGGACAAAAAAGATGATACGATACGGTAATATAAAATAGTAAATAAGTTGAATTAATATTAAGATAATTCTAACACAAACTTGAACCCAATGACATGTATCATATATCATTATTTGAATAATGTTGGTAGCACACAATTTCAAACACTAAATGACTCAAAATTTCATACAATATTTTGTGTCCATATAAATATATATCACTATAGTTATTCATTAATTCAAGTATTAATTCATCTTTATTAAATAGTTAAGAAATAAAAAAAAAAAAACTCAGTTAATAAATATTACGAATTCTTATTAGTCGAAACTAACACATTGACAATATAACCAAATATTTTAACAAAATATTTGAAAAGTATCGAGTAATTTTTAATCATGCTATCAAATGGCAACCTCATGAAGGCTTGTGAGAACAATAATTTGCCAAGTGAGCCATGTCATATATAGGCAATCTTCATTACAAATTAAGCACGTCTCCTATATACATTCCTCATCTCTCTCCCAATCTTTCCTTCTCCTCATTGTCAACTATTACCACCCATATCTCTCCTCTCTCTCTCTCTCTCACACACACACACACCTTCTAAATTACTCTCTCATCAAAGCACCCATCTCTCTTCCTCTCCCCCCAAATCTCTTCTCACATAGTAAAACCCATTGCCATCATCATCCACCCCATCTCTCTTCCTCTTTTTCTTCCTCTTCCATGTGAGAGAGAGGAGAGGAGAGGAGAAGAGAGATAAAAATAAAAATCCACAAACACGTACACCTCAACAACACCACCCATGGCTTCCACCGGTGACGATCAATCCAAACAAGCCTCCGTTCCAGGGTACCCTCCAGTCCCAGGCTTCTCCCCCCAACAACAACAATACCCACCTCAACCCTACCCTCCACAATACCAAAACTACCCTCCACCACCCTACTACCCCAACCCCCACAACAACCCTTACCCCTACACCGCCCCACCACCCGCCGCCTACTACTCCCAACAATACGCCGCCGCACCTCATGAATCCTCGGGCCGATTCACATTCGTCCGATTCATCCTCACCATGATGATCGCCCTATTCCTCGGCGCATTCCTCCTCAGCCTCCTCACCTTCCTTATCTTCGGCGCAGACGTCCCACAATTCTTCATACAATCCATGTCAGTCCCGGAATTCAACGTCTCGGGGCACGCTTTGAGAGCGAATTGGGACGCAAACATTACCATCAGCAACTCTAACGAGAAACTAGTACTTTTTTTCGAGAAAATCGAAGGCGTGATCGTACACGAAGAGACTGTGCTGGCATTGGCTATAGCTGAGCATATAAATGTGGGGACTAGAGGGGAAACGACATTTAATATTAAATTTGTGTCGGCGACTAATTCGAATCACCAGGAGGTGGTAATGGGAGAGCATCCGGATTTGGTGAGGGATCGGAATAAACAGGAGGTGAGTTTCGCGTTGAGGATGATGGCGACGACGACGTTTAGGTCGAGCTCGTTGTGGAGGAGACAGGCCAGTTTGAGAGTGTTTTGTGAAGAATTGCATTTCAAGTTTGCTGGGCCGGCCGGTGCCGGAACTTTGGTGGCCGCCAGTGACCGGAAAGATCATCGGAATGAGTGTTTGGTTTATGCTTGAATGAAACATTTTTTTTTTGTTTTTTTCTTTTTGTTGTTGCTGTTGGTGGTTTGGTTACAGGGTGACGATTAAACTCTTCATTTGAATTTGCTAGTTTTTGAATTTAATGATCCCGTAATAATAAATTTATATTTTTTTGTATTTTTTTTGGAAAAAATTGTTTTTTTTTGGAGACAATAGTGTCGGAGATATACACCATTTATGATTCAAATTCTCTCTTATTTTATCGATTAAATTTGAAAATTTTATTTTACTTCTTGATGTATATGTAGATTTGCAAAAATTATTATATGAGTTAGGAAACACGTGATTAGGGATGAGTTTAAATCGTGGAATCAATCTGAACCAATTTATTTAAATACGGATTGGATCGGTTTAGGATCACAGATTTAGATAATTAAATAACACAAAAATATATATCACACTTTAATTTCATAAAATATAAAAAAATAAATATAGCACCATATTAGTTTCACAATAATAACATGTCTTTTCATAATAGCGACAAACTGTTTTAGAATTTAAATAACTATAAGAAAACTAGTTCCACCATAAGTATTTAGACAATTACAAATTAACACAAAAAACTAGCAAACAAAAGTAATAAAAGAAGATATTATATGAGTTTAGGTTTGGATTTAAGTTTTATATGAAATAAGAGAAGATACTATCCAGAAGGGTGTATAATAAAAATAAAATATAAACTATTTGTATACAGTCCTATCGGTTCCAATCGAAAAGTGGCGAATTTTTAATTTTTCAATTCGAAACCGAACCACGGATTCAAAAAACCAATCCAAACCTACTGAATTAGACTGGATTAGATCGGATTACAAATTTCACGGATTCCTTACTCAGCCCTACACGTGATTGTCTACCTATTCAATAATATATATATATATATATTTTTATTTTTAAATTATTTTTTTTTATTAGTGTTATATATATATATACATAATGGGCTCTTTTTTGATAAATCCCATTTATAACTGTTTTGTTCCATAAAACCCAAACTATTTCTGAATATTCCATTAGGTCCATTCTTTGTAAAAGGACGAAACAACCCTCTCCGCCTCTCCGCGTTAACCGATTCTGCAAAACCCATTCCTATTCCAACTATTCAATCCACAAAATTTCCAAAACAAAAACTCAATCCACGAAACGATACTCAATACTCACATCGCAGTAACCCTAGATTCACATCGCCTCACCAACGTCCTCGTCGTCCACCCGACTCGTCACCGTCGACCCCAGATTCCTCTTCATCTCTCACGCCTTGCGAAGGTTCACACGAAGGAGGGTGCTTCGTCGTTCGAAAATTCCTGTCGTCCCATTGAGTTTATTCATCAACTGATTGTGATCCATACCCACCAACCATGACGAACAAAAGTAAGGAATACCATTCCACCTTCTTGCTTTTCAATCACCTTCTGTATACATCCATCTTCTGGTTTTCGGATTTGAATTTGTAAACATAGATGTTTTTCAGAATTGATTACTGTATGATAAAATTAGTTTTCGGAATTGTTTTGTGAATATAAGATAATGATGTGAACATTCACATTAGGGTTGATTACTGGGTAAACTTACAGTAGTAGTAACTAATGTGAATATTCACAGCAGTGTATAATGATGTGAACATTCACATCAGTGTATAATGATGTGAATGTTCACATTACTGTCACTGTTGATGTTGTTCATTGTTGATCTCCACAGAACCCCCAAACTTCACTCAACAATGTGATGGAATGTGATGTAAATATTCACATTGGGACATCAATGTTGGACTTGTTTGTGTTGTTGGGTTAATGTTTGGTACTGTTGGTTCTCTCCTTTAATTTTTAGCAAATTATAACATAATGTGATCACCCATGTAAACATTCACACTGCCCAGTAACTGTTGTCGTTTTCGGAATTTACTTTGCAAACATGGATGATGTGAACATTCACATTAGTGTTGATTAATGGGTAAAATTACAGCAGTAGACACTGATGTGGACATTCACTTAATGTGAATGTTCACATTAATTTCAGAACCCCCAAACTTCAATCAACAATGTGATGGAATGTCATGTAAATATTCACATTGGGACATCAATGTTGGACTTGTTTGTGTTGTTGGGTTAATGTTTGGTGCTGTTGGTTCCCCCCTTTGATTCTTAGCAAATTATAACATAATGTGATCACCCATGTAAACATTCACATTGCCCAGTAGCTATTATCGTTTTCGGAATTTACTTTGCAAACATGAATGATGTAAACATTCACATTAGTGTTGATTAATGGGTAAACTTACAGCAGTAGACACTGATGTGAACATTCACATCATGTGAATGTTCACATTAATGTCAAAACCCCCAAACTTCACTCAACAATGTGACATCAATGTTGGACTTGTTTGTGTTGTTGGGTTAATGTTTGGTGCTGTTGGTTCCTCCCTTTGATTTTTGGCAAATTATAACATAATGTGATCACCCATGTAAACATTCACATTGCCCAGTAGCTGTTGTCGTTTTCGGAATTTATTTTGCAAACATGGATGATGTGAACATTCACATTAGTGTTGATTAATGGGTAAACTTACAGCAGTAGACACTGATGTGAACATTCACATCATCTGAATGTCCACATTAATGTCAGAACCCCCAAACTTCACTCAACAATGTAATGAAATGTGATGAAAATATTCACATTGTGACATCAATGTGCAACTTGTTTGTGTTGTTGGGTTAATGTTTGGTGCTGTTGGTTCCCCCCTTTGATTTTTAGCAAATTATAACATAATGTGATCACCCATGTAAACAATTACATTGCCCAGTACCTGTTGTCGTTTTTGGAATTTATTTTGCAAACATGGATGATGTGAAATTTCATTGTTGGCAGAGGGACTACATCACAGCTTTGAAATTTCATTGTTGGCAGAGGAACTACATCACAGCTTTGGTGCACAACATTGGACCATCATCACCATTATGGACCAACTTATCAAGCCAAAATACTTCAGAAACAATCATATCAGTGAACGTCTGTCCTCAGCAAGCATCAAATTCGTAAGCCTAAAATCGATTTATACATATGTTCCACAACCATTACCCACCTACATTTCAAAAGCTAACAATAAGTTTGCATTTTCAGGGTGGATTGCGGGCTTGCAGCTTGTTACATCATGAGGGCGTATGTATACCGTGAAGACATTGTTGCCAGCCTAGGTCGCTATGAATTGTGTCAAATAAGAGACTCATTAGTACACCTTTTTCTGAACCACAGAAAAACAGTGCAATGTGAAAACCTATAGGTGGGGGTTGTCCACCTATCACTGTTACCCAAATCTGTTATCCACATTTAAGACAATTTAGTGTCAATATATTTTTCATATTGGAGCAGACTAGCTTATTTGTAAATCAAATCTATATCACTGCTTGTACAGATATTTTTCAGTCAATATATATATACATTTTCAGGCCTATTTTGCGTTGATCATGCACATTGAGATTGTATTTATTTATTTATTTTTTGGATACATATGACATGATGTGAATGTTCACATCATAGAATGATCGTACACTTTCTTCTGTTTTAAACCATACTACATGGATGTGAATATTGCTTAAAGTGTTCATGTAACACAATATGACAGGTGTGAGTATGATATTTCTTAACACAAAATATTCACATCTAATAATTTGATGATGTGAATATTCACATCATAACTTCTGATTATGTGAATGGCAACAATGATGTCATGAATATGCACATCTTATGAGTTGATGATGTGAATGGTTACATTGATGTAAACATTCATGCCATCTACTTTGATGCTGTTAACAGTAACAACAATATGAACATTCGCACTACAGAAATGTTTGAAAGTTTAACAATGTGAACATTCACATCATGTGTGAATGTTAACATCATGCGTGAATGTTAACATCATGCATTCATCCAAAACACAACCAACATAAATGTCAGATTGGTACCTTACAAAAGTGAAAATAAAACACAAATCAAATACTAATGCATTATTATTTTTGCCAACGCAACGTAATCTTATTGCAACCCAATGTTTGCCAATATAACACAATCTTATTTCAAAAATGAATATAAGAATCCAATGTAAAATACAATGTTGAAATGAAAAAGGTACATCTTATATCGCCGCCGTGCATGATTTCCGATTATGGCTCCCCAACTTATCACATCTCCCGCACCTTATTTGCTTCAGTTTCTCACCCCTTAATGGGATCCTATTCTTTTTCGGCCTTCCGGGTGCCTTTTCACAGATGGCGGATATATAGTGAAGTCCGTGGATCAAAAAGGCGGCTTCTCCACCGATGGTATAGGAATATGGCACCGAATAAGCTGCAGCCTCTCTCCTCACGCATCGCACACACAGCTGTAACTCTTGTTGTCTCGTTCTTGACATACGTAAACTGAAACCCACATTGGATGGCATACTTACATAAAACAGCACGAAATTCCTGCGCATCTCCAACAAATCGTTGCCCCACATGCGTAATACCATTTGCCCAAGGGGCTGACAACAACACCTTCTCCTTATGGTGGCAAAATCTCTGTAGTGCATCAATATCTTCTTCAACCCCCACACGCAGCAATCCCGAGCTACTTGACTGACCAATATCACTTTTCAACTCAACCACAACTTCTACATGTTGTACCCCCATTGATTTAGCAAGCAGTAACATATTTTGAAATTCTTCCTCATTCTCCAAATCACACCTATTAATCCCAGGTAATTTACAAAATAATGAAATAGAACCAGCAGACAACTCCCCCCATTTTTCACACAAACAGTCCACCAAACGCGAATAAGACAATGCGCGGGCAGCATTTATTACAGTGGTACTGCAACCATATGTACACACCAACATCATAAAGCTATCTATCTCCTGTAAAAACAAAACAATACAACAATTAACAATAATCCAAACCGATATGAATATTCACATTGATACACATACGCTGAATTATATCACCCACACAAAGCCTCATTAAGCAAATATCAAAGTAAAGTGAGAACATCCACATTCTTCACATGATATGAACACGATGTAAACATTTACATTGACACATATACTCTGAATCATAGAAGATCCACATTCATCACTAATCTCATGACCTCCCATCCACAGGACCATGATGTAAGCATTCACATTGATCCATATACTCTCAATTATATCACTCACACAGAGCCTCCTTAAGCAAAACTTAAAGTAAAATGCAAACATCGACATTCTTCACGTAATACTAACAGTATGTAAGCATTCACATTGTTCCACACACTCTGAATTATAGAAGATCCACATTCATCACTAATCTGATGACCTCCCCTCCACAGGACCACGATGTAAACATTCACACTGATCCATATACTCTCAATTATATCACTCACACAGAGCCTCATTAAGCAAAACTTAAAGTAAAATGCAAACATCGACATCCTTCACGTAATGCTAACACGATATAAACATTCACATTGTTCCACATACTCTGAATTATAGAGGATCCACATTCATCACTAATCTGACGACCTCCCCTCCACAGGACCACGATGTAAACATTCACATTGATCCATATACTCACAATTATATCACTCAGACAGAGCCTCATTAAGCAAACATCAAAGTAAAATGCAAACATCCACATTCTTCATGTAATACTAACATGATGTAAACATTCACATTGTTCAATATACTCTGAATTAAATCACTCACACAGAGCCTCATTATGCATACATCAAAGTAAAAGGAATATTATAACATTCAACATATATCTGAATGACCTCCTCTCCAATGACCACGTATGATGCATGTAATTGAAAAAACAGAGCATCCGACCCATATCAAATCCAAGAACAAAGCATCTGATCATCCTACAAATCAAAACATAAAGTGAACATTATTCATAACCAAAAATGATACTAACCTTAATCATGCAATCCTACAGTCGTCTAGAAACTCAAAAACAACTGCTTTGAGGCAGTTATACTTCAGAAAATGATAGAACCGAACACCTTCAAAATCGTCGTCTTCACTTGAAAATCACCAAACCAGACTACAACAGCAACAATCGAACCCTAGCACATCAACGCCTCAGAATGATAGAACGACAGCATGCAAGATAGAAACGTATTGATTTGAATTAGAAATATAGAAACTGCCAAAACTGAATCACGAAATCACAGGAACGTGTGTTACGTATTAACACAGTGTGTATATATATATAAGGGCATAATAGTCCATGTATAAATATAAAATTAGAAAAATGGACTTTATGGAATAAAAAGAAAACTATATGGGACTAATTAGGTTATAATTTTTCTTTGTGGACTTATTGGGATAAAACATCTCTAGATGGGATTTATCAATAAAAAACCCATATATAATTCTTTAGATCTATTAGTCCAACATAAAATTCAAAGAACACGTCATAATTACTTAGTAAATTTGTTGGCCAAATTACATGATTTTATTTGAAATTTGAAAGGGGAATTAGAGGTTTTAAATGGATCAACAACACTGTTGTAAAGGTTTTAAATTGTGTGTTTTTTCTTTTTGGAAAATTATTCAGTATTGCTGAAGTATCACATGTCTATACTTCAAATCAATCATTAATTACTTAGCTCCATGTTATTTCTCTATTTCCAACATAAATCGTTGGTTCTTATGTCTCTTCACCGATAAAAACCTTATAAAGTACTACTGTTAGGTTTTTATTATTGGCAATCCCGTTTGACAAAACTCTTTTGAGTTGTAATTTTATTCGCATTTTTATTTCAGTGAGGCTATGAGTTTATTAGATGCGAATCCAACCCGAATCGAGCCATGCAGAGAAGTTTGTGATGTTAATGCTTTCAAGATTGCCACTTCGCTGATTATTACGGGGGTCGAGCTGACCGGTCAGCTCGCGGCCGAAGCAAAATTCAAAATTGCATTCAAAATTGCATATCAGCCGTTGCTCGCTCGAGCCAAGGAGTGCTCGCTCGAGCGAAGACTTTCTCGCTCGAGCCAAGGAATGCTCGCTCGAGCCAAGGATTGCGTCCATACAAAACCTGAAGAAGTGTATTCCTCGCGCGAGCCAAGGATCCGTCGCTCGAGCCAAGGCACTAGTAGAAATCATGAAAATTACTCTTCTCGCTCGAGCCAGGAACTCTTCGCTCGAGCGAGCCTCAGAATCCGGATTTCTCAAGGAGATTGTTTTCTCTCCAATCTTGATTACTTTTGGTTCTCTATAAATACTTTTGGTTTTCTCCCAAAACTAAGTAATTGATTGAAGTCCTCCAGATCTTCTTCTCTGCGGTTCTTAAAGGTTTATTATCTGGGGATATTTTGATTTTTCTTTGATGTTTTATTGAGTATTCAACTCATGGTTTAAAGAGAGTACATCAAAGATTGTTGTTATACAGTTATACACAAAGAGAGATTGTTCTTCAGTTGTGAATTCTGAAGAATTCGAGCCTGACTTTGGTGGAATCCGGAGTGGCTCATCAAAAAGACAATTCCGTGCTGAAGATAGGGTTGAAGAGGCACATAGAGGTTGGTTCAATTAGGCGTTGTGAATTTCGCTAGATAATTGTAGTATACCTGTGTAATTCCTTTAAATCTTCTTAGTGGATTGTTCTTGTGGCTGTTGCCCGTGGTTTTTTAATCACAATTGGAAGGTGTCCAATTGTGGTTTTTCCACGTAAAATCTTTGTGTCTCTTTCTCTTGATTGCTTATTGGGATTGTTATATTCTGCTTAAAATTGTTACATAATCACAAATCAACATCTAGGGAGTTTCTAGATTTTTCAACTACGTCTCCATATTTCGAAAGTATTGAATAATGGCCCTTTATTCTTAGATAGCGACTAGCAGAAGGCAGAAACAAAGTAACAAGACAAATAAGACACTAAAGCATAAACAGGAATCCAAATAATGATGCCGCTTCAGCCCGTACAAGTTTGTGGAAAGAATCTGGAACCTCCTCCAACAAAACACGCGGTTCCTCCAAAGTTGCAGCCAAGCCGATGTGCTACCATGTTTCCTGATCTGCGATCAAATTGGAAACTCGACTGGCAAATAGAGTGAAGAACACTTGCCTGAGTCAAAATTTGCCCAGATTAAAACAATAATTCATTGGTGGCATCGAGAGCCTTAACACTGTATTTGATTGAGGAATTTGAAAAGAAATTTGAAAAATGAAAGAAAAAATATGTGTGAAACTAATTGAAATATAGATATATTTTATTCACATTTCATATATTTTTTCTCTTTTAATTCTTATCCCTTTTCAAATATGTTTTCAAATCCCTAAACCAAACGTAATAGTAACCAATGAATCACCTTCCAAAGCAATATCATGCAATCCTAGCTCCCAGCAAAACAAACACTAACGCTATGTTTAGTTAGAGGATCTAAAAAGGAAAAGGAAAAAGAGAATGTATATGAAATTAGGTGAAATATAAGTATATTTTATTCACATTTTATATATCATTTTCTTTTTCCTTTCCCTTTTCTAAATCTCCAATCAAATACGCATAAGGCTTTGAAAGCTGCCGTAGCCTCAACACAGTCCACAGATAATGGGAACAGACCTTTCTCCGACATGGTGATCTCGCACAACAATTCCATAGCCCACTGCATTTTTTTATCTTTAAAGGTGGCCCCATCAAAATTGATTTTGAAAATTCCTTCCTGAGGTGGTAACCAACTCGATGGGTGTGAAATTGCACTCGGAGGGACAATGAATTAGCTGTTGAGCCGAAGAGTATTCCTGATAGTATGAGACCGCGTGGTTCGCAACATCAATGGCCGAATTGTCGTGAAAACATGTAGAGTTCCTCTTATACTACAATTGATTTTAATTTGTGTGTTAATAACATAAATTTTAGCAGTTAAATTTGTGTCAGATTAATCCAAGTGTTTGGTTTTTGTTAGAAATCTTCTATTGAAAATTTTAAAATTTTAGATATATTTTTTTATATTTTAGATCGAAAAAAAAATTTTCAATCGATAAAAAGTCTCATACAATGATAGCAAAAGATTTAACAAATTTTTGAAGGAGAAAGAACCCTAACCTCCATAAAGAAGAAGAAAAAATCCTCACAAAGGAGGGGCATAATCTCCGCACAGTGAAGATTATTATAGCAAACAAAAAAATAAAAAAGCAAAATCAAATTTAAGTGGCCAAACACATCCAAAACTTCATTATACCGTGACCTTCAATAACAAATCTGAGAACTTGATCTCCGCCAGTCTCATACAAATCAAAGGGTCAACATTTGTTTTTTTAAATAGGAAATAAATTTGATGTACGTAATAAAAAAAGAAAAGGAAAAATTAGACTCTATGGCCATGTTTATTTGGCGAATTAGGTTAGATGAGAGCGAATTAGGTTAGGTGAGATTGTTAGTGACGAGATGGTTGGTGAACAAATTATTAATATGGAGATTATTAGTGAGGGAATAAAATAAAAGTTTGTTTTGATGATAATATGAGAGATGATTAGTGAAGAAATAAAGTAAAAAATTTACAAATATACTGTAAAAAAAAAAAAAAAAGTCTTAAACACTGTGTCGTGAGATTGATTTTTCAATTTCACCTACATTCAAGGCATTCTAATCCTACTACTATGTAGGACTAACAATCCCCTGGGAGTAGGGGTGCTCGCGGATAGGAATTGTACAGTTTGCGGTTCGGTTTTGTTCCGCTCGCATTTATGTGGTTTAGAAAAAGTCAAACCACAACCATCCGTAGTGCGGTTTGCGGTTTGTACGGACAAGGTTTACAGATTTGAGGACGGTTGGATTTTTTCCCTTAAAAATTAATTTTTGAGGTTTTTTTTTTTTTGTAATTATTTATTTTGGATCATTTTCTTCCAATTTTCTAAAATGCTCCAACATTGATAATTAATGAATTAAACTTATAAAATTAAAAACACAACAAAATCAATTCCTAACACAAACAAATCATTTAAAATCCTAAAATCATTCAAAATCAGATTCAATAACATAACAAATTTAATAACATAACAGATCAATTGAATTCAATTTCAATAACATAATGAATTTAATAACAGATTCAATAACATATTCAATTTAATAACATATTCAATCACCCTCTAAGAGATTCAATAACACATATTCAATAACAGATTTAATTTCAATAACACAGATTCAATTTCAACTCTCAGATTTAACACAGACTGAATCACAGATTGAATAACAGATTTAAAAAAAAAAAAAACAGAAATGAACAAATAACTCATATTTAATTCCATTGACACAGATTTAATTCCAATAATAGAAAATAAATAAATAAACTCAGAGATTCCAATGAACAAATAAACAAATTTAATTCCAATGAACAAATAAATAGAAATTCCAATAACACAGATTCAATTCCAACTCTCAGATTTAACACAGATTGAATAACAGATTTAAAAAAAAGAAAAGAAAAAGAAATGGACAGATAAACTCAGATTTAATTCCATTGACGCAGATTTAATTTCAATAACAGAAAAAATAAAATAAATAAATAAATCAGAGATTCCAATGAACAAATAAACAGATTTAATTCCAATGAACAAATCAACAGAAATTCCGATAACACATATTTAATTCCAACAACACACACCAAACAAACAAACAAACAAACAAACAAACAACAAAAAAAAGGGTTCACCATTGACACAGAATCTTAGTCACACAAACAGCCTTACCAGGGAGTAACAATCCAAGAGCCAATAACCCCATCAAACAAGTACATGTGGAGTCCACTTCAATCCTAAGACAATCCACCCATGAATCAGCAAAACAAACATGACCTATGGCTATTTTCTTAAACAACTCATTTCGTTTTAAAGCATGTATTAAAGAACCATCACATCCTCCATATTATGTGTTAGCAATACAACATACAAAAATATTAGAAGCTCCAAAAATTCTACCAAAGTTTAGCAAATGTCTCACATAGGTGTGGGACCCACATGGGACCCACATTGTGTGGGTCCCACATCCATGTGAGACATTTAGTAAAACTTTTGATAGAATATTTGGGATTTCTAACATTACTCATACACATATATAAATAATAAAAAACGTTTTTCCCAAAAAAAATATTAAAAAGTAGCATGGTGCTAGATGCACATACCGGTCCCAAAATAACCACCTTGCTTCATGATATTCACACATCAAATTAGTTCAAATTTAGAATAAATTAAGAACTAAACTGGTTTGTACGATTTGTGAAAAAATGAAATCATAATTAAATACCGAATCAAAACTGAATCATAAAAATCGGTTTGGTTCAATTAGATTTGATTCAATAATTTTGAAAATTTTTATATAATAATGAATATAGTATATATTATGTTAGTAATCAAACTAAGTTAGACCAGTTTAAAACAAACAAAAATATATATATATATATATATATATATGTATATAGAATAAATAAATATATCACGCTTCGATTCAAAATTAAAAGTAAAGCCTTGGAATCAACAGTCAAAACTAAATTAAATAAAAAAATAAACCAAATAAGCAATTAGACCATATTTGACCGATTTATTAATTTTATTAATTTTTTAACAAATTATGGCGGTAGTCCTTGTATTTTGGTCCTTACGTCATTTTGGCCACTATAATTTCAATTTATTCGATTTTGACCTTAAATTTATAATTTTGACTAGATTTGGTCTCTTAGCATTTTTTATAAAAAAATACGTACATAAATAATATATGTTATTCTTTTAAGAGTAAAATTATAAACTTGCTTAACTTAATAAGTTAATCTTAACAAATTTAGTGATAATTTTCTATAAAAAAAAAACACTAAGGAATGACTAATTGAAAGTATAAGATCAAAATAACACAATTAACAAAATATAAGGATCACGAACAGTGTAATTTGTCTCTGATTTTTTGAACACCCCTACTCTACTATTGTGTTCGTCAAGTGTAAAATCTACAAATATATATGATGGCAATGTGAGTGAGCCCGCAAAAATTAATAGGTATGTTTGGTTTGAGTTTGGGAGATGAGTTTGGGAGATAAAAAGTACGAAAAGTTGTTTGGTTTGGTGTTTTTGGAAAGATGTTTTGGAAAATTATTTTGAGAGAGAGTTTTGAAAAAAGTGATTGATTTGATGTGTATGAGAGAGAGATTTGTTTGGAAAACTTGTTTGGTTTACAAGTTTTGGGAAATTTTTTTAGAAAAATTTGTTTGGTTTGAATTTTTCTGAAAACTCATTTGTAGAGAAATTTTCCTAAAAATTTTTGAGAAATTCAAACCAAACGACACATAAAAATCGGGAGACTTATGGGATGACTCTATAACAAACTAGTCCTGTTTCAAATTAGTAGATCCATGTTTTTTGTTTTACCTAAATAATACTATATGTATTAATTAATATACTATCTAATATATTAACAGATGATATTGCATAATTTTAAAAGTTGAGTATTTGTAATTTATATAATAGGTGGGGTCAGTAATAATGACATAACACTAGTGTGTATATTAATTGGTACATATAGCACCACCGTTTTACCCTCACAATATAATCGGTGGTGGTACACAGACCAATTAGTATATTCATTAGTGTACCAATATGATTATGACATTGTCATTTTAAACTATATTTTCATTTATTATATAAATTATAAAGATCTCAAAACCTCTAAAATTATGTCACATCATCGATTACTAGACTAATTAATATATCAATTAGTACATTTAATATTATTCCAATACAACTCACTATTCTATAATTCTCAATTCACATCAATCCTCACAAAAAAACTCACCACTTTTCGGGCGATTTTCCAATGATTTTTAACGACAAAAAAGCATGATATTTAGGACTAATATGTCCATAACAATCTTAGAATTTATTAGATAATAACTCCAATCAATAAAACTGGATGGTAATTTTGTCTAAAAATTAGGCGGCTCCAAAAATATTTTGCTTCTAATGCCATCAAAAAAATGGTCGTTCAATGGCCCAAAAATACTTTGCCTTCCATGGCATTAAATTGGCCCATCTCATGACCCAAAAACACTTCGTATTCTATGACATTAAATGGCCTGTCCAGTGGTCCAAATTTGCATGACTTTCATGGGGTTCAATTTAGGAATAATTACTAGGGGTACTTACCAATTAGTCCTATTAATTAGACTTATTTACCTACAGGTCCTAACTAATAAATTTAACATTATAAAAATAAGAGAGTGATAAATTTATCACTAAAAATTTATTCATAAAAACAAAGAGACTGATAAATTTATTACTATAAATTTATTCAAAAATAAAAAGACTGATAAATTTATCTTTATCACTTAATAAATTTATCAAATAGGACTTAATGGGTAATAAGTCTCCAAAGTAAGACCTATTGGTAGTTTACCCTAATTATACTAATAGGTCTTGTGGATTAGATTTATGAGAAAATAAAAGTCAAAAATGCTAGAGGCCCCAAAAATTCTACCAAAAGTTTTACCAAATGTCTCACATGGGTGTGGGACCCACATGGGACCCACATTGTGTGGGTCCCACACCCATGTGAGACATTTGGTAAAACTTTTGATAGAATATTTGGGGTCTCTAGCATTACTCAATAAAAGTATCTCAAATGCCAAATGCTATAATAATATTGTCATTGTTATAACTAGTGGTAACCTATGTTATGCACGGAAGTTTACAAATTAAAAAATATATATTATAATTATCTTGAAGTAATTTAATATTTTATCTTGCGGTATACATGAAATTTATAAGTAAACTTTTATGTTTATAACTTTTTAAATTATTAGTTTATATATATATATATATATATTTAGTGCAATTTTGATGATTTGTATTTAAAAAAAGTTAAACCTGATTAAATGAGATTAACTGAGTTATGACATACATTTTCTTGTTATGAAAATATACAAATTTAAAAATAATAATTAAAATAAATATATAATTTTATTATTAAATATGAAGTGAAGTGATATTTAACAATAATTAAAATGATGTTTCTATTATTAATCCAATAATTTAAGTTATATTTCTTTTGATTTCAATTTCATAACTAAAAATACAATACGAATATAATATATGCATGGATTTCTAGTCTTTATAAATAAGAAGGTTTCAAAATATTTTCAAACTTTCATGATTTTCTTTTAATTTTTTTTATCTAATTTGATTTTAAATTTGAATAAAATTTTTGATTTGATATGAATTACTTTAACTTTTTCATTAAATTTTTATCAATTTTTAAAAGAACTTTCATTCTTATCCTTTTTTTTTTTTTTTGTCTTTTCACCAATTTTGATAGAAAAAATAATAATTTTCAACGTTTTATTTTTTAAAATTTTTATCAAATTACAATTTGATAAAAATACATATTAATTTGAATTATAGTGAAATAACATCATCTTCTTCTTTTTGTCGGCAAATGTCAATTGTTATTTATTAGATTAACACCTATGAGAGAAAATCTCCCCACTCTTGGCAAAGCACTAAGTACTTGCATTTCCTTAATTCAATCCCCTAAGGGTAATTGAACCCATGACCTCCTTGGGACTACGCCCTAAGGAAGGCATGGTGACCAAGTAGACTAGGCCTGGTTGATTTAGTGAAATGACATCTTGAAATAGTCAAAGTTTGAGTATATAGTTGGTTGAAATGTATAATTTAATTAATTCTCTTCTCATATTTGTATAAAAATTGATGCTTATGACTACATCATTATAAGTTGGATTATGAAAAAAAAAAATTGGGGTGTCAAACATTTTCCATTTATAAATATCCTACATATTAAAAAATGAAAAAAAAAAAATGTGTAGCTTTTTTATATGTGTTTATCAGTTTTGTTTTATGGAAATAAATAATTGATGTTTTAATTTAAAAAATTAAAAGTAAAAAAAAAAAAAAGATTGGATTTTTTAAAGATAAAAGAAGCCATCTAACTTTCTATATACTATTAAGATGGACTATTTCAACTTAAAAAATTAAAAAAAAAAAAAATCGATTGAGTTTTTTAGAGATAAAAGAAAAGCTGTCTAATTTTTTTATATACTATTAAGATGGACTATTTTAATCTTATAAAAAAATAGAAATTATATTTAGTTATTATCCCTATATATTATGATATTATATACAAGTATAGTAGTAACAAATTAACTATAATATATATGAAAAGTTATATTAAGATTTTATTTTCAATTAATTGAATTATAATTAACAAACTAACAAATAGCAGTAATGGTTTAATGATATAGAAAGATGATGAAAATAAAGAACACAATGATATTTGAAAGTTTTAAATTTATCTGGTTATACAAAAATCTGATGTTATAGTAAAATCTTGAATTCTCAGTAAATTTTTACATTTTTTATAAAAATAAAATGACAAAAAATATAAAAAATTTGATACCTATTTTTTTTACTTCAATTTTATGGTCTTCATTGAATAAAACAAAATTCAATCAAAATCCTTGGTATAAAACGAACATAAATACTTCGATTGCAACCATAATCACCAATAATTCTTCTCTACCATGCAAACCTGTCAACAAACACATAAATCTCACAAAACCGAAACCAAAAGCAAACCAACAATAGAGAAAGAGAATCACATACAGAAAAAATAAAATTAAAAAACAAATAAATTTATAGAGTTGGAGAATGTTACTTCCAACAACTTAAACATCACCTAATCCAATTCGTTAGCTCCTCTGTCAATGCCTGTGAAGTTTAGGAGTTGGGATGACTAATTAGATTATTCTTTAAATAAGATTTGAAAATTGATTAATTTGTTTCATTAACTGATTTAAAATTTTGATATATATATACATCATAAAAATAGATAATTATATTACTAAATCATAATTGAAATTTAGATATTGTCATATTTTTTTTTTAAATCCATATCTAAATTCTTATCTTTTTTTTTTTTTTTTTTTGTGGTTTCTTCGGATTTTTTTTTCCAATTTATTTAAGATGGAGTTGTCGGTTTCTTTTTTTTTTTTTAAATTTAATTTATTTGTGGTTTCTATTTGTTTTTAATTATTATTATTTAGATAAGTTATGATGTGAGTTAGATTTCTGATAGACATGTGGGTTTTATTGATTTAAAGTATAATGGTGTGAGATATTTTCAAATTAGATTTGTTTAGATAAACTTTAAAGATTTTTAAAATTTAAAATTAGATATTGAGATGTAAAAGAAAGATTTTAACTGAATAAATAAAAATCAAATTTATTAATTTTATCTGTTTTGTATATCTGATTTTTTTTTTTTGGGGGAGGGGGGGGGGTTATGTTATAATATAATATATATAAGTATAGATAAAATTTACAATTTCATGAAAAATATTATCTAATTCTTTGGGGAAGAAAAAAAGAAAGTAAGTTTTAATATATTTTTTTTGGAAATCGGTGAAAGAGATTAGGATTGAGAGATTATGAAATATTTTTGTTATTAAATAAATAAATCATTGAATAGTTTTTTTAATCTATTTTATAAATTAAAAAAGCAATAATTTTAGAAAATTGAATAATTTGTCCCATTAAATGATTTAAAATTTTGATAGATATACATAAAAAATATAGATAATTATATTACTAAATCATAATTCAAATTTAGATGGTATATCTTTTTAAGATCCATATTTGTATGTAACCATAGTGTATGGGAGAAATTGAAAAAGGTGATGCAGTAATTATGAGAGAAGTCAAAAAGGTTTGTGGATTGGGAGAAGTCAATAAATGTTGAGTTTTTTTTTTTTAAATCAAAAAATTAGAAAATTAGGATTGAGATATTGAAGCTCCTACAAAACTAAAATTATTATTTTTTGGATAATCAGACAACTTGGTCTCTCTATCTCTCCTTCTATCTTTTGCATTCTCTCATATCACACACACACACACATTTGTGCTCTCTCAATCCAAAACCTTCTCACCACCGACCTCCTTTAGTCTCTCTCATCAACGACTGTGAGACTCACTCACTTACTCTCTCTCTCTCTCTCTCTCTCCATTGTTCTTTTCAATGAACAAGGGGCTATCAGCAGAGGTCTCTTCTTGTCGCCGATCCCTCTCACTCTTTCTCTTTCTCTCTTCTTGTCGTCAATCGGTCTCTCACAATCAACATCCAACCCTCCTCTTTCTCTCCATCTTTTGTTTCTCTCCGGTAAACATCAGTCGATGAAGATCTAACATCACAAACCCCTCTTTGGTGAACATTGGTCACCGAGATCAAAGATCACAAACCCTCTTCGTAGTTCGCTGCGATATTCGTAGATTGCGTATCACAAACCCAAACTCGTAAGCATATTGAAATACATGTATTTCTTATTTAAAATTTACTTCAAATTTTGGAATCTTTGCTTGAGATTGCTTGAAATTTGTTTGAGATTACCAATAATTTTTTTGAAATTGATTGTTGTTGTTGTTATTTTTGGTGAATTTATTTAAAAAGAAAGTTGGTATGAATCTGTTTAAAGAGATCCAAAAAAAAAAAAGAAAAAAATCTATCTAAAGAATTTTGTTGTTAATTTGGTGGAATTGTTTTTAAAAAAAAAAAATTAGCTTTTTTTTGGTAGTTTGCTGGGAGGGAAAGAGGGAAATAAACGGTTGGTTTTGGGTGAGTTAACACAAATGGTATTTGTCACAAGTTTTGACATTTGCCAAATTTAGCAGTTGTCATCTTTAACCATTGGAGAATCACTTTTGGTGCAAAGTTGACCAATAAGTCCTACATTACTCTTAAAATTACTATTGAATTTTATCAATTTTTAATATGGACAATTAAATCTTATTTCTTTATAAAACATTTCCAACAAGCTCATTCTTCTATAATGATCTATGCTATCCCAATCTTATCCCACATTTAATATGAACAATATATTCATAAGTATTTTTAATCTAAGCAAAATTATTTTTTTTAATTGTAAAAATTGTGATATTTTATTAAAATATTATAAACCACAATGAAATTTTTTTCGATTAGTTTTATTTTATTTCAAAAATTACTATTGAGTTATATCGAATTTCAATATTGATAAACAAGTTATATTTTC
The DNA here is from genome assembly GCA_030407325.1 of Camellia japonica. Taxonomy (NCBI): domain Eukaryota; kingdom Viridiplantae; phylum Streptophyta; class Magnoliopsida; order Ericales; family Theaceae; genus Camellia; species Camellia japonica. The sequence goes on from JAPPVO010000024.1 coordinate 74,784,388, forward strand.
TTTTTTATTTTATATATTCTTATAAAAAAAGTTCAATTATTCATGACAAAATTTTTTATTTTAATTTTATCTTTCATTAAAATATGAACAAAAAAATTCATAAATAATTTTAATTTATTTAAAATTTTATAATAATAAAATTCATAATTGGAGATAATAACAAAATGGGTCATTTTATACAAAAGTTGTTTTGATCCAATTGTTACTTGTATTTTAATATAATATTAATATTTTATTCAATTAATTTTTTTAATTTTAATTAATTTTAAATTATTTATAAATTATTGTTCATATTAAATGAGAATGGTAAAATTGAGATAACATGCACCATCATGAAGTAATGAATTTTTTAAAAACATTTTATGACAAATATGACTTATTTGTCCATATTCCAACTTGATATGACTCAATAGTAATTTTTTTTTTTTTTTTTTTTTTTTACAGGAAAATCCTCTCTACTTTCCCGCAGGTCCAAGGCAGCGCCCCTTGTAGAGATCACCAAGGTGTCCTGTTAGCCGTTCCGAGCGAGGAGACTATAACCTGGGAACTTGCCCCGACCTCCCAAGACAAGTTCCGCTTAAGTCAGGACTCGCACAGCGGGGGAGCATTGAACCCACACCAAGTGCTGACTAGACAACTTGAGGTCCAACCTCCTAACCAACAGTGTTTCGCCCAGGAGATTGGCCCAAGGAGGGAATTGAACTTGTGACCTTGAGGCTTAAACCCCAAGGTCTTACCACAATGCCACAACCCCTTGGGTTAACTCAATAGTAATCTTAATTGAACAATAAGACTTATTATAATTTTTTTAAAATAAATTTATTCCTTGTTTTAAGAAAAATTTACTCATAAATCTCATCTTGAGGAACGGTGATTCGTTTAATTCCAAGGGCTTTTTTATAGACCAATTAGTCTTATTGATTTTGGAAAGATGGATTTAATATATTATTTTGAAAATTGAGTTGGTTATACCATTATTTCTATTATTTTTTTATTATTATTTTTGTGTGGAAAATATAAGATACACAACCTGATATGAGAATCTTTTTGATTTGGGATGTTTAAAATGTGAGTTTCTTCAAACATGTCAAAAGCAGTACAAAAATTCCTTAGTAAGTTTTGGACAAATGTATAATTTCAAATTGTGTGTTTTGATTTGGAATGACTTAAAATGTGAGATTTTTCAAATATTCCAAAAGTGGGGATTTTGGTCATTTATGGGTATTAATTAGCATCCACAAGTGTAAATTTTAGGGTTATACTGTCATTTTTACACAAATAGAACTGTTGGGTTCATTGGATTATTTGGAAGATTTATTAGTTGCTCAGAGATGAAAATGAGATGTGCTTCACCTTTGTTTTAATAATGGATTTTTTTGGAAGTTTTTAGATATGTTTTGTGTTTGTAGAATGATAATTTGTGACTAGCAATAATATTGATAAATTTATCAAAATAATAAATAATTGAGACATTTTGACTTCTGTTTGTGAGTTTTGATTTATTTTTAATATATTTGTATTAATTTGTATTGAAATATGATATGCAAAGTGTAAATAGTTGAATTATATTTTTATAAAAATATTTTTACAGTGATAAATTTATTACTAAAAATTAAAGTAAAATGTTTTAATAAATAAATTCAGCCCATAAGACTAGCACGTAACTATCCTTAAAATTTAAATTTCTTAAAATTCAAGAAAAAGCCATTCAAGGCCATAAAATATTAAAAAAAAAAAAAAAACCAATCAAGCCCTAAATTTTTACCAAATTAATCTTAACATTTAAAAATTAACCTCTGTTAAGACTATTGTAAAATTAAATTGATTAAAAAAAATCTATTTGTCAAACAAATAATAATAATAATAATAATAATGAAGGGTTCTTAATTCCTAAGGATTTATTTTGATTCAAATTAGTCTACTTGAATTTTGTTTGACTGTGTTTTGATTATAGATTTGGGTAGTGATTTAGAAAGAGAAAAGAAAAAAAGTAGGTGAAATATAAATATTTCATTCATATTTCACCCACATTTTTATATTTTTCTTTACAAATTTCTACCCAAATTTATAATCCAAGTACAACCTTACAAAATCTCATTGACTAAAATTCTTACACCTCATTAAGAACTTAAGGCCCTGTTTGTTTACCGTATATAAGGGACGGATATGAGGGTGGAGTCGGATATAATATGAGGTGGGTCTTACATATTTTTTTATCTCCCTATATCCTGTGTTTGATTGCTTCAGATATAAGGAGTCTAGATAGTATATGATGAAACAGGAGGAGATATGCAATACCATCTCCCATGATATTGTATATTCCCCACCATCGAATCCAAAGGTAAAAAATAATCACCTTCCTCTTATCTCATCCTATATCTTATCTTAACCAAACATAATATAAGTGACCTCACAGTATATATAATCCATCTCATATCCTACAACATATTATGTCACATCTTTATGCTTAGATATTACATATCCTGTTCAAACCTTTATATCCAATCCAGACAATCAGATGAGGCCTAAGAGTTCAAATCACATCAACTGTATATAAAAAAGTCAAAAAGCAAAAAAATATACAAGTCGTCATATTACTCTCTCTATTTTTCTGTATATATCTACTATTATTTTAAATGTCTGAAGAGCACATATGTTTTTTACTTTTTTTGTATCCTGAAAATGCTCTCCCACACTTATTAAATGTTACATAGCAACCTACATTTACCAAACAATGAAACATCTTTCGGAATTCAAACACCTTCAAACATCAAACACTTTCAAATATCATAATATGATTTTTTAAAATAATTCTATTACTTTTATTCTGCACTTTGAAACATCATAATATGATTATTTTTTAATAATTCTATTATTTTTCTACTTTTCTTTTGTTTCGAAAATACTCTCTTTATAATTGGATTTTGAATGAAACGGCAAGCATGAAGCATTGCCACATTTGAATGAAAAGGCATGTACAAATCATATAATAAAAGAGTGGCTTCTCTACAGTTTATCAAAAAATTGGATTGTCCAGTCTTGTAAATGAGATGATACCACTTCATCATCTTGTCTATTTAATGGTTCAGATTGCATTAAAAAAAAAAAGGTAATGGTTTTGTCTTTCATAAGCATCATGTTTGGCGACGTCCTTCCTTGTCGTTACCCTTTCTTCCCTCACCCATGACCAGTGCAACATCGTTCCTTGCCATACACTCTATTCCTCACCCATTTCACCACATTTAAAAAAAAAAAAAAACATTTGTTGAATATGAAAAGAGAAAATAATTGAAGGTATGAATGGTTGCACTAGAGCATGGGTTTCAAATTAGTTGGTGAGAGTTTGGTTAATACTTTATAGATTAGCTAGAATATTGTGGTCATGACATGCATCATAAGTTGCTGAAGGAAATTGCATCAACTAATTGCCTCTAATAGTGGTTGGAGTTCAGATCTCAAGTGAAGGTGAGATGTTTTGATGGGCTGCAACGGGTGGAGACGACATGGTTGTGAGTGAGCGAAGAGGAAGTTGTGCAAGAAAAGAAGGTGATTTATCAATGGTGAGGGGCTATTGCGAGGTTCAGAGGTGATGGTGTCGACATTGTCATCTGATTCAAGAGTTGTTACGACAAGTACCACATCACCGCCAACGAGCAGTACCTCCTTGGCGTGACTGGCTGAAGAGTTGCTCAAGTGCTCTCCAAAAATTAGATTCGAGATGGGTTTCAAGTTTGCGTGAAACCAAGGTACGACAACTACCTTCACGTAAAACATTCATTTATTTAAGAAGAAAATGAGAAATTAGACTCTCAAATTTAATCATTTACAAATATATAATTTATTCTATAATCATATTCAAATTTAAAATTTGAATTTATTTACCGTTATCAAAAAGATTGGAAAAAAAAAAAGAAGTTAGTTTGCTGTTGGAGTTTGAAACCAAATAGTGTATGGTTAATACATTTTTTTTTTCAATTGAATAGGACTTTTTTATATCTCCTATCAAATTGACCCAAAAAAATATGGTCACTATTTATATATATATATATATATATATAAAAATAATCTGAAAGGGGTTAAATTTAGACTCAAACTAGTGCACCGGTTACAACTTATAATCGATATGCTTTATTTATCTAAAAAAAAAAGGGCAGAATTTGATATATAAATAGACTCTGCTTTCAAGGCAATTTTTTTTCATTCTCTCTTTGTAATTCGATATGGTTGCATAAAAAATTATTATTTTTTATTTTCTATTCGGATAGATATATTACTCACAATAATAAAAGGGATAAATCAAATGATGGTCAAACATCATGACCAGAACTTAATGGTGCAAAAGTAAGTCCATCACATTAATTCTTTGATAAATTTTAACATATAATTACTTATGATTCGTATAAAAGATTTTGATAATGTAAATTAACAATAAAGTTGAATAACACTCATAACAATAGGTTGATCGAAACATTAAGGTAAAATTCACTTTCTTACAAAATAAATTTCACACATTTTCTCCATGAACTATAAATGATTCTAATAAATAATGTTATCTTTCTCAATATGCAAGATGTTCATTGCATAGGAAACCAGTCCCAAAAACTCTTTATTCTTTTTTTTTTTTTTTGTGGTAATATTATGTATTTAAGAACCTATTTATTGTATTTTTAAAGTTTATTTATGTTTGTAGACGTCCCCGAACGCCCCGGGAGGGATGAGTCCCGTTCCGTTCATTTTGGGCTCACTACAGTTCAGGACTCAAATGTTACGGTTCGTAATCTGAACCAAAGAGTCCAAATCCGGCAAATTGTTTTGAGAAAAACAGATTTTTGAAAGAAGTGCCAAACATGGACTGCTTTGCTAGATACAGAGTCGCCACCTAAATATTTTATTTTTGGGAAATTTAGGAAACCCTGACTCGTTTGCCTAAGGCCACGTGTCCGTCATCACCAAAGTTGCCTCGGCTCGGGAACTTGGGTACGATTGGGGAAGGTCACTTCGTGAGCACCCCCGCTCGCCCGATCAAAGATCGGCCTCTACTAACCATGATATTAGTTTTGAAAACATTATGCATTCTTATTCCGGTTATTAGCCTAGATTTACTATGTGATGCGCACAGCATACAAGTATAGACCGGGTCGCCTGAATTGGAACAAAACATTTCATGTTTGTTTTTGAAAGATGGTTTGCTACTCGCAAGTAGGCTTAAAATGCAGATTTTGCCACCCTCAGGTGGGCTTAGAAAAGATGATTTTGCCACTATCTAGTGGGCTAAAAACTCACAGTCAATGCATTGTTCCAATCCAAATAACCCAACCTTCACCCGCAGGCATTCAGGCAGTTATATCACATAAGCAAATAGCCTCATGCTAAGCATGCTATCATGGCAGTCACTCACACACATGCAAGGATACTAAAGCATAAAAACTTACCGAGTACTCCAAACCAAAACAGAAGCTAATTAGAAATCCATGCATGATCCTAACTATACAGAAATGCCTAATGCAACACATGCAGGAATGCGACTAAGATAGGCTCGGCTATTCTAAACATGGCATATGGAATGCTACAGCTAACGTGTATTCAACTCGGAATTGAAATACAATGCAGTGAGTATGATGCGCCCAACCCGGTGCATGCAAAACAGATGAATGAATGCAAACATGCTATCATACTGTATGCTAATTGAAACATGCCCTAATCTAACCATCATAAGTTGGTAAATAAAAGGGAGAAAGACGTGGGGTTGGAAGACATACATCACACGCACGCACACTTATTACAGTTGTGCCCTCACTCGGAGGGTCCAAATAAATAATATACAGTCCCGAATAAATGATTACAGTCCGAATGAATAGTACAGTCCGAATAAATACAAAACCCTAATTAATTAACAAATTAACTAGGAAAAACAGTAAATTAGCATGCAAGCTAGGGGACTGCCTCGACTCTGCTCCGAATGATGAATGATGCATGTTTGAGTTGCTTGGCGCGGAAATCCATCGCGATGCCCCAATTAGCCTCTGTTTACAATTAAGCCCGGAATATTGCGCGAAGCCCCAAAAGATTGCCGGTTTCTGATTTGCTGCAACAGAGAGCAAGAAAGGGGCATGGCAATGTATTTTCATATATGTATGCTTGACTACTCTTCAAGGAGTGTAGTCCTCGATCCTCGTGCCACCAATCACGCATCTCGATGCATGATGGCCGAGGAGTCGATTTGCACGACTTAATATGAAATGGATGCACATGAAAACACAACAAGACCTAAACTCCATCATGGATAATCTGGAGTGTCGGCGACAGGGAATTGAGACACGTTCCGTCACTCGGAGTACGAAACGTCCCTCGTTTCCCGTGCTCGGGCTAACTCCTATCCCAAACACAATGCAATATGCATGACATGCATGAATGCAGCTAATATACAACCTAGTATACACAATGCTATGAAGTGACATACACAATGTTCTAATATGCAATCTAGCATACGCAATGCTATGAATTGAAATGGCATACACAATGCATAATGGACTTACACCAACATGAGTGGACCTCAGCCGCACTCACATCAGTGGCCATTAGATGAAAATGAGACACTCGAAATGCGTGCATGCATGCACGCAAACCGAGGACCGACCCTAAGGCACAAATGCCACTCTAACAAGGCATGTCAAGGCATGAAACATGGCATTCAAACATGCAATTTCCAGCACTAAATCATGATGCAAAATGATACCGAATCATGGATACATGTCACCCGATGCATGGAATGGTCCCGAAACACAAAACTAGGCACATGCATTGACCTATAGCTATACAAAGCATGCATTATTTGATCATGAAGAGCAAAGACAGAACCAAGGCAGCCCCAAAACATGAACATTTCTAGTTCAAAGCATGGCCAAAAGATGCTAGCAAGATGGACTAAAATAGCATACAACTTTGACTAGCAAACATGATTTACATGGCATGTATATGAAGCAAGTGAGAACTCATCAAACCAGAAAAAATCAGTGAACAAAACATGCCAAAATATGCCCAAATAAACATGGAAATGCAGCCAACACATGCACAAATGATGGGTTCCTTTAGAGGGCATACAAAGAGATTATTAAGCACATGCATCAAGAACACTTAGCATGGCAAAATAAACTCTAGAAATCAAATATGATAGCTCTCAAACTCACCAAATTGACCCTGAAATGTGACTTCAAAGCATGTAAAGAGGGGTCCTTTGGAAGGCCAAAATGACCATCAAACAAGTCAAGGTGAGAGGGGTCATCCCCCTCTGATTTGGAGGCTCAAAACAGCATCAAAGCCATAGAAATCCACTGGATTCCAGTGGCTAGAAGGTCAAACAAAGCATGCAACAAGAGCTTAGGTGTAAGGCTCAAAATAAGAGACAATCAAGTATACAAGGAGGCATATGACCTCAAAAAAAAAAAATGGGACCTTAAACAAATTTGAAGATGAGATTAAAACAAGATATTTTTCAGTTTATGATAACTCTCAAAAATGAACACAAGTAGGGCTAATCTATCATGCAAAAATGGCCCTACAAGAGAGATTAGAGACAAGGGACAGTAGCTGGCTCCAAATAGCAAAGAGCCCTTCAACAAAGATGAAGAGGGGCTCAAAAAAAGATACTTTACAGTTTATGGAAAGTCTCAAAAATGAGCACAAGTAGGACTAAATTATCATGCAAAAATGGGCCTATAAAGAGAGATAGGAGACAAGTGGTAGTAGATGGCCTCAAACAGAGGAAGCCCTTCAACAAAGTTGAAGAGGGGCTCAAAAAAAGACATTTTACAGTTTGTCTCGGAGCCCAGAAATGCTCAAAAACAAGGCTAATATATCATGCAAGAAAAGGGCCAAAAGAGAGATAAAAGGGAAAGGGATAGTAGATGGCCTCAAACAGAGAAAAACCCTTGATCAAACATGAAGATGAGCTCAAAATAAGACTATTTCCAGTTTGGGTCGGAGCCCAAAAATGTAAGCAAGTATGGCCTATAGATGAAGCAAGAAAAGACTAGAAAATGAAAGAAAAGGACTCACCCTTGTAGAACCAAACTTCAGCAGCTTTTGGACTAGGTTTGTGAGCTCTCAACCTCTGAAAATCAGCTTCAAAGGGCTGGAATGGAGTGTAGAGGTGTGGTGCTATAGGTTGTAGTGTAAATGGTGCAAAAGGCTTAGGGTTTTGAGGGTTGAAGGAGAGAGAGATGGAGGTTTGTAAGTAAAGGCTCTCACCACTTTTTGTAACCCTTCAAAATGGAGCTGGGGTGCTGGTTTTATAGAGGAGAGGCCAAGGGAAATGGGGGGGAAAATCAAATTCAAATTTCCCCCCCAAAAGGGCAGATCCCCGGGCAGGGGTCTGGGGGAAAACAGAGGGTACAACTGTAAGGAACCAGGAGAGAGGAACATGGCCGGCCAGGTTCAGGAGGTTCAGGTGGCCGGCCGGCCAGGGTCAAAAGGGTCAAGCAAATTTAGTGGCCGGCCACCCCAAAAAGGTGGCCTCCCATGTGTGTACAACACAGCTATGTGGAGAAAAACCAGAAAATGTAACCCAGGAGAGAGAAAAACCAACTTTTTAGAGGGGTTCAAAAGGGTCAGGAAGAGTTGATGGCCGGCCTACCCATATTGGTGGCCTCCCAGGTGTGTACAACACAATGGTGTGGAGGAAAGTCAGAAAAAGTGGCCCGGGGATGGAAAAAGTCAGCTTTCTAGTGAAGAAAACGGTCGATAAAGAGCGATGAAGGAATAAAGCTGGTCTTCAGAACAATTGCTGGCCTCCCACCCTTCTACGACCTTCCTAACAATGAAAATAAGGTCCCGCCAAAAATGAACTCAAACCGATGTAAAACGAAGGTTCGGGGGCCAAAACGCGCGGCCCGGGGCCCCGAAAACTGACTGTTAAGCACCGGAGGTGGCGTTTGACCACGAAGTTGGTCTCTCGAGCCACAGTGTCCCTCAAAAGGGAGAAAATAAGGTATGCCAAAAACCGGAGCAAACGGAGGTAGTTAAGGTCCCGAACCGAGGCACACGGCCGACGGCTCCGAAAACCGGAACCGGGCTCCAAACGGGAAAAATGGCCTACGACCACGAAACGTAGCCTACGGCCACTGAGAGATGATCTACGAGACCTCTCCCTCCCTTCGGGAAGAGAAAACAGAGAAAAAGGGCCGGTTCGCAAACCGAGGCAAGCACAAAAGAGTCCGGAAGTCCGGAGGCAAGGCTCGCAGCCGAGACTCTGAAACCTCTGAACGAGCACAATATGCAATCATCACCGAGCGCTCAATTGGTGACGTCTGAGTCTTAAGGTCGGTCAAAAATGGGGTGTCTACAGTTGCCCCTCTTTGACAGAACTCGAAAGTCATAAGTGACGGGAGTGAATGTCAAAGCCCAGAGACGACCCATTTTTGACAAGGCCGAAGACTCAGACAAACAGGCAGATAAACAAAGGAAATGTGCCCGCAGGCAAGCCCGCAGGCAGGGGGCAAAATGCAAAGCGGTATGCACAAAGCCGGATGTAACTCAATGATCATGCGAAGCAGCAAGCTGTAATGAAGCAAATATTCACAATAGATGCCACAGTTTTAAGCAAGAATGCAAAGCGATATCACATTTCATGCAGTTGAAGAATGCGGAGAATCATCGGATTCTCACCATGTCTCACACGGAGAAGGTACAATACCTGTGCGGCTCGTCTGGTCGCACCAGCCTCAAATGAACCGTACATAAAATATCGTGCCTGCAAAAGAAAGAAACTCAACAAGCATAACATATTTAACAACATATGTTCAACGTGACATCGAATGCAGACGAACGTGTGTCGATGGGTGAGTGCATCGCAATGCGAGAAGCGACACGCGCGACAACACAAGTTAAGCACAAGGGTATGACAATACCCGTGAAACGTGCAGAACAATGCAAGTGATGTGCATGAGAATGCAAGTAACGTGCATGACAATGCAAAATGAGTGTGAACTCGAATGCACATTTTGAAACGAAACAACGAGCAAAGCAGTGCAAGTTTCGACGAGAGTGGCTCAATCGCGACCTCCGGTTTACCTCCCGGAAAGGTCACAACATATTCAAAAAGGATACATCTTGCTCTTGGCGAGTAATGATGAAACACACATCGAAAGTTGGGGTTGAAGTTCCCGCGGAGGGGTTTCGCGACGAAAAGTGCACTTTCCTTGTACTTTCTCGGGTGCCGGGGACTCCAATCATCACCAAAATTTGCAGGGACCTTGGAGGCCACCTTGGGAGAGCTGCCGGCCATGTTTTGTCCAAGAGGGAGGCTGCCGGCCAGGGTGAAGCAAGGAGATGGCCGGCCTGCCAGAAAAGGTGGCCGGCCGGCCACCTAGCCCAGATCCGGGGCAGTTTGGTCCTTTTACTCTCTTTTCTTTAAAAACACTCGGCCAAACACCTTTTCCTCATAACTTCAGCTCTCGAAATCAGCCTCTCTACCCTTCCTAGAGCATTTTCCCTCTCAGATCTTGCTCTATACGCGTTTTCCAACCCACGCAAGTTGTTTTCGCGAAATCTTTCAGTTTTCGTCACTTTGAACCGATTAAATTTTGATTTCGGTGCTTCTTTTCTCATTTTCACCACTTGAGGTAAGTTTGTCTCAACATTTGGAAGATTTTCTCGGGGTTGACTTTTGTTGACTTTTTCATTTCCCGAGAGTTGACTTTTTTCCAATTTTGGCTCATTTTGCTCATTTTTGCTTTTTTCGAGATGGCTGGTCATTTCCCTCATGGCGGAGGTCCTCCGGGTGCCGGGGATGATCCCGATATTATGGCTTTGCCCCCGAGAGTTCGGCCGTTTGATCCCGAGAGGTATCATCCTCAGGAGCACGTCCTTCCTCAGGCGGTTTTCTATCACTTCACTGATTTCGATGATCGCGCGCCTAGGGATCTGCTTTTGCGAGAGCCGGAGTCCCACCTCTCTCATCAGGCATGAGAGGTATTTACTCTACTTTTACATTTTCTGCGATGTATTCTGCATTTTCCATGCATTTCGTGCCCTCACTATGTTTATCTGCTCACTCAAGCACACAGCTTATTTTGAATGTTTAGTCTATAGCACCGTATTCCGTTTGCATCTTGAACACACAGTTTAAATATTCTGACTTTCTGAATACGCGGCCCGTATATTGATTGTGAACACACAGCACACACTCGTTGAGAGTCGAACACACAGCCCAAACTTTGAGATGAACACACAGCCCACTGATTTTGAAATCCGAACACACAGCTCAAATACTTGATGTTGACGTTGAACACGCAGCTCGAACTTTGATGATGAACACACAGCCCATTTTTCTGATTGTGAGTACACAGCACACCCTTGTTTGAGAATTGAACATATAGCCCAAACTTTGAGATGAACACACAGCCCACTGATTTTGAAATCTGAACACACAGCTCAAATACTTGATGTTGAACACATAGCTCGTTGTTGAGGTGAACACACAACACACACTGATTAAGAGTTGAACACGCAGCCCAAACTTTGAGATGAACACACAGCCCACTGATTCTGAAATCTGAACACACAGCTCAAATACTTGATGTTGAACACACAGCTCGAACTTTGATGATGAACACACAACCCATTTTTCTGATTGTGAACACACAGCACACACTGATTGAGAGTTGAACACGCAGCCCAAACTTTGAGATGAACACACAGCCCACTGATTCTGAAATCTGAACACACAGCTCAAATACTTGATGTTGAACACACAGCTCGAACCTTGATGATGAACACACAGCCCACACTGATTGAGAGTTGAACATGCAGCCCAAACACTTGATGTCGAACACACAGCCCGTTGTTGAATTTTCTGAACACGCAGCCTAGATTCTGTATCTGATTCAATTTTGCACACAGCTCATACATTTCATTTGCACGCAGCTTATTCATTTCATTTGCACGCAGCTTATTCATTTCATTTGCACGCAGCTTATACATTTCATTCTGAAACTGAATACGTGTGTTCATCCTGGATGCAGGTGACTTCTCGTAGTGCGCGAGGATATGGCTCTATCTCGGCGAGAGAGTGGTACACGGAGCTCCCGGAGGCTGTCCGGGATTTGGTGGACGTGGCAGGGTTTGGGCCCTTTTGCACCGGGATCTCCCGTTGTCCTGGTAGTAGGACGTTGATGGGTGCTTTGGTAGAGAGATGGTGGGACACCACCAACTCCTTCCATTTTTCTGCCACCGGGGATATGACCATGACCCCATTTGACTTCGCCGTACTGACGGGCCTTGATGTGGGAGGCTGGGCCATTCCATATGATGAGGACATGGGCCAGTGGGAGGCCGCTTGGATATATTTATTGGGGGCTCGCCCGCCAGTTGACAGATCTTCGGGCAGAGTCCGATACACCTGGTTCTCTTCCCATTTCAGGAGGGTGGAGATGGAGCTTGAGACTCCCGAGGAGGTGGCACAGTATACTCGCGGATTCCTGATGTTCCTCTTCGGCACCACTCTGTTTGCCGATAGGGGGAACACTGTCGGGCTTTATCCGCTAAGCGCTCTAGTGGACCTTTCACAAGTTAGCCGGTATGATTGGGGCGGCGCCAGCTTGGCTACCCTCTATTGCTATATGAGCGTGACCTCCCGCGGACGGAGGAACATGGTTGGTGGCTATTGGAGGGCCTGGGAGGTACTTTCTGCCCTCTTGATTTACATTTCTGCTTCTCATTATTTGTACATTGCACACACGGCGCACTTTACACTCTGTACCTTGTACTTTGCTTTCAGCGCTTTGTACTTACATTCTGCACTCAGCATTCTGTATTCTGATGGCTATTGCTCTGTTTCTCACAGTTATGGGTCTACGCATACTTCCCGACACTAGCCCCAGAGCTTGAGGTGGAGGTGCCCCTCACGACCCCGTATTCATTTGTATTTGAGGGCCAGTACTGGCCGAGACCTCGGGAGTCTTTCCTCTACCTGCGACAGTACTTTGATACAGTGCGGTCGTCGGAGGTATTTCAGAACTCTCAGTTCTCCATGTTTTCAAGGCTTTGATTTATCTTGCACATTCACAATTTCTGATCAGCTTATGCATTGGTTATTCGCAGATCACATGGCAGCCTTGGGCGCCTTTGGGCAGAGACCTCCGATTCCATTTTGCCGGAGCGTGGGGGGCCTCTCGGTATAGGATCTTGTTCGAGGGGCCAGTTGGGAGGGCCTGGTTTTTGGGAGATCACTTCTTGCGTCAGGTATGGGGCTACCCTGAGCAGGACATTTCTTCAGCGCCTCCAGATGATATGCGGACCGTTGATAGGCTCTCTCCCCAGGAGGTCGTTGATGCTATGCAAGGTACCGATGCCTTCCAACATCTGGAGCAGGGGGAGTATGCGACCTACCGCCACACCTACTTGATGCCTCCGCTGACGGGAGTCCGTACCCCGACGAGGAGGTATGCTGGTATGCCCTCATCGAGCAGGGCTCGGGCTGCAGATGTCCCTTCCACCAGCAGGGCTGGCACATCTAGAGGTGGGGGTGGACTGGTTTCCCCGATTCCTCCGACTCATAATTATCCTGGATGGCCAGATATGCCGACTGAGTTAATGGGATGGCGATATAGGACTTTCTACCCGATCCTGATAGAGCCTCCTATGCCTGACCACCAATATGTCAGTAACCCTGACTCACCACCGGTATGTTCCACTGTTTTCCGTTTTATCACACAGATATTTTGGCATTTGTTTATTCATTGATGACTTGAGCTTGTATCTGCAGCCACCCCGGGAGTACATGGATGAGGTGCTCGGGATGGTAGCCTCACTTGAGGGCATGGTCCTGCGGAGAGAGGCGCAGTTGTCCATCATGGGTCCAGGTACCCTTTAGTTTTCTGCATTTATCATACTTCTGATGACATGCTGATCTTGAACATTTTACTGCATTGATAGGTTGCCTGTGTAGAGCACATCTGACACACACCACATTTACATATCTGTATGCGCCCACTATGTGTTTGCTTGCATCTGATCTGATATACATTTTGGCTGATGTATTCAAATTGCATTCTTCATTTTCAGATGCCTCCATGTATGCCAGTCACAGGCCGGGCCACCGGCCTTCCCGAGGAGCTGGGCCATCTAGGCCTTCTCGAGGAGCTGGGAGAGGGGAGTCGTCTCGCGGACGAGGCGAGACGCAGGGCGCACATCATAGAGGAGGAGCCCAGCGAGGAGGAGGAGGAGGCTGCAGATCCCCAGTCAGAGACATCTGCTGACAGAGAGGGTGGCTCTGATCCCGGTTCCGGTAGTGGAGATGAGGCTGAGGAGGGTTCCGAGGATGGCAGCCCGACTCAGATGATGTGATGATGGTGCAGAGGCTGTTCGCAGAAGAGGACGAAGAGGGCCTCTCATTCTTGCTCTTGAGAGCATTGATGCAGTTTCCCTTTTATTTACCTTTTTACTAGTAGTTGTAGCACATTGTACATTGTTAGGCAGTTTTATTTTCTGTAAAACTTGTACCCTTGTTGTAAAATGTTGTAACAAAGGAACATGATGGAATGAAACAGCTTTTGAAAAAGTGTTGTATTTTATGTTCTTAGCATCGCATCGCATCATTTTGCACCAAAATGAGATTGAATGGAAATGTGCATTGTGTATTTGCCAAGTCAGGTAGTGAACCGACGCAACAAACTAAACAACTAACTTACTAAGAAAACAAAACCTTAGCAAGTTTACAACTCGATAAGCAAAACACAACAAAGTTGATGACTCGATAATAAGGACAAAAAAGTAAACAACTCAATGCACGAAACTCGACAGCTCGACAAAACTTAACAACTCGATAACAAGACATCTCAAAACAAAACAACAACTCGATAAGCAAACAACAACTCGATAAGCAAGACTTAACAACAACTCTATAAACAAAGTATTTCGGACGATCTGGGTGACGGAACGCATCCGAAACTGAGGGAAATGGAGGCCTTCGACACTCCCGATGCATGGAAATGCTAGGAACTTCCTTCTAGAGGGTAGAACAGGACCAAAGGCATATTTGAGCATGGCCGGCCACCTTTGGGAGCTGGCCGGCCAGCTTTTTGCATTGGAGGGAGAGGGTGGCCGGCCTGCCAGAAAAGGTGGCCGGCCGGCCACCTAGCAGCAACCACCATTTTTGACACGTGTCCCCCGAACAGTGTCTTATCCTCTTTAAAAGTCCTAGCCTCGTGTTGATTCATTTCATCTCAGTTTTGCACCAAAATGGAGGCGTTTCTCGTCGAAAATCTCACAGCTTGGATCGCTTCTCTAGATGGCTCGGAAAAGTTGAACTTCCGGGGTTTCGGCTTGAATGCACTATTCACGCTGAGCCGTACTCCGCTGCACCTTCCTTCCTTCATGCCGCGGCGAGGTTTTGGAACCCGGTAACGCATGTGTTTAGCTTCGGCGGGCAAGAGGTATGTCCAACTTTCGAAGATTTTCAAGTTTTGATGGAATCTGAACGCATGAAGATTTTGCCTCAGTTTCGCTTCGGCCACGCCCAAGCTTTAGGGCGGATGTGTGGACTCACCATGCATGACGCTCGGTCTCTGATCTAATGGGGAACTGGACATCCTCGGCTTGATTCATCGCTTTTCTGATGCCGGTGACCGGGCAACCATTATTGGCAAGGTTTCGACAACATGCCCTCTGCTTGTGCATGCTGTCTCACTTTCTGCTTGCCCCGGGCTTCGGTGGATCTAGCATTCGTCTGATTGAAGTTGCTCAAGGCTTGAAGGAAGGAAAGAGCTGCATCGCCATGACATTGGCCGAGACACTGATGGGCTTAGATGCTTTCTATCGCCAGGAGACGACCAGATTGCGGGGAGTCCACTACTGCTGCAGGTAATGTTTCCCACCCAATCTCACTATATATTGCTCACATCACTCGGCCCTCAGGCTCGGTTTTTCTCACAAAACCCTTTTCTTACTTTTCTCTCATCACATCTCTCTATTCTTTATTCTCTCATTTTTCATCCCTCCCCAGGTATGGTTGATGGATAAATTGCAGGTTGTGGACTCTTGCCCAGCCTACTCAGCGCGGCTACTTCTTTCGACAACGCCTAGTCGATGCCCTTGATGAGGGATGGTGGTTCGACTGGATGTGCAATTTGTCCGCAGATCGCATTGCTTGGCGCTGTCCTTGGCTCAATCTCCCGGCAATGAGCTATAGCATGTCCCGGCAGACCGGGATCCAGTTGATTGGTCTGACCACTGTGTGTTCTACTTTCCGTTCCGGTTCCTGCGCCAGTTCGGTCATGATCAGACTTGCCCGCCAGAGGGGATGAGTAGCTACTTCCCGGTTCGAGGCGCACAGCTTGCCCGGTATGCCACAGCATGGAGGACTAGAGAGCTCCTGGCCCCCGCTCCCACTTTCAGTTGCACTTTGTCTGATGAGTGCTTGGATTGGCTCAATGAAGAGGCACAGATTGGGCCCAGCTTGGCATCAGAGGCTTCGACCAGCTCTGGGAGGGGGCGCAGGGACACCTGACTTGACTATGCCCCGGATTTATTGCTTTATTAGTACTTTCAAGTTTTCTTTATGATTGTAATAAAAAGCAACTTCAATTTGTATGCAAGAGCAGGAGAACTTTTGAAATCAATGAAATTGAAGGTTGTGGTACTGAAAATTTTCCGCTTTGGTCCAAAAATGGTCTAGTTGTAAAAAGATTAATTTGAACAAAGTCAACTTTTATTAAAACTTTTCAAAACCATTTTCGATATGGATCAGAACTGGACACGCCTGAGATCTGTCACTGAGATGCACAACCCCGGATCCTAGCAACTGGAAAGTTGCCCCTAGTCTGAATAGTACCCAGCACTGCACAGCAACGGAAAGTTGCCCCTAGTCTGAAAGCACTGCACCGGAGATTACGATGAATGCTGATAGACAAAGATGACTGAGATGATCAAATGGACAAAGTTGATCGGGGAAAAGTTTATGGCTGAACTTCAGGATGAAGTTGCCTACGTATCCCAAAGATGGGAATCAAGCCTTACGTAGTTCAGGCTCGGGTTCACTCGGTATTTTCACTCTCCTTTTACGCTCTAACTTTTGCCAAGGCCGCCCTTTGCGGGTTTTCAACCTTGCGAGCTCAGTTTTTATAATTTCAAATTTTTTGTGCTCTGAGTTTTGCCTAGGTCGTCCTTTTCGGCCTAGCGAGCCTCTCAAGGGTAATATTTCTTCAACTTGTCCATATTGATCGGTTGTGAGAACTCCAAGCCATCTAGATCCATCAGAACCACAGCTCCACCTGACCAGATAGACTTAATGATGTAGGGCCAGTCCAATTGGGTCTGAACTTGCCCCTTGGGTCGTGGATGGGAGCTCGGTTATCCTTGAGTACCAAATCTCCTTCCTTTAATTCCTGGACTTCTTGTTGAAAGCCCGGGCAATTCTGCGCTGATAACCTTGAACATGGTACAGTGCTTTCAGTCTTCTCTCATCAAAGAGCATGAGTTCCTCAAACCTGCTCTGCTGCTAATCTGCTTCGGCTATTTGACATTCAGCCAATACTCGCAGTGACGGAACCTCAATCTCTATAGGTAGAACGGCCTCCATCCCATAAACTAATGAATACGGAGTCGCCCCAGTAGAAGTTCTGATTGAAGTCCGGTAGCCCCACAGAGCAAACGGCAGCTTATCTGGCCATCCCGGTAGGTTTCCACCATCTTCTGCAGTATGTGTTTGATTCTTGTTGGCGGCCTCAACCGCTCCATTGGTTTGCGGCCGATAGGTAGATGACTTATGAAAAGCCACGTTGTATTTTTCCAACAAGTCAATCACTTCCTTCTTGAAGTGGGAACCGTTATCTGAAATTATCTCGTTTGGGACTCCGTAGCGACAGATGATGTTGTTTCTGATAAACTTTGCAACATGCGAAGCCTTCAACACCGCATAAGATTGGGCCTCGACCCACTTCGTGAAATAATCTATCGCGACCAGGATGAACTCATGCCCATTCGACCCCTTCGGAGTGACAGCCCCGATCACATCAATTCCCCAGACTGAAAATGGCCATGGCGAAGTCATATTGTACAGCTTCGACGGCGGAATGTTCATGCGATTTGCATGAATTTGACATTTGTGGCATCGCCGAACAAAACCGATACAGTCCTCCTCCATGGTGGACCAGTAGTAACCCTGTCTGAGGATCTTCCGTGCTAGCATTACTCCATTCATGTGCGCACCGCATTCCCCTCCATGGATGGCTTCCATTAGACGCTTGATTCTTCGGCATCGACACACAGCTTATGCATTCCCAGATGACCTCTTTATACAGCTTACCCCCACAGATGATGAATTGAACGGCCATTCTTCTGATTGCCCTTTTATCCTTGGCATTTACCCCTGTGGGTATGCTTCCTTCTCCAGGAAATTCCAAATGTCGTGGTACTAGGGGTTTTCGTCCTGAACCTCATCTATAGCAGCAATCGACTCGTAGGCTGGCGTGAATTTCTGGTCAATGATGACTGGACGCATCCGGACTCCGAACGGGATGTCTATCATGGAAGATAGAGTTGCTAAAGAATCTGCGAACCTGTTGTTCTCTCTTAGTAGATGAGCAAAGTTTAGCTTCTCAAACCGAGGAATTAACAAGTCCAAGGTCTGGTGATACATCATCATCTTTTCTTCTTTGACTTTCCAGTCTCCTTTTGCTTGAGACACAACAAGGTTCGAGTCCCCGATGACGTCCAACCGTCTTGCCCCTAGTTCCAGGGCTGCTTCTAGACCGGCAATGCATGCCTCATATTCTGCTTCGTTGTTCGAGACTTTGAACCGGAGTTTGAAGGCTAGAGGGATACGGGAATTGTCGGGTGCTATCAGCAACACTCCTATCCCATACCCGTATTGATTTGACGCTCCGTCAAAGTACATCGTCCAAGTTTCATCGTCGATGTGCAAAATGGCTTCATCTGGGAATAAGTACTCGACTGCTTCACCCCCTTCCACTGGATGGTCGGCTAAGAATTCTGCTACTGCTCTTCCCTTGACTGACTTGCGTGTACATATTTCAGATCGAATTCGGAGAGCAACAGCAACCAACGAGCTAGCCTACCCGTAAGTGCTGGTTTCTCGAAAAGATATTTGATGGGATCGAGTCGTGAAACCAACATTACGGAGTGAGCTAACAGGTAGTGCCGCAGCTTCCTGGTAGCCCATACCAAAGCTAAGCAAGCCTTCTCCAACGGTGTTAGCGAGTCTCATACTCTAGCATCTTCTTGCTCAGATAGTAGATGGCTTTCTCCACTTTGTCCTCTGATTCTTGCGCGAGCATACAGCCCATTGTAGTCTCAGTCACTGAAAGGTACAATATCAACGGTTTCCCCGGCTCTGGCGGTGACAACACGGGCGGGTTCTGTAAGTATTCCTTGATTGTTCAAAAGCAGCTTGGCATCGGCCGTCCCATTGGAATTTCTTGCCTTTCTTCAGGAGACCAAAAAGTGGTTCACAAGTCAAGGTTAATTTTGAGATAAACCGTCTTATGAATTGCACTTTACCCAGAAAGCCTCGCACCTCCTTTTCAGTCCTTGGTGGGGGCATTTCTAAGATGGCCTTGATTTTGGAAGGGTCGACTTCGATACCTCTCTGTGTAATCAGAAACCCCAGCATTTTTCCCGCTGTAACACCGAACGTACATTTCTGAGGATTCAGCCGCAACCGAATTCTCTGATCCTTTGAAGAACTTTTGCAAGGCGGTGTAGTGGCCCTCTCTTTCTTTGGACTTGACAATCATGTCGTCCACATACACCTCAACCTCTTTGTGGATCATGTCATGCAATATTGTGGTCGCGGCCCGTTGATAAGTAGCTCCAGCATTCTTCAACCCAAACGGCATTACTCTGTAGCAGTATGTCCCCCACGGGGTGGTGAATGCAGTCTTTTCCCGGTCTTCTGGTGCCATCACTATCTGATTGTACCCTGAGAAGCCATCCATGAATGAAAGCAAAGCGTGCCCCGCTGTGAAGTCCACTAATTCATCAATATGCGGCAAGGGAAAGTCGTCCTTCGGACTGGCTCTGTTCAAATCCCTGAAATCCACGCATACCCGGATCCTGCCATCCTTCTTCGGTACCGGAACAATGTTGGCCAACCAAGTCGGGTATTCGGATACCAGCAGGAAGCCTGCGTCGATTTGCTTGGTGACCTCTTCCTTAATCTTGAGAGCCCAGTCCGGGCGGATCCTCCTGAGTTTCTGTTTGACAGGTCGGGCCTCGGGGTCAAGGGGATCCGTGCTGTACAATCTCAGGATCGATCCAGGCATGTCTTCGTAGGACCACGCGAAAACATCTTTGAAATCTTTTAATAAAGCGACTAAGCGCTCGCGTTCCTCCGAAGACAACGTGGACCCGATCTGGACCAGCCGCGGGTCCTCCTCAGTACCAATATTCACGGTAGTGATTTCATCCATTAAGGGTTTGACAAACCTCTCCTGCTCTTGTTCAATTAAGCGTTGCAAAACCGGAGGAATTTCGTCCTCGTCGTTTTCATCAAAATTTTGAAAGTCTGAGTTAATGCAATAAATCAAGGGCACAGAAAAGTACTCAGAAACCACAGTTACTTGATTCTCATTAAGCACATCCAAATCGTCCGATTCCTCGGTTACAACAGACTCAAATGAGAAAGAAAAAGACGACCTGGACAAAACTGTGGCATCCGGGTTATCATCCCCAGGATTACCAGACTCAGACTCAGTCGAGCTGGAACCTGATTCCGACTCACAAGACTCGGTGGAATCAGATTCCGGCTCACTACCTGACCCGGTGCTGCTGGACAAAAATCCCTCTTCGTATTGCCAAGTGAGAGAGGGTGCGATAGATGCATCCAAAATAGTTGCTGTAGGCCCACAGCCGTTTCATCCCCAATCATGGAAACCGAGAAGTTATCCCCCAAGCACTTATGGTCGATCGGAGGATCTGAAAGTAGACATGCCAGTGCTACCCCCATTTCAATTTCAGCGCCCTCGGAGTCCACTGCCTTACACTGCTCAACCTCAGCTGATGGGTCTGTCTGCTCTTCGGCAACGTCATCCCCGGATATTGCAGGTCGAAGAAGATCTCGAAACCTGGCACGCGCTTCTTCTCCGCGTTCAGCCACGGCTCTGGGAAGCCACAAAACGGAAAGTCCTCCCCTCCCGGACGAAGCGTCCGTTTAGGGTACCCTGAATGGGCCTGTGCATTAAGTCAAAAGGCTTCCCGCCTTCTTCGCTCTGGCTCTCCAGCCATTTCCTTCCCCTTTCGCATCCAATCCTCTTTGGTGGGCAGATAACCAAGCCAAAGGTATGAGGGTGTGGCACTTCGGCCAATGCTGCGACGCCCTTCCGGCCGCTCCTTCCAATCCCATCCCGGGGATGTGTTGTAGCTTGTTCATGAGGTATACAGATTGAGCACTGACGTACACTCCCTCATTAACAGCCATGATATTCTGCACAACCCGAGCCTCAGCCAGAGTAAACCCTGATAAGAACACATCCTCCGTGCCGTGCTCGATTTCCAAGACTGGTGTAGACACTTCTGGCGGTGGATGGATTGACGAATTCCCGAAAACAATGGCACCCTTCCATGGGGTTTCAACATCTGATGCAAAGTGGAAGAGACTGCCTTCACTTGGTGCAACCACGGCCGCCCAAGAGTAGATTAAAGGTTGCAGGAACGTCCAAGACATGGAATTCAATGTTGTGTTGTCCTGGACCAACCTGGGTCTGAATTTTGACAGTCCCCATCACCTCCCTGCTGGTGTTATCATAGGCTCTGATCACTTGAGTAGTCGGCACGAAGTCCGCGGGCTTTAACCCGATTGCATATGCCGTCCTTGACGGGCACACATTAATGGCGGATCCCGTGTCGACAAGAACCACTGGCACCCACTTGTCTCTACATTCCACAGAGATGTAGAGGGGTTTGTTATGATTTGCGCCCTCAGGCGGCAGTTCTTTGTCGAAAAGGTTAACGTCGGGGAACCTCCTCCCGGAAAGACCAGTCCAACCAGCTGCTGGTGTGGTATCTATAGAGAGTTTAGCCTTGTCCATAGCAGATAGGACAGCCTGTCTGTGCACTCGTGATGCCATAAGCAGTCCCCAGATGGAGATGTCTGCTTGTATCTTTTCAGCTGCTTCATACAGCTTCTTCTTCGATCTGCTTCTCTTTCTGCTTTTCAGTTTCCTTGTCCTTCCCAGATGCTTCTGGTTGGTCTAGGTGCGGGGGTTTGAAGTACCGCCCACTTCTTGTCATGTGATCAACTTCATCGAGATACCAGGTGTCGTCTGGTTGATTGCTCCCCCAATCCTCGTCTGTGTGGGCAAGACATAAATCATCATCTTCCCACCACATTCCGTTGGCATTCAAAAGGCACCTGTCTGGCTCCGGCATGATTGTACTCGCAGCACTTTCAGCCCACATGCTCACAGCATCTTCTGTCCTTGTGCCCACAGCATTTTCAATCCCCTCATGGGTTTTGGCTTTCCCGGTTCTCTCAGAACCCTGTTGTTCCACCTGCCAGCGCAGTTTGTTGTTCAGCTTTCCCTGTATTCACAATGCTCTGTCCTGAGCGAAATTCTTTGTACCGGCGCTCTCCGGCAATATACTCTGACTTCGGCCCTTCCGGCCAACTGATACCCTCGCCCCTGCCGGGCCCTGTTGGAACTCTACAACATCCGGTTGATCATCCAGCCATCCGGTAGCCTCTGCCGATTCCTCATACTCAAACCAGTTGACTGCCGCATCCCCTGATTCTTGGTCATTGAAGAACTGGAGGTTGGCAAAGTCCTCTCTACACCGTTAAATCCTCTGTCCCTGCTCAAATCTATCCCCCTGGATCACACACAGTTCTGCTTCTCTCTGGCAATTCTACACTTGGCTCAGACTGGCCTGCTGACAGAATGTAATCACTCGGATCGTAGGCTTCCCCAGCAAAATTCCCAGACTGCTCAAACCCTGACTCAACCATTCCATCCTCTTCTGCAATCTCCCCTGCACCGTCTTCAACAGCCACCACCATTGGCTCAGGTTGGGTTGTGGAGATGTCCATCATGCACAAAAGGTCAGTGCAATCGGGAAGGAGCACCTCCGGCTTAGGTAGATGGGAAGGAGTGATATAGATGCTAGGATCGTAAGACACGACCCCAGTTTGGATAAAGTTGATTCTTTTGGGAGGTGGAGCTTGGTTGTGTTGTGAGGGAGTGGGTTGGTTGTGACATTGGTCTCTTTCTGGTGGCAAAATCACCTTTGTCAACGAGATCTTGAATCTCGTGACGCAGTCTGAAACATTGGTCGGTGTCATGACCGTGTTGCTGGTGATATGCACAGTATTTGGCTGGGTTGTGAGTGGGGGAAGTGGATTTGGCAACGGCCTCGGCTCAGGGTTTTAGATGCCCTTTTCTGATTAAGACCCCTAGAGCCTTGGACAAGGGCATGTACAATGGGGTGAAGGTTCTTTGGCCTCTGGGTTGGTATTTAGTGGTCTGTGTATTGCTTCCGGATGCACCGGAGAAGGGTGTGGCTGCCATGGGCCTTGGAAGGGGAGGGGGAATGGTGGCGACCATGCTTACCTCCGAAGTTCTTGCAGTTGCAGCGCCACTCGGGCCTGCATTGTTGTTGCGGTTAAAGGTTCTCCGGGGTTGCTCCCTGTCTTGGTCAATCAGACCCTGTTTCATCGCATCTTCAATTTGTACCCCCATCTCGTGCAGATCCGAAAAGGTGGGGAAGGGGAGCACAATCATTTTTTGCATCAGTTTTGGCTGGAGATTGCGCACAATCATCCTGATCTGGTCCTTATCGGTGGGCCTTAAAGTCATCATCGAGGCCTTCGCCCTCCACCGGGTCAAAATCCGAGAAACTCTCTTTGGCTCCTGCCTTGTTGTTTCGAGATCACGAGTTGTAATCTCAATTGGGTGTTGTAAGAGTATTGCGCAACAAAGGCCTCGGCCATTTCATCCCAACTCTTGACATCATCCTCCAACTTCGCATACCAGATAGCGGCCACACCCGACAGGGTCCGGCCGAATAGCGAAAGCTTCTGGGGTCTGGTGAGGCCCATTGGCCGTAATATATCTGAGAATAGCCGGAGGTGGACCATGGGATCACCAGATCCGTCGAAGCGATCGATCTGCGGCATCTTGAATCTATCCGGCAGCGTCACAGCCACATCGGTATATCCGTCCTCGATATCCGGGATAGCTTTTACCCCCTGGGATTTTTTGAATAGCTTCTCGAGCTTGCTCAATTTCAGCGCTGTAGGGTCTACTTCGAACTCGAAGGGAGAGTCCGGGTGGTTGGCGGGTGTATGTACTTTGGATGATTGAGGTGGAAGCGGGGGCGGAGCCGGCCCCGTTGGGATATCTGTATCCTCCTGAACAGCATGGACATTTGGCAAAATGTTCTGGGGATTTGGCAGGACATTCTGGGTAGTTGGTGTCTGCTCGAGTATTGGGACCCCTAGTGGGGGAGGATTTGGATGTGAGGTTGATGCTCCGGCTTGCTGCTGTAGCCAGGTAATTAGCTCTGCCTGCTGGGCCATGATTGTGGCCTGCTGTTTAGAGAACTCCGCTTGGCGAACAACATCCTCCTGCATTTGCTGTTTAGAGAACTCCGCTGGGCCATTATTTTTTATTTTCTATTCGGATAGATATATTACTCACAATAATAAAGGGATAAATCAAATGATGGTCAACATCATGACCAGAACTTAATGGTGCAAAAGTAAGTCCATCACATTTTCTTTGATAAATTTTAACATATAATTACTTATGATTCGTATAAAAGATTTGATAATGTAATTAACAATAAAGTTGAATAACACTCATAACAATAGGTTGATCGAAACATTAAGGTAAATTCACTTTCTTACAAAATAAATTTCACACATTTTCTGCACGAACTATAAATGATTCTAATAAATAATGTTATCTTTCTCAATATGCAGGATGTTCATTGCATAGGAAACCAGTCCCAAAAACTCTTAATTTGTTTTTTTTTTTTTTTTGTGGTAATATTATGTATTTAAGAACCTATTTATTGTATTTTTAAAGTTTATATATGTTTGTAGACGTCCCCGAACGCCCCGGGAGGGATGAGTCCCGTTCCGTTCATTTTGGGCTCACTACAGTTCAGGACTCAAATGTCACGGTTCGTAATCTGAACCAAAGAGTCCAAATCCGGCAAATTGTTTTGAGAAAAACAGATTTTTGAAAGAAGTGCCAAATATGGACTGTTTTGCCAGATACAGAGTCGCCACCTAAATATTTTATTTTTGGGAAATTTAGGAAACCCTGACTCGTTTGCCTAAGGCCACGTGTCCGTCATCACCAAAGTTGCCTCGGCTCGGGAACTTGGGTACGATTGGGGAAGGTCACTTCATGAGCACCCCCGCTCGCCCGATCAAAGATCGCCCTCTACTAACCATGATATCTAGTTTTGAAAACATTATGCATTCTTATTCCGGTTATTAGCCTAGATTTACTATTATGCGCACAGCATACAAGTATAGAGCAGGTCGCCTGAATTGGAACAAAACATTTCATGTTTGTTTTTGAAAGATGGTTTGCTACTCGCAAGTAGGCTTAAAATGCAGATTTTGCCACCTCAGTGGGCTTAGAAAAGATGGTTTTGCCACTATCTAGTGGGCTTAAAACTCACAGTCAATGCATTGTTCCAATCCAAATAACCCAACCCTCACCCACAGGCATTCAGGAAGTTATATCACATAAGTAAATAGCCTCATGGTAAGCATGCTATCATGGCAGCCACTCACACACATGCAAGGATGCTAAAGCATAAAAACTTACCGAGTACTCCAAGCCAAAACAGAAGCTAATTAGAAATCCATGCATGATCCTAACTATACAGAAATGCCTAATGCAACACATGCAGGAATGCGACTAAGATAGGCTCGGCTATTCTAAACATGGCATATGGAATGCTACAGCTAACGCGTATTCAACTCGGAATTGAAATACAATGCAGTGAGTATGATGCGTCCAGCCCGGTGCATGCAAAACAGATGAATGAATGCAAACATGCTATCATACTGTATGCTAATTGAAACATGCCCTAATCTAACCATCATAAGCTGGTAAATAAAAGGGAGAAAACATCACACGCACGCACACTTATTACAGTTGTGCCCTCACTCGGAGGGTCCAAATAAATAATATACAGTCCCGAATAAATGATTACAGTCCGAATAAATACAAAACCCTAATTAATTAACAAATTAACTAGGAAAAACAGTAAATTAGCATGCAAGCTAGGGGACTGCCTCGACTCTGCTCCGGATGATGAATGATGCATGTTTGAGTTGCTTGGCGTGGAAATCCATCGCGATGCCCCAATTAGCCTCTGTTTACAATTAAGCCCGAAATATTGCGCGAAGCCCCAAAAGATTGCCGATTTCTGATTTGCTGCAACAAAGAGCAGGAAAGGGGCATGGCAATGTCTTTTCACATATGTATGCTTGACTACTCTTCAGGGAGTGTATTCCTCGATCCTCGTGCCACCAATCACGCATCTCGATGCATGATGGCCGAGGAGTCGATTTGCACGACTTAATATGAAATGGATGCACATGAAATTACAACAAGACCTAAACTCCATCATGGATAATCCGGAGTGTCGGCGACAGGGAATTGAGACACGTTCCGTCACTCGGAGTACGAAATGTCCCTCGTTTCCTGTGCTCGGGCTAACTCCTATCCCAAACACAATGCAATATGCATGACATGCATGAATGCAGCTAATATACAACCTACTATACACAATGCTATGAACTGACATACACAATGCTCGATGTAACATGACATACACAATGTTCTAACATGCAACTTAGCATACGTAATGCTATGAATTGAAATGGCATACACAATGCATAATGGACTTACACCAACATGAGTGGACCTCAGCCACACTCACATCAGTGGCCATTAGATGAAAATGAGACACTCGAAATGCGTGCATGTATGCACGCAAACCGAGGACTGACCCTAAGGCACAAATGCCACTCTAACAAGGCATGGCAAGGCATGAAACATGGCATTCAAACATGCAATTTCCAGCACTAAATCATGATGCAAAATGATCCCGAATCATGGATACATGTCACCCGATGCATGGAATGGTCCCGAAATACAAAACTAGGCACATGCATTGACCTATAGCTATACAAAGCATGCATTATTTGATCATGAAGCACAAAGACAGAACCAAGGCAGCCCCAAAACATGAACATTTCTAGTTCAAAGCATGGCCAAAAGATGCTAGCAAGATGGACTAAAATAGCATACAACTTTGACTAGCAAACATGATTTACATGGCATGTATATGAAGCAAGTGAGAACTCATCAAACCAGCAAAAATAAGTGAACAAAACATGCCAAAATATGCCCAAATAAACATGGAAATGCAGCCAACACATGCACAAATGATGGGTTCCTTTAGAGGGCATACAAAGAGATTATTAAGCACATGCATCAAGGACACTTAGCATGGAAAAATAAACTCTAGAAATCAAATATGATAGCTCCAAAACTCACCAAATTGACCCTGAAATGTGACTTCAAAGCATGTAAAGAGGGGTCCCTTTGGAAGGCCAAAATGACCATCAAACAAGTCAAGGTGAGAGGGGGTCATCCCCCTCTGATTTGGAGGCTCAAAATAGCATCAAAGCCACTAGAAATCCACTGGATTCCAGTGGCTAGAAGGTCAAACAAAGCATGCAACAAGAGCTTAAGTGTAAGGCTCAAAATAGAGACAATCAAGCATACAAGGAGGCATATGACCTCAAACAAAAATGGGACCTTAAACAAACTTGAAGATGAGATTAAAAATAATATTTTTCAGTTTATGATAACTCTCAAAAATGAACACAAGTAGGGCTAATCTATCATGCAAAAAATGGCCTGGCCTACAAGAGAGATTAGAGAAAGGGACAGTAGCTGGCTTCCAAATAGCAAAGATCCCTTCAACAAAGATGAAGAGGGGATCAAACAAGATATTTTACAGTTTATGGAAAGTCTCAAAAATGAGCACAAGTAGGCTAAATTATCATGCAAAAATGGCCTATAAAGAGAGATAGGAGACAAGTGGTAGTAGATGGACTCAAACAGAGGAGATCCGTTCAACAAAGTTGAATAGGGGCTCAAAAAAAGATATTTTACAGTTTGGCTCGGAGCCCAGAAATGCTCAAAAACAAGGCTAAATATCATGCAAGAAAAGGGCCAAAAGAGAGATAAAAAGGAAGGGATAGTAGATGGCCTCAAACAGAGAAAAACCCTTGATCAAACATGAAGATGAGTTCAAAATAAGACTATTTCTAGTTGGGTTGGAGCCCAAAAATGTAAGCAAGTATGGCCTATAGTTGAAGCAAGAAAGACTAGAAAAAGGAAAGAAAAGGACTCACCCTTGTAGAACCAAACTTTAGCAGCTTTTGGACTAGGTTTGTGAGCTCTCAACCTCTGGAAATCAGCTTCAAAGGGCTGGATGGAATGGAGTGTGGAGGTGTGGTGCTATAGGTTGTAGTGTAAATGGTGTGCAAAAGCTTAGGGTTTTGGGTTGAAGGAGAGAGAGATGGAGGTTTGTAAGAAAGGCTCTCACCACTTTTTGTAACCCTTCAAAATGGAGCTGGGGTGTGGATTTTATAGAGGAGAGGCCAAGGGAAATGGGGGGAAAATCAAATTCAAATTTCCCCCCCAAAAGGGCAGATCCCCGGGCAGGGGTCTGGGGGAAAACAGGGGTACAACTGTAAGGAACCAGGAGAGAGGAACATGGCCGGCCAGGTTCAGGAGGTTCAGGTGGCCGGCCGGCCAGGGTCAAAAGGTCAAGCAAATTTAGTGGCCGGCCACCCAAAAAGGTGGCCTCCATGTGTGTACAACACAGCTATGTGGAGAAAAACCAGAAAATGTAACCCAGGAGAGAGAGAAAAACCAACTTTTTAGAGGGGTCAAAAGGGTCAGGAAGAGTTGATGGCCGACCTGCCCATATTGGTGGCCTCCCAGGTGTGTACAACCACAATGGTGTGGAGGAAAGTCAGAAAAAGTGGCCCGGGGATGGAAAAAGTCAGCTTTCTAGTAAGAAGAAGAAAACGGTCGATAAAGAGCGATGAAGGAATAAAGCTGGTCTTCAGAACAATTGCTGGCCTCTCACCCTTCTACGACCTTCTAACAATGAAAATAAGGTCCCCGCCAAAAATGAACTCAAACGATGTAAAACGAAGGTTAGGGGGCCAAAACGCGCGGCCTGGGGCCCCGAAAATTGACTGTTAAGCACCGGAGGTGGCGTTTGACCAGAAGTTGGTCTCTCGAGCCACAATGTCCCTCAAAAGGGAGAAAATAAGGTATGCGCCAAAAACTGGAGCAAACGGAGGTAGTTAAGCGGTCCCGAACCGAGGCACACGGCCGACGGCTCCGAAAACCGAGAACCGGGCTCCAAACGGGAAAAATGGCCTACGACCACGAAACGTAGCCTACGGCCACTGAGAGATGATCTACGAGATCTCTTCCTCCCTTCGGGAAGAGAAAACAGAGAAAACAGGGCCCGGTTTGCAAACCGAGGCAAAGCACAAAAGAGTCCGGAAGTCCGGAGGCAAGGCTCGCAGCCGAGACTCTGAAACCTCTGAACGAGCACAATATGCAATCATCACCGAGCGCTCAATTGGTGACGTCTGAGTCTTAAGGTCGGTCAAAAATGGGGTGTCTACAATGTTATATTTGTTCACAAATTTTTTAAATTGTCTATACAATATACTTACAAAGGGGTGCATTGTTTAGTATGTTCATTCTATTATAAAATTTGTTCTCTATATTATAAGGACAATTAAGATCCCTGATATTAAGATTTTATAAGATAAATGACATACAATATTTTCATAGTAGTTAAAGTTCCTCAACATTTTCACAGAGAAAATTCGACTCAAAGAAATTTTGTTTGACTCAGAGAAATTTCAATTTCACAGAGAAATTTGAAAATTTCTATGTGATTGTAACAACGCTGACCTGTGATTAGCCTATAACCTATGATTAAGAATGACCAATAAGTAATTAAGATGAAATTCTACATTAATTACATGCATTATGTGTTATTTGCATTTATATCTGTTCATGGTAAGAAGATTTGTCTATATCTTTGATTCGATAAGCAAATTGAAGGCCTTATCGGTATCTTATCATGAAATTGACTTGATTTATGTGTTATTTGAAATTTTTAAAAATTTATGGTAAATTTAATTGGAATTCGATTCGGAACCAAATAACCTGAATAAAATAATGATAATTGATTAACTTAAGCAAAGCTTAATTAAGCCCCACTAAGTAGCCTATATAAGGCCAATACAACTCTAGGACTCTCTCATACACCACTTCACCTTCATTTCTTGAGCAAGGAAATGTGTGTGTGTGTGTGTGTGTGTGTGAGAGACCAACGAAAGAGATTAATTCAAGAAGATTAAGGGAGATTTGCTAAGATTGATCAAGAATTGGAAGAAATTGGTGATAGTTATTCAAGCCTACCTAGAATTTAAGGGAATTGTGGACTTCAGGTAAGAAATTAACTCACACTCTATGAGTTTAAGTTACTTTATACATGATTCAAAGAGAATTGAGTTTAGATGGTAGAATTGAACATGATTCATGCATGCATGCTCATTTTATCATGTTTTAAGGTTGTTTTTAAGGAATTCTTACATGTATGTGTTCATTATAGCATGGTTTTGGCAATTGGTCTCATTTCACATCATTTGACATTAATTGATCATGTTTTCAAAGTGTAGAACATGAATTAATACATGCATATTATGTTTTCAACATTTCAAATTTGATTTTGAACAAGTGGCATGCTTTTGGGCCTTGATTTCATGAAATGCTCTTGAATTCTCAATGTTTTCCAAGTTTAGACTTTTTTTTTCTCAAGTTTGGGCCCTAAATGATGTGTTTTGTGTGATTGAATTTGAGCTTTGAAGTTGGAAGAGCAATCTGGAAATTCCAGAATTCTACTTCTTTGCTCGAGCGACCGAAATTGTGCTCGAACGACCATCCTTTGTTTTGTGCTTCCACTCAAGCATAAAATTCATGCTCCTAGAAGTTTTGCAAGTTTTGCAGACTGCTCGAGCGACAAGAGTTACACTCGAGCGAGGAGCCTGTTTATTCAATCTTCCACTCAAGAGATCATCGAGCGTCCATCGAGTAGAAAATTCATGCAACCAGTACTTTTGTAGACCTAAGGGCTCGCTTGAGCGTAGGAAGTAACGCTCGAACAAGTTGCCCTGTTTTTGAAAATTTTACTAAGTATTTCAAAGTACATTTTGACATCCTCATTGTATCCTAGGTATTACTAGGACATAATTAAGATACAATAATGAGGATAAGACTTAGAACCATACTATGAACGAAATGAAATAAGTTAAGTACTATCTGAGTGTGTGTTTCAATAAGTGCATCTGTTATCTGTTTGTGTAGATTACGTGCTGTAAGCTATTTGATTGGTCTGCTTTGTCTATCTATATTTGGAGCTAACTATGAGTAATAACTCTATAAAGTTATGTTTGACTTTAATTATTTTATGATAATATGAAAATAACGACACAATTACTTCTCCGTCCATTGTTGTACTTTAGGACACGTGTATGGATGAGGTTAAAAAGAAGTCACACCCAGGCCTAGGCGTGAGTGGTGTGAGTACTTTTGATTCCTTTGCCAGATAGTGCTATACATGTGTCACTTTTTTGGTGGTTTGCGTGGTTGTAAAGTAAATATTCTTGCAGAATGATAGACATAAAGCAAAGGCGGGAAAATAAATGTGTTTGAGTTATATTGAATGGAATATCTTTGTCCTTACACACGGGCCACTTTGGCTATTTATTTGGTACCAAAAAACATTTTATGGCAGAGAGGAATATGCTTTTAAGTTGTTTTTTGGTACCTTGCTTCGTCCCTCATTTTCAGTCTTTTTTTTTTGTTGATTGTTTTGGTATACAATGTTGTACTCCTTAGAAGAGTATCCCAAGAATTACGGGCAGTTCACTCAAATATGTGTAGATCATTTTTTGACGTGGCAAATAGGACTGTGGAAAGAGAGGCGACGGTCAGCTCTGGCGAAATTTGTTCATGGGTATGAGGAGCAGAGGGAAAAAATATCAAAGCTAAGGTGTCTGAACAGAAGGGTTAGCAGAGGTAAGAGAATCTGCAGAATTTGTAAGATAAAAGATTTGGAGTGTTTTATAAAAAATGGAAGGAGCAATGAGCAGCTAGTATCAGACTCCCTTTGTGTACTGTCGGTCAAGAACACCGACAGTCAGTGGATATAAGCGTAGTTACCGTGGTTGTGCACCTTTTAAGATGGCGTATGTTCGCCGACAGTACGTTCAGAATATTCTCCAATATATTAAGAAGACTAAGAGGGAAGTAAGGAAGTTACAGCTGTACGATGAACAATTAAGGGATGTTAAATTTGATATTAAAGGTGTAGTGAGATTGTTTAATGGTATTGAGTTGGGTAATAAAAGATGTGACTGCTAATCAGACAAGATCATTGTTAAGTGTATAAAATTAATTGGGAATGTTCAATTGGGACAAGATGCTAAAGATGAAGCTGTGGTCCACCACATATTGTTTTTCGTCATAAGTGATAATAGTCCGTCAGATTCTGTCCCCACACCTGACTAGATATTTATTGGAGTTGGCGAGGGTAATCCTGAGACCTAGATTGTTGATCCTGACCAATTCAACTGGTTTCAGATGCTAAAGAAAATGAGATTCAAGCTCATTGGTGGAAAGGACAAAGAGTATGTTCGTCATGGGATAGAAGTTGTGGACCGGTTCTTCCCAGTTGATATTTGGACGGACTACAAAGATATGCTGTTGGGAAATGTTAGAAGTATTCAAAAGGGTGCTATATATTTAGTAGCTGCTACTGTTAGTGGAAAAGAATACAAAATTACTTTAAAGAGTCAAATGTACTTTAAAACTGTTTAGAATTGTAATTTTATGTATTTTTATTTGTAATGTTCAAGTGAATGGAGGTGGATGATATAAAAACTGATATTGTTGAAGGTGTTTAAGCAAGTGATTTCAGTTGTATTGAACTTGCTTTCCTAATTTATTTTCTCAGTTAAGGTTGAGATACAAACAAAATAATATTAAGATTGATAAAATATTGATAAAATATTCTCCCCTTTGCGCACCCAATGCCAGTGGGTTGGTCAGAGTAAATGTTTCTGATCGGAGGTTGGATGGTAATGATAGTCTACAGGCGTGATTTTTTTTCCCTATGGATTGTCGATGCGAGTTAGTCTATTATGAGAATGGTTATTGTTCAATCAACGACAAACAAGTGCCATGGATGGTGAAGTATCGACTTGAAAATTCGAATATTAAAAGGGGGATTACGTATTGTAAAATGAAAGGTATCTGAAGTATTCTACGAGTGACATGCCAGAAGATTCACAAATGAGGGCCCGCTCTATTGTAGTGTTATCTAAAAAATATACTAATGAAAATGTTGATATTTGGCATTGTCCTCCAACGAACGCCATTTCGATTCTGACACGGATTAAGTCTGTGGGTTTACCGGAGAGGGGAAGAGATTTGTTGTTAGGAGGTTTTGGGGAAATTGAAATCCCTTGTTGAAACACCTTCAACAACACCAGTTTTTATATCATTTACCTCCATTCACTTGAACATTACAAATAAATATACATAAAATTACAATTTTAAATAGTGCTAAAGTATATTTGACTCCTTAAAGTAATTTTGCATTCTTTTCCACTAACAGTAACGACCACTAAATATATGGCACCCTTTTGAATACTTCCAACATTTACCAACAGCGTAT
Organism: Camellia japonica; assembly: GCA_030407325.1. Taxonomy (NCBI): domain Eukaryota; kingdom Viridiplantae; phylum Streptophyta; class Magnoliopsida; order Ericales; family Theaceae; genus Camellia; species Camellia japonica. The sequence continues at coordinate 74,818,216 of JAPPVO010000024.1, forward strand.
CTTTGTAGTTCGTCCAAACATCAATTGGGAAGAATCGGTCCACAACTTTTATCTCGTGACGAACGTACTCTTTGTCCTTGCCACCAACGAGCTTGAATCTCATTTTCTTTAGCATCCGAAATCGGTCGGACTGGTCAGGATCAACAATCCAAGTCTCAGGATTACCCTCACCAGCTCCAATAAATATTTTGTCAGGTGCGGGGACGGAATCTGATGGACTATTATCACTTATGACGAAAAACAATATGTGGTAGACCACAGCTTCGTTTTTAGAATCTTATCCCAATTGAACATTCCCAATTAATTTTATACCCTTAACAACGATCTTGTTTGATTGGCGGTCACATCTTTTATTACACAACTCAATACCATTAAGTAATCTCGCCACACCTTTATTATCAAATTTAACGTCCCTTAATTGTTCATCGTACAGCTACAACATCCTTACTCCCCTCTTAGTCTTCTTAATATATCGAGGAATATTCTGAACGTACCGTGCCGAACATACGCCACCTTAAAAGGTACACGACCACGGTAACTACGCTTATATCCACTGGCCCTCGGTGTCCTTGACTGGCGGTACGCAAGGGAAGTCCGATTTTGATTGCTTATTACTCCTTCCATTTTTTATAAAACACTCCAAATCTTTTATCCTACAAATTCTGCAAATTCTCTTACCTTTGCTAACCCTTTTATTCATACACCTTAGCTTTGATAATTTTTTCCTTCTGCTCCTCGTACCACGAATAAACTTCACCGGAGCTAACCATCGCCTTTCTTCCCACAGTCCTATTTGCCACGTCAAAAAATGATCGACACACATTTGAGTGAACTATTCGTAATTACCAGGATACTCTTCTAAGGAGTATAACATTGTATACCCAAACAGTCAACAAAAAAAAAAGACTAAAAAGGAGGGACGAAATAAGGTACTAGAAAACAACTTCACCACAATAGCTATCCTACTGCAAAAGCATATTCCTCTCTGTCATAAAATGTTTTCTGGTACCAAATAAATAGCCAAATGACCCGCTTGTAAGGACGAAGATACCCCATTCAATATAATTCAAACACATTTATTTTCCTGCCATTGCTTTATGTCTATCATTCTGCAAGAATATTTACTTTACAACCACGAAACCACCAGAAAAGTGACACGTGTATAACACTATCTGGTAAAGGAATCAAAAGTACTCACACCACTCACACCTAGGCCCGGGTGTGACTTCCTTTTAACCTCATCCATACACATGTCCTAAAGTACAATAATGGACGGCCCTGATCAGCGAGAGAGGGGCGCTGGTAATATTAATATAGCGCCCCCCCCAGTCACACCACTTACACCATTCACACCGGGTTTTTTAACTAATAGGGAGGCCTTGTACGGCTGGTGTGAGTTTACTGTTTACCACTACAAAATGTCTCGCCAAGCCTCTTTCTGTTTTTATGCCAAGAATATTTTTCTCACTTACCCACAATGCCCATGCCCAAAAGAACAACTCTTACAACTCCTTCAATCCCTTCTCCAACTAGCCTGTCAACCATACTACATACTTATCGCAAGGGAGCTCCATGAAGATGGAAACCCACACCTCCATGCCATGGTTCAATACACAAAGAAGATCCAAACTACCAACTCGAGATTTTTCGATCTCACCGGAACCAATGGCAAAATTTATCATCCAAATATAGAAAAACTCCACTCTCCAACAGCAAGTCAACATTATATACAGAAAGGGGGCGAGTTCGTCGAATGAGAGAATATTCATCTAAGGGGAAAAGTCCTTCGAAGAACAGAAACGAACTCTGGAGGAGAATACTTGCAGAAGTAGAAACGGAGGAACAATTCTTTGCACTCTACAAAGAAAGATGTCCCACCGATTACGTCACAGAATACCCCTAATTAAAAACATTTTCGACGGATCAACACAAAAGAGAGAGGCTCCCATATACTAGCCCCTTTAATTCATTTTGTTTCTTAAATGAAGAAGTAAAAAAAATGGGTAGAAAATAATATTTGTTTATAAGTCGAAATTTTATACAATACGAGTTACGTCAAAATTGTTGTCTCTCCGTTTGGAGGGAAGATGACTGGATTAGATTAGGGATACACAAAAATAACATCAACAATTTATATACTGACGAAGAACTTTCCTCCTCCTCTGATAACAGAAACCAGAACAGTGGCCCATCCGCCTAATCTCCCTCTATCTCGAAGGACCCTCAAGAACAAGCAAAACCGCCTAGGTCAGAAGTCTCGGACGACACAATTACTTCTCTGGCAAAATCAACTTCCTCTTTGCTAACACCAACCTTCGAAATCGACGGACCAGGATCAACATCACTAGTGTCATCACCACCTATGCGTATATCAATCTCAGACAAACTCAGACGACCTCTGCGTTCATAAATAACTGAACCACTTTCCGCAAAACCTCCTAACAACAAATCTCTTCACCTCTCCGGTAAACCCACAGACTTAGTCCGTGTCAGAATTGGAATGGCCTTCGTTGGATGACAATGCCAAACATCAACATTTTTATTAGTATATTTTTTAGATAACACAACAACAGATGGGACCCTTATTTGCGAATCTTCTAGCATGTCACTCGTAGAATACTTCAGATATCCCTTCATTTTACAATAGGTAATCCCCCTTTTAATATTCGAATTTTCAAATCGATACTTCACCATCTATGGCACCTGTTTGTCGTTAATTGAACAATAACCATTCCCATAATAGACTAACTCGCATTGACAATCCATAGGGAAAAAAAACCACGCCTACAGACTGTCATTACCATCCAACCTCCGATCATAAACATTTACTCTGACAAACCCATTGGCATTGGGTGTGCAAAGGGGGGGGGGATATTTTATCAACATTAATACTTTTTTGTTGTATCTCAATCTCAACTGAGAAAATAAATTAGGTAAAGCAAGTTCAATACAACTGAAATCACTTGCTGAAACACCTTCAACAATACCAGTTTTTATATCGTCCACTTCCATTAACCTGAACATTACAAATAAAAATACATAAAATTACAATTCTAAATAGTTTTAAAGTACATTTGACTCTTTAACGTAATTTTGCATTCTTTTCCACTAACAGTAGCAGCCACTAAATATATGGCACCCTTTTGAATACTTCCAACATTTCCCAACAGCATATCTTTGTAGTCCGCCCAAACATCAACTGGGAAGAACCGGTCTACAACTTCTATCCCGTGACGAACGTACTCTTTGTCCTTGCCACCAACGAGCTTAAATCTCATTTTCTTTAACATCCGAAACCGGTCGGACTGGTCTAGATCAACAATCCAGGTCCCAGGATCACCCTCGCCAACTCTAATAAATATTGTTAGGTGTGGGGACGAAATCTGACGGACAATTATCACTTATGACGAAAAACAATATGTGGTAGACCACAACTTCGTTTTTAGCATTTTGTCCCAATTGAACATTCCCAATTAAATTTATACCCTTAACCACAATCTTGTCTGATTGACGGTCACATCTCTTATTACCCAACTCAATACCGTTAAGCAGTCTTGCCACACCTTTATTATCAAATTTAACGTCCCTTAATTGTTCATTGTACAATTGTAACTTCCTTACTTCCCTTTTAGTCTTCTTAATATATCGGGAGATATTTGAACATACCGTCTGCAAATGTACGCCGGCTTAAAAGGTGCATGACCACGGTAACTACGCTTATATCCACTGGATGTCGGTGTCCTTGACCGGTGGTACACAAGGGGAGTCTGATACTGGCTGCTCATACCTCATTTTATTTTTTATAAAACACTCCAAATCTTTTATCCCACAAATTCTGCAGATTTTCTTACCTTTGCTAACCCTTTTGTTCAGACACCTTAGCTTTGATACTTTTTCCCTCTGCTCCTTGTACCCACGAAAAAAATTCGCCGGAACTGACCGTCGCCTCTCTTCCCACAATCCTATTTGGCACATCAAAAATGATCTACACACACTTGGGTGAACTGCCCGTAATTCTCGGGATACTCTTCTAAGGAGTACAACATTGTATATCAAAACAATGAAAAAAAAAAAAAAAAGACTGAAAATGAGGGACGAAACAAGGTACCAGAAAACAATTTCACCGCAATAGTTATCACACTGCAAAAGCATATTCCTCTCCATGAAGATGGAAACCCTCACCTTCATGCCATCGTTCAATGCACAAAGAAGATCCAAACTACCAACCCGAGATTTTTCGATCTCACCGGAACCAACGACAGAATTTATCATCCAAATATAGAAAAACTCTACTCTCCAACAACAAGTCGACAGTATATACAGAAAGAGGGCGAGTTCGTCGAATGGGGAGAATTTTCATCTAAGGGGAAAAGTCCATTGAAAAATAGAAACGAACTCTGGCGGGGAATACTTGTAGAAGCAGAAACGGAGAAAGAATTCTTTTCACTCTGCAAAGAAAGATGTCCCATCGATTACGTCACAAAATAGCCCCAATTAAAAACATTTTCGAGGGATCATTACAAAAGAGAGAGACCCCATATACTAGCCCCTTTAATTCATTTCCTTTCTTAAATGAAGAAGTAAAAAAATAGGCAAAAAATAATATTTTGTTTGTAAGTCGAAATTTTGTACAGTACGAGTTATGTCAAAATTGCTGTCTCTCCATTTGAAGGGAAAACGACTAGATTAGATTAGGGATACACAAAAATAATATCAACAATTTATATACTGACGAAGAACTCTCTTCCTCCTCTGATAACAGGAATCAGAATAGCGGCCCATCCGCCTAATGTCTTAGTTTTCTGAAATGCTATGTTTTGTATGAATGAATGATATTTCAATATTTGTGGTATCCTTAGCAGAGGCCCTTGCCTAGGGGGCATAATACTGTGGCTTATGGTCATGAAGCCCTCGCCAAGGGGAGACAATATCGTGGCATAGGCCCTCTCCCGGGGCAAACAATACCGTGGCCTACGTATGTTATAAGATACTTGGTACCGGAGGTTCCATTATGGAACTTGATATGCTTGACCAACGTGATATGTTAATGTTAATGGATGTATCACACATGATTTGAATATGGTTATGACTACGTTTCCGATTTGAAATTTGAATTTGATATGGACATCATTCATTAAAATCTTTACTTTGTTATTATTCATTGGGCTCCCGCTCACTCTATTATTTATGTATGTAGGTAACTAGGTACATGACTAGGCTCAGTGATGATTGCTGAAAGTTTGTTTTGTCGGCTAACCTTTGTGCCTCTCGAGGAGGTTCTGGAAAGAGTCAAGTGGTCGAATTTTGTAAATTAGTTATAAGTTTAGGACTTTTGTTGTTTTGTGAATAGTTCTTTTGTCTTGTATGTGTACTGATGATGTAAGATGGATGTGAGCATGATGTCATATGTAAGTCATGTATATGAGTTTTAAATTTTTCTGTCCATGTATGTCAGTATAGCTCATTGGACTATATATGTTTTATCTACTTGCTTCCGCTAGCCTCATACTTATATGTTATTTTGTACAGAGACCTTGGGTAATCCAAGGATTACTGGTCGGTTATGACGCTAAACCTGTAGGGGCGGCTTTGGGTCATGACAATGATCATAACAGAGAAATTTTAAAATTTCTCTGTAAAAATTGAATTTAGTTGAATTTAGATGAATTTAGTTGAGTTTGAATCTTGAATTTAGATGAGAATTTAGAAAGGAAATAAAAAATGTGAGAAAAAACTTACACGAAAATTAAAATCATATTTTTGTTAACAAACTTACATGAAAATTATGATAAGGGGGCTTCTATCCTTTTTAAAATTAAAAAAAAAAAAAACAAAAAACAAAAAACAAAAACAAAAACAAAAACAAAAAAGAAGAAAAAAGTTTAAAATTATCAATAATCTTATAAAAAGAAAAAAAAATATTGAGTATCATAGTGACAGTTACCAATGATGGATCTAGGGGCATGGGGGGATTCAGTTGCACTCTCAAAAATTGTAAAAGTTAGGTATATTATACAAATAATTTTTGCCCTTCCAAAGTTCGAATCTGAATTCGTCTTTGAGTGTTACTGACTAATAAAAACTCATAAAGGGACTAAGCAAGTCTTGTCACTCATTAATCTAACATTGTTTTAGTCCCTATGACAAAATAAGATTATTGATTGGATGGTAATACTGCTATTTAGAATTACCGTCAATTACCCAATTTTTTTTTAATATTTGTATTATTATTTTTCTCAATAACCACCTCTCATCTACCACAAAGAGTTACTAATAGTGCTCATTTAAGAGGGATTCCCTTTTGGATCTCAACTAAATACAAGGTCTAAATTATTTGGGTTTTAGTTACCAAAATTTGTTTTCAATATTAAACTCAAGAACAAAATTATTTTTATTTGAGGGTCGAAAGTGAAATATTTGTGAAAAATTTTATTTATTAAATTATTGTAATTTTTTTATTTAGTGAATTTTTAAAAAATTATTTTGTAAATTATATATTTTTTTAAGTATATCTAGATTCAATGAATTAATTTTAAGTGTATCTATTTTTTTCACAAGAATTAATTTTGATACAAAAATATTTTATTTAGTTTTTATTATTTTATTCGACATTCAGAGGAAGAATCTTATTTTTTCTATTCAGAAAACTATTTGTATAGAGTTTTGATACACAAAAACTCACGTAGAAGAGTGGGTCCCACATCAATCCCACATGTGTGGACCCTACCTTCATGTGAGAGTTTTTGTGAACCGAAATTCTGTAACAATATTTTTTTTTAGGATAGGTCATGTGTGGGGACGTATTTTGTAAATGACAACACATGGCTAAGGTGACACTGAAGTATCAGCCGAGGTGCTACATAGCTTGGTCATTTGCCGAGATGATCTCGGCTAGGCCGAGGTTATCTACGAAGATACCGGAGTTTAAGGTAAGCAGATAAGGGACAAGAGTCCTAGAATAGGGAAGGACCTCAGTCTGGATAGAGATAAGGCTTAAGAAGAGTTTATCTCTATCTAGATGAAGGTCTAGGATGAGCATGAAGTCTGAGTCCATAGAAGTGAGGCTTCTAGAGGGATCAGTTCACTTCTGATTGTAAAAGTGAGGCACCCTCGTGGGTTTGAGTTAAGTTCTTTCTTGTGAATTGAAGCACAATTAGCTATCTTTGAGAGATATTGATTACTGACTTGATCGTTGAAATGCCCCCGGGTGGACGAACCACCGCCGGATTCTCATCTTCTTGTGCAGGTTGTTGGGCTTAATTTATTCTGCCGGTGCTTTCCAATTGAGTTCCCCTTTTGGTTGTGTGGTCGGAAATCTACACCCATAATTTGGCGCCGTCTATGGGAACTTAAGGAGAACAGATGGCCAACAACGAGCAAGGAGAAAAGATCGGGGATGATGTCCCAGGTGGGAGTGGTAAATATACCAATCCTAACATCGAGGAAGAAAATTGTAATGAAGGAGGACGAGATCAGAATCCTAGGGAGAAGGATGTCGGCAAAGAGGGAGATGCCCGAAGAAAGCAGGACGAGATGAGTATTACAACGAAAGCGATCTCTAGGTATGGAAAGATAGGTGCCTGAGGAGGGACGGCGAGATGAAGGAGATGGCAAACAAGTTGGCAGACCTACAATCAGTTGTCAACTTCATGATGCAGACCAACGTAATACAACCACCGTACCCGTTGTAGGACACGTCGATACCAGCGGCTAAGACCGACGCCCAGAAAGGAGAGCAGAAAGCAATCCCAGTAGTCCTTCAGCATGACAATGAGAAGGAATGTTCACATCGGCCTTCACGGGATGTCTGGTGAGCAGAGTCAGTGAGAGGTGAGTCGTAAATGACGCCTCGTACCAAGGGAATCTATGTCAAAGAACATCGGCATGTCCGAGGAAAGAGACTTTCCTTTGATACAGTGAATGAAGAAAAGTCCAAGAGGACACACCACGACGCTGGGAGCAGTGCACCAAAAAGGCTGAAATCTGTTGATAGCCAAACTCCCTGTCGAACGAAGGAGGACTTGAGAGACTACCTCTAGAGGAAACGATTCAACGCCAAGGTCACATCTCCCGTCAAGCCAAGAACGCCGTTCTCAGTGGAGTTGGATAGGTTTGAGGCCTCGAAGAGGTTTCATATGCCGAGGTTCTAGGTTTATGACGATAAGTCTGATCCGAGCTTTCATGTCAACTTATATTTAAATTCAATGGCTTTGTATAGTGGGAACGAGCAACTGCTATGCAAGATGTTTCTTTTATCCTTCGGGCAAATTGCATCAGATTGGTTCCACAAACTACCGAAAGGAACTATGAAGAATTGAGAAGGCCTGATCGAGATATTTGTGGCCAGGTTTGTAACAAATAAGTTGTAGCCACTAAGGGTAGACTCTTTGCTGGCTTTGAACATTCACAAGGATGAAAGCCTCAGGGCTTATGCCAAACGGTATTATGACGTGTTCAACCGAATACCGGCATGCAACTAGGAGCTAGCAGTCGTATCTTTCAAAAACGGCCTGGAGGATGAATGCTTGCTTCGAAAGTCACTCGCAAAAACTCTGCCAAAAAGTATAGAGGAGCTCATGGCACGAATTGAGAAATATGCCAGAGCGGAAGAAGACACACACAGAGCAAAGGCACCAAAGCAGGAGAAGAGAAAAGGCTCGCCGAAGTGAGCCCAAGGTAACACTGGTTTTAACAGGTAGGAGACAGGCCTAAGGGCTGCACATGCAGTCACCACTGTGTTCCGGATCCTAGTTTACAAAGTTCTAGAAAGAATTAGGAACCAGCCATATTATAGAGTACTAGAGAAGATCCCTGGCGAGTTTATGGGAAGGAGCCTTGGGAAACATTGTGCCTACCATAATGTGGATGGGCACTTAACTCAGGGATACAGGGCTCTGAAGACGCACTTGGAAGATTTGGTCAGACAGGGTCACCAGAGAGACCTAGTAGCTGAGGCCAGAATAAGAGAAAAGCAGGCAAGCCTGCCCCAAGCACCGGCAGCACCACCTCTACCACCGCCACCACAGCAAGTAGATGGACCTTCAGGTGATCAATGTGATTCACTCGAAAGTCAATGTAGACACCCCATTTTTGACTGGCCTTAAGACTCAGACGTTATCATTTGTGCGCGCGATGTTGTGCATGTTTGCGCTCGTTTTGAGTGTCCAAAGTTCTCGACTGAGTGCCTTGTCTTTGGGCCTCTTTACACTCTGTGTTTTGGCCTTGTTTTTGGGCCAAGCTTTGGTGCCTCTTGCCTGGAGGGAAGAAGGGCCTTGCCAGCCACTTTTGGCTATTACTGGCCACTTTTGCTTTTTGCCAGCCACTTGAAGTGGCCGGTCGGCTAGGGGAGGTGGCCTATCGGCCACTTGAAGTGGCCGACGGCCAATTTTCTCTTTTTCCAGATATTTTCAGATCTTTTGAGCCAGCTGTTGAACACTGAAGCTCATCCTCCATACACGTGTATGGAGGGATAAAACAAGCTTTTTGCTTGCTTGATCTATATAAGGGGAGGTCCCTCCCCCTATTTGAGGGTTCTAAAATTTTAGAAGCAAAAATTTCACTCTCTCTCTAGAACTCTCTCTCTCTCTCTCTCTCTCTCTCTCTCTCTCTCTCTATATATATATATATATATTGCTTGAAAGTGAGTTTTTTTTTGCATTTTTGCACATAACCCCCTTAGCCAAACACCACTACCTTGGAGCTGAGGTTCTTGAAGGTTTTGTTTGGGCTCAAAAAGCTGGTTTTAGCTCAGAGTTGTTGCTGTTTTGCTGCTGTGCTTCAAGGGTGAGCATTTACTCCTTTTAAGCTTGTTTTTGTACACTAGTTTGGGCCACATTTGCGTGCTGTTTTGGCCTAGTTGTCAACTACAAAAACCTCTTTTTTTAAGTGTTAAAAATGGTTGTTTGAGGCCCTTTTGGAGTTAGGGTGGTCTACCATCATTTGTAGCTTTATTTGCTAAGCTTGGTGCCATCCTTTAAAGCTTTTAAAACACTCTTTGTTTGGCCTTTCTACCACTGAAACTCATAGGTTTTTTAGTGGTAGAAAGTTGGTTTTGAGGACCAAAATAAGAGGGGTGGTCCCCCCTCCTCACATCTTGTTTGCATGTGTTAATGGCCTAGTAGTTGAGCATGTTTTTCTACCATCTCTTGGCTTGTTCTCAGCATGTTTTTGGCCTTATTTTAACATTTTATAACTCTATTTTGGGCTGGTTAGAGCACCTCTTGCTTGCTTCTTACACTTGTAGTGTAATCATGCTTGCTAGCCTAGCTTACTTGATGCTGTAGCCTTTTATTTTAGTATGTGTTGGCTCCACTCTAGCACATTTTTGCTCATGTTTTTCCATATTTAAACTCTGTTTTGAGTGGTCTTGGTCCCTTGAGCGTTGCTTTGTATAGCTATAATGTAAATAGCCTTGACTAGCTTTGAGCTTCAAGGTCTTTAACATACTTTGCTTGAGTTATTTGCATGCCATAACATCATTTCACGCATGATTTTAGTGCATGTAACCTTGTCACACCCTCACATACTTCACTTCTTCATTGCCCTTAAGGGTTGTGTATTGTGCCTTGCTTATAAGCTAACATGTGTGCATGTTCTCCTAGTCTTTTGAGCTTCTATTCCAACATGTTTAGGCCACTGTTTTGGCATGTTTTAGGTTTGTCCATGGCTGGTTTGGTTATTTGAGTATGGTATTGCTTGCTTCTAGTGTAATGCACTTCACTAGCTTTGTTGTTTTTGGCTTCGAACATGTTGTGCATATGTTGATTGCATGATTTAGTATCTTTAACATGCCATATCAGCACTGAATTTCTGTAATCTCCCCCCATGCTTCACTTTTGAATTTGATTTTGAAAGTGGTCTTAAGCCCCTTGTTGGCTTAAGCATGGAATCGAGGCTTTCATGCCTAATGGTTTTAGCATTCTCTTGAGGGTTTCTACTAACTAAAAGCATGAGGCTTCTTTCATGCTTAAGGTGCTTGTGGCTTAGGCTATCTTTTCCATTAGTGGACTTTTCACATTGGACTTAATCGGTTAAAGGATTAATCGGCAATTTAAAATGTGTAAACAAAACAAATCAAGTGCAAAATGTGTAAACCCTGCGACATCTACATCGGCAATTTCTTCTGCCTGTTTGTTAATGGAAGTGCAAATAGTCAAGGAGCGGAGGCAGGAGTGATGTTGGTATCGCCAGATGGGCGAATAATTAAGCAATCTATTCATTTGGGGTTCAAGGCCTCAAACAACGAGGCAGAGTATGAGGCGCTGATTGCAGAACTAAAACTAGTAGCAGCCATGGAAGCCGATGATGTGGTAGTCTATTTGTGACTCCCAACTTATTATGAATTAAGCAACGGGAGAGTATGTAGCCCGAGATAAACGAATGATAGCCTATGTCAAAGAGGTTGTCAAGCTACTAACACTGTTTGAAAATTACTGGCTATAGCAAGTTAACCGAGATGACAATAGTCATGCCAATGCCTTGGCCAACCTAGCTAGTACAATGAAATTAGGTGAGGCAAGGACAATAATGGTTGATTATTTGTCAGGCCCGAGTGTGGAGCCCCTAATCACAGAGTACGAAGCGATGTGTATGGAAATGGGTCCAAGTTGGATGGATGCAATAGTAATGTTCCTCCGGGATAGCAAGCTGTCAAATGACCGAAAAGAGTCGCACAAGACTAGATTGAAGTCGGCCAGGCTCAGCTTGACAGTAGAAAGCCATCTCTACAGAAGGTCTTTTACTGAGTCCTTTTTCAGATATGTGCACCCATCCCAAGTAGAAGACTTCCTGTACAAAATACATGAAGGTGTATACAGAAGCCATGTTGGGGGCAGATCACTTGTTCATAGGGCCATAACTCAGGGGTACTGGTGGCCCTACATACAGAAGGGTGCTGAAGCCTATGACAGAAAGTGTATGAAGTGTCAAAAGTTTGCACATTTGATATATTTACTAGCAGCAGATCTGAACCCAGTATCCCGTCCTTGGCCGTTCGCCCAGTGGGGCATGGACCTGGCAGGACCACTGCCCCAGGCAACTGGACAGAGAAAGTTTTTGCTAGTAGCCACGGACTACTTCACCAAATGGGTAGATGCTGAACCTTTTACTAAGATTCAAGATATCGATGTGAAGAACTTCATCTAGAAGAACAATAACTAGATTCGGGATCCCAAGGGCCATTATAGTAGAAAATGGAACTCAGCTTGACAGTAAGCTGATTAAGAGCTTATGTGCAAAATATAAGATCAAAAACTATTACTCTACTCCTAGTTTCCCCAAGAGTAATGGTCATGCAGAAGCAACCAACAAGACCATTTTGGATGGGATCAAGAAGAGGCTGGAAGTAGCCAAGAGCAAGTGGGTGCAAGAATTGCCCAATGTTCTGTGGGCATATCGAACCACACTGAGAAGATCAATAGGGGAATCTCCTTTTGCCATGGCTTATGGCGCTGAAGTAATCATCCCACTGGAGGTTGGCATTCCAGGAATCAGAACCCGGGGAGTGAAAGATGGAACGAACGAGGTATTCCTAGCCCGAGATCTAGATCTCTTGGAAGAAAGAAGAGAAAGAGCAGTAATTCGGCTGGGGGCATACCAACAACAGCTAGCTAGGGCTTACAACAAGAAGGTCAACCCAAGGAAATTCAAGGTTAGGGACCTTGTCCTAAGAAAAGTTGTCGGTAACAAGAAGGATCCTAGGGAGGGAAAGCTTGGCCCAAACTAGGAAGGGCCTCACAGAGTTCTCTTGGTTGCCAGCAATGAGCATATCGGCTAGCAGACAGTGATGGCAAGGAGTTGCCAGAACCTTGAAACACTTGTAATCCAAAGTTTTTCTATCATTAGTTTTTGCTTTTATTAGATTTATGTACTGACTTTATTAGACAAAGTTTTAATAAAATACTTGCTTGATTTTGTTTTTATTGTTGATATTTGTGCGATAGGATTGAAGTAGTCTCATGGCGATGTTTCCGATTGAAATATAACGAATAACTTAAACTTATCATATAGTAGAGTTGAATTATACTTGCCATATGATAAAGTTGAACTAAGTTTGTGATGTTTCCGATTGAAACAAAACGAATAACTTAGACTTATCATATAGTAGAGTTGAATTATACTTGCCATATGATAAAGTTGAACTAAGTTTGTGATGTTTCCGATTGAAACAAAACGAATAACTTAGACTTATCATATAGTAGAGTTGAATTATACTTGCCATACGATAGAGTTAAACTAAGTTTACGATGTTTCCGATTGAAACATGATGAATAACTTAGACTTATCATATGATAGAGTTGAACTAAATTTGCGATGTTTCCAATTGAAACATTAGAAGTAACTTAGACTTATCAAATGGTAGAGTTGAATTATACTTGCCATATAATAGAGTCGAACTAAGTTGGCGATGTTTTCGAATGAAATATGACGGGTAACTTAGACGTGCCACTACGGTAGAGTTGAACTAAGTTTGATCTAGTTAGGTTAATAGAGAGATCGAGGTCGCAAAACTCGGCTAAATTTTGTTTGAATTAGACATCGGCAAGAATTGGAGTTGCTTAATTAATGTGAATATAAGTGGTATTCAAATTCACATTAGGGGGTAGGAAGCAGGAATAGGTTTGACACTTGTTAAATTTTTTTGAAGGAATTTACAAGTTGGAATCAGCCAAGGTAAATAGTTAAAGGGTTACCCGAGATATTTGTCACCTAGGATAACCAAACAGTTTGTCAAAGCTTGGAAGGGTTAAAAGAATGAAGTATAGATAAAAGATAGCAAGTACAAGTGAAGGAAGAACACTTGTAAAAATGTTTAAATAAAATATTTTTAAGTGTTGTTTAGCCGAGATCATAGTAAAAGGTGAACTCCGAGGTAAGTTGGTCCGAGGTGACTAACTAATGGTGCACTCGAGATAAAGTAGATCTGAGGCGATACATGTCATATGTATTCTAACCTGAAGTGATTACACAGTTCAGGTATACTTGAAAAATTGCAAAAATATTCTAAGTGTGGAAACGTGCAAGGCATAAAAGGAAACCAGTAAGCATACATGAAAAGAAGCATTCAAAACTTACAGAAAAAGAAGCGTGCATTTAAAGAAGAAACTTGTTTAGATACAAAAGGCACATTGACTTGGCATAAAAGACTACTCGTCCAAGTATAAGAGATGGCACTTCGGCCTAACAGACAAACTATTACAAGTGTTCAAGAGTGAAAGAAAAAAGTACTGAAAAGAGAAAAAGTTCAAAGGAAAGAAGGAAAAAAAACTAAGCACTATGATCTTTGGCAATGATCTCGAACTGATCAACCTCAGTTGTTGGCATTGTTTCGGCCTCGGCATACAATTGCTTTGAATTCTCACCCTCGATCTTGGCATCAATCTAAAGAAAAGTCTAGTCCAGGCTCCTCTCGGCAGTCATAGTCTTGACCTCAAATGTGGCTTTCTTAGCAGAGATATGTTTACGGACCTCATCCTCCTCTTCGCCCTGAGTTAAGTCCAGGACTTGTTCATTCAGAATTAGGGACTTGGCCCCAGCAGATTCTTCAGCATCGACTTCGGCCTTGGCTTCTTCCTCACCCTCAGCCTCATCTTCAAATTGGCTTGGAGTAGGAGGGAACGGCATGACAAGTCGGCTTGTATCCTAAAGAGGCGAGTCATACGGGATGGCCAACTCCTTCAAAACAGCCAACAGCCAAGGGTGTAACCCTTATTGCATGCCTGATTGACTTGCTTTTTGTAGGCATCACGGGCATTGGCTGCCCCTTTGATGTAGGCCTTCTCGTCGGCAGCCTTGAGATCAGCCCCTTTGGTGGCCAGAGTAGTTTGGAGCTCGGTTTGGGCCAGGGCCTCCTTCTCTGTCACTTCTTTTGCTTCGGCCTAGGCGACCTCGGCAACATTCTCGAGCGCTTCGGCGCGATTTTCAACTTTAACTTGGGTTGCTTGGGCAGTCTTTGCCTGGTCCAGCAAACCTCGGACGCGAGCCTCGACTTGATTAAAAGAAATAAGGAGTTTGGCTACCTCCTTAGTCTACTTGGTTAACTCCTTCTTAAACTCCTTGGTTTTGACCACGAAGGAGTGACCCTACTGATGGCCTGTAAAAAATGAAACCGATTAGTAAAAATTTGGCTAAGTGTTGGAAAACCTTAAGAGATAAAGTAAAGAGACTTACCAGGACGCAATGATGCATCATTAGCGCATAGTTCTCATATTCAGTCACTCAACCATACGGTTTAGGTCGGCCGGTAGCAAAATGACGGTAGAAATGGCGGCACCGACTTTTACACTGTCGAGGGCGCTGTCCCTGGTTAACAAAGGTTGGTCTCCGACCCTAACGGATGGAACCCAGGGCTTGTCAGCAGGAAAAGCACCAAGGTGAGTAGCACCTTCGAATCTCGACCTTTTTTGTGGTGGTTTGTCGATTGCCTCAGCCTCGGCAGGTCTCTTCTCAGACACAGAGGTTGTCTTCTCTATTTCAGCTAGTTTGGAAATTGGCATAGTATCTTCTGACTCAACCTCGGTGGCTGTGGCTTTAGCCATGTGTAGATTAAAAGAAATAAGGAGTTTGGCTACCTCCTTAGTCTACTTGGTTAACTCCTTCTTAAACTCCTTGGTTTTGACCACAAAGGAGTGACCCTACTGATGGCCTGTAAAAAATGAAACCGATTAGTAAAAATTTGGCTAAGTGTTGGAAAACCTTAAGAGATAAAGTAAAGAGACTTACCAGGACGCAATGATGCATCATTAGCGCATAGTTCTCATATTCAGTCAGCTCAACCATACGGTTGAGGTCGGTCGGTAGCAAAATGATGGTAGAAATGGCGGCACCGACTTTTACACTGTCGAGGGCGTTGTCCTGGTTAACAAAAGGTTGGTCTCCGACCCTAACGGATGGAACTAGGGCTTGTCAGCAGAAAAGCACCAAGGTGAGTTAGCACCTTCGAATCCCGATCTTTTTTGTGGTGGTTTGTCGATTGCCTCAGCCTCGGCAGGTCTCTTCTCAGACACAGAGGTTGTCTTCTCTATTTCAACTAGTTTGGAAATTGGCATAGTATCTTCTGACTCAACCTCGGTGGCTGTGGCTTTAGCCATGTGTAGATTAATAGGCACTTAGGCCAGAGATCCACTTCAAAAATTATTGGGTCAATATAAATTCAAATCTTTTTAGGTCTAAAAGACACATATTTATTCAAATTTTTACCTATTTATCTATCTGTTCAAATATAATATATTTGTTCAAATATAACCTATTTGCATACGTGTTACCTATCTATTTAACTATCTATCCAAATGTTACCTATTTATATACATTTCACCTATCTATTTACTTATCTATTTATATCACTTATTTGTCCAGCTCATCACCACCAATAGCTGCTAGGGGCCATTGCTATCAGCTGCCAGTGACTTTCCCGATGACTTTTCCTACCAATTTTTTAGCGACTTTTTTGATAACTTTTCAACACGTATCTTTATCATTAAAAAATAAATAAAATTAACTATTAGACCAAATTACATAAAGCGCCATAAGTGATCTAATGTTCAAAAACAAAACAATATAGTTCATTTGTTGCCAATCATTCCAAAATGAGAGTAAATAGATGAATATTTTTCTTCATCGTCTAAATATTGAAAACATATTCTTGAGAAATATTTTCAGAATTAATGATGGTTATAATAGTGTGTAGATCCAAATACTTCTAACATACTTGTCCAAATGGGTAATATTTATATGGGCAAATTATATTAATAGTCCTTATATTTTGCCTCATGTGTTATTTTGATTCTTATAATTCTAATTAGCTGGATATTAACCTTTAATTTTAAATGTTGGATCAATTTGATTTAATTAATAACACCAATTAGAATTTTTGGAAGGGAAATGGTTATGGAGTTGGTTGAGATTAACTCATTAAGTTAAACAAGTTTACAATTTTATTTATAAAAACATGACACATGTCACCATGTGCACATTTTTTAGTAAAAAATCACCAATAATTGTAATCAATTAAACCAAATTGAAAAAAAATCATAAATTCAAGATCAAAATTAATCAATTAAAATTATAAAAATCAAAATAACACAATCATCAAAATACGTGAACTACTGATATAATTTACTCTATTTATATTTAATTAATAATTTTGGAGGAGCTCATTGATGAGCTGACACTTTAGGTTAATTATTGGACTTCAAAACATGTTGCAAGTCCTTGTCAAAAAAAAAATAATATTAAATTAAAAAAGTTAGATTTAACATTGTCAAATAATTCAAAATAATAAAATAGTCTTTTAATTAGTTATCTTTCTTTATAATTTTTTAACTAAACACAAAATTCACTAAGATAGTTATTTTCAAACATTCAATCCTATGAGAAAACAGAAATGAGGTATGCATTATTTTCAACAAAATAATCAAGACACTATTTTTTCTAGGACTAATAGTCCATCGATTGCAATCCCCCTCTATCTAGTTTGTCCAAACAAACGAGGCCTATGTACCTTATTATACATTTTTTTTTTTTGTTCACGTTACATATTTTTATACAAAATATTACTCAATTTTGTAGTAGAGTTATGATAATATGTGATTCAAAAATGAAAAATGAAGTTATGCTTTTTGTGGTAATGTTATATATTTTTTTTGGATAATATTTCGTAGCTCGAAATGCCTTTGGTCCGAATGGTTCGACTGCCCAAAATGACGTCGTTTTGAGAGGGAGATTTATAATCTGGCTTTGGGCCGTGGAAGGAGCCGGACAGAAGATGGCCGAGCATGTTTGGGCCGAGCTAAGTTGGGCCTGATCAGAGTGGGATTTGCTCGGTCGAGGCTCGCCCCTGTTTAGGCCGAGCTAACTGGGGCTTCCTTTGAGATGATCTTGCTCGGTCCAGGCCTAGGTCTGAGGTCCAGGTCCCATGTTTGGACCGAGCTTCCTCGGATTTGGACTTACTCAGCCGAGGCCTATCCCCGAGGTCTACTTAGCCGAGATGAGCGTCTGCTACCGGGTTTTGTGGGAGCACGATTAGCTCGGTGGGAAAAGTCTTCTGAATGCTAGTGTAACCTATCTGGGACTCGGTCCTGTCGGAGTGCTACCGAGCTCGACTGTTATGGAGCTCGGCGAGTGGAGCACTTAGGCACGTCACGCAGCACGGTCGTGGAAGGCCGAGGTGATTCCGCCGGGCTACCGAGTTCCCGCTAATGTAGCCTGACGGTTGGGTTAGGTGGTGATTGCTGGATTTGTGCTGACAGATGGGAGAGCAGCACCACGTGTCAAGAGATTAATGAGTGCAGAGTTTAGTGCAGAAAGTATATAAGCGTGACTGCGCCCCCATGCTGGATATAGAACATCATTTGGTGAGAAAAACCAAAATACTCAACTCTCTCCTCTCTCTCTATATCCCTGAGTGTGTGCCAACTTGACCGTCGGAGAGGTTTTCCGGCTATACACCGCCGGGTTGCTCACCGCCGTTGTGTTCGTAGGTCGATCAGATAGACGAGGAGCTTGTCGAAAGGAGTACGGGCATTACCGAATATTTGCTCCCCGTACAATTGGCGCCGTCTGTGGGAACCTGATAGACAAAACCTTGTCTTCCAAGCTCATCTGATCGCCTTCCATGGCGAACAACGACGAGATACCGTTGTCCGCCATCGACGGTGTTACCCTGGAGTCAGCCAGACGGAGAGACGGACTCCCCGCCGTTCCAAACATGGCGGACCTGGAGACTTCCCCAGGAGGACATTCAAGAGACGCACGGGATAAGCGCGGTAGAAGTTTTGGTCACTCTCGGAGCCCAGACGGGCACTGGCGGCGAAGAGAATCGCACGCTAGGCGTCTGGAGCACAAGTTAAGAGACCAAGACGCCGTCATCCGAAGAATGGCGGCGGAGATGGAAGATCTCAAACAGCATGTCAAAGGGAAGGGTGTTGCTGGAGTTGGAGACCACAGTGAGCGCACCTAACCACGCCATTCAGGCAGTCAGAGCCAGCGGCATACTCCCTCCCTTTCTATCACCAGAAGCTACAGGGTTGGAGAATCCGACGCGCCTGTAGAGAAGTCTAGCGCGCAAGATAGTACCTATCAACCCTCACGTCCGGCGACGACGTCGAGATATTCCTACTCCGCTCGCTCAGAGGACTTGCGGGTAGTCTTGAAGGAGCGAGCTCGCCGGCGAGAGACTCAAAGGGTGCCGGCGCTCCAGCGGCTATCTTACGGGGGTCACGCCAGTGAAGAGGTCATAATGCCACCACCCCGCCCAGTCGTGCCTCTCCTTCTAGACACAGATTTGGCGAGGCTGAACGCCACCCCCTTCTCCCTTGAGATAGAAACCACACCGCTCCCCGCGGGCTTTCACCAGCCCAAGTTTACGCTCTACGACGGAAAGACCGATCCGTACATGCATATAAGCCACTTTCGGTAGGTCATGGCCAAACATAGGCGCAATGACGCTCTTATATGCCTTATCTTCCCGTCGAGTTTGGGCGAGCTGGGCTTGAAATAGTTTGAGAGGCTACCGGAGGGAAGCATCGAAAGGTGGCAGCAATTGGCGGAAGCCTTTGTGACTCGTTTCAAGACCAAAGACTAAAATGCCAAAGGAGGTGGACCACCTTCTCAGTGTCAAAATGGAGTTGAGCGACATACTCAAGGCATACAACTCCAGATACTGGGAAACCTTCAATGAGATTTTAGATTGCCCGATCAACCTGGCAATCACCCAATATAAGCGCGGTCTCCCGGTCGGACATAGGCTGCGGGACTCGCTTATCATGAACCAGCCGACATCCATAGGCCAACTAATGCAGCGCATCAATGAGCACATCCGAGTAAAGGATGATGCGGCGGCGTCCACCGCGAAGACAACTCCGGTGGTAACAGACAAGAGGTCGGCTGGTAAGGTACACGCGGTCGGACAGGAGACAAACCGTCCAAATGATCGCGCTGAAGAATTTGACTGTGGGTCAAATCATCGAAACCGGAGAAGGGGTTGTCGGAATGACCAAGCTGAATACCCCCGCGATGACATAGCGGATGCTAACAGAAGGTTGAAAGCTTGGACGGGTATCACCACGGTCTTTAAGATTCCAATCTATCGCATACTTAGTGAAATTCGTGATGAAGATTATGTCCGGTTTCCTACTAAGTTAGGCGACGCGCAAAAAGGCTTCAATTTGCAATACCGCGGCACATATCACCGGGAGCGAGGACACCGGACAGAGGACTGTTTTCCTTTGAAGCAACACTTGGAGGAGTTAGTTGCAGCCGGACACTTAGATCTTTACATTTATGGGGGTGTTAAGGCCGCACATCCCGCCCCGGCTGATCCACATGGACCGGAGGACTTGGAGGCGCCCCCTCAAGGAGTGGTTAATGTGATCCACGGCATAGTGGAGCCGGCGCATGTTTGCGAGCTCCGAGGAATGATCAAAAAGGCGGAACACATGAGGGAAGTTTTGTCAGTCCAGCCCGCGATCAAAAGGGGGAAGATCGAGGAAAAAGACATGATTAGCTTCTCCACAAGGGACCTAGAGCACATTCAAACGCCACACAACGACGCCCTAGTGGTCACCCTCCGCGTCAAAGAGTTCGATGTCAAGCGCATCTTGATTGACCAGGGAAGCTCGGTTGAAATTATGTACTATGACGCGTTCAAACAACTCAAACTCCGAGACACAGACTTGGCTCCGGCAACTTCGCCACTAGTAGGTTTCAACTCGCAACCGGAGTGGCCTTTGGGAAAAATAATTTTATCGGTCAAAGTCGGATCCGTGGTCAAGCAGGTGGAGTTCTTGGTATTGCAGGTGCCATTTACATACAATCTAATCCTCGGCAAGGGCTGGCTTCATGCTATGCAGGCTGTAGCGTCGACCTACCACCAAGTCATGAGATTCCCCTCGGCTATAGGGGAAATTTAGGAAATTTGGGGCGATCAAGTCATGTTGAAGCAATGCTTCGTGGCAGTGAACGGGAGCCGAGCTGCCAAAGGTTTCGTGCAAATGATTGAAGGCCCAGGAGACCAGAGTGTCCTTCATGACGTGGGCACCCGGGACGAGAACAAAGCTGTTGAAGAATTGGTAGAAGTACGGATCGACACGGAAAGTCCAAACAAGTTCTTTTTGCTCGAATCAAGCCTGACAGCTCAAGAAAGGACCGAGATGGTAGAATTCTTGATGGCAAATATCAAACTCTTCGCATGGTCGCCCTACGACATGCCTGGCATCGATCCAAGTTTTATTTGCCACCAACTCAATGTTTTCCCTAATGCACGGCCAGTCATTCAGAGAACAAGGAGATCGGCTCTTCATCACGCCGAGGTAGTCGTGGAGGAGGTAAGGAACTTGCTTGAAGCACGGACTATTCAGGAAGTGCACTACCCTCGGTGGATTTCAAACACGGTCGTAGTACCCAAGAAGAATGGGAAGTGGCGAGTTTGCGTCGACTACAAGACCGTCAACCGAGGTTACACTAAAGACAGCTTTCCTCTGTCCAGAATAGACTAGCCGGTGGATTTAACGGCGACATGAAAGGCTTAGTTTCTTGGATGCCTACCGCGGTTATCATCAGATTGCTATGCATGGCCCCAACCGTGAGATAACCTCTTTCACCACACCAAGGGGACTCTTCTGCTATCGAGTTATGCCTTTTGGTTTGAAGAACGCCGGGGCAACTTTCCAAAGGATGGTGACCAAAATGTTCGCCCCTCTACTAGGCCGGACGATGGAGGCTTACATTGATGACATGGTGGTCAAAAGCAGACATCAGGCAGACCACTTGTCCGACCTAGCCGAGATGTTCGCCACTCAAACAGCATAAGCTACGCCTGAATGCGTCCAAGTGTGCCTTCGACGTGGGATCCGGGAAATTCCTAGGCTTCCTAATCACAAACCGAGGCATCGAGGCAGACCCCACACAAATTAGAGCCATACAAGAATTAAAGCAGCCCAACTCGACGAAGGACGTCCAGCATCTGGCCGAAATGGCCGCCGCGCTTAATCGATTCATAAGCCGGTCATCAGATCGCTGCCGCTTTTTCTTTCGAGCACTAAAATCCAAGTCGTGGGACGAGGAATGTGACAGGACTTTGGCCAAGCTAAAGGCGTATCTGTCTTTTGCTCCATTATTGGTGACACCAAAGCCCGGCGAAGAACTCTACTTTTACCTGGCCGTTTCTCAGCATGCAGTTAGTGCAGTGCTTGTCCGGTCAGAAGGAATTCAGCATTTCGCCATCTTCTACGTGAGCAAAACCTTGCTACCGGCAGAGTCGAGATACTTGCCGCTGGAAAAACTTGCCTTGGCGTTGATGATGGCCTCCAGGAAATTGGCGCACTATTTTCATGCTCACACCATCATCGTTTTGACCGAGTTCCCACTCAAAGCCTTGTTCGAGCGAGCGGATTTCTCCGGTCGAATCCTCAAGTGGGCGGTCGAATTGGGACAATTTGACGTCAAGTTCCAACCCCGAACTACCATAAAAGCACAGACATTGGCCGACTTCGTTGCTGAATTCTCACCTGGAATTCATCCAGTATGCCCGGTGGATCTTGCCACGGCAGCCGAGGAGGTGAATGCAGGCTCGCCAGAAATTGCATAGCCGGGCGATGTTGGCGACGCGGAACTTGCGCGCCCCGCAATAGCATCTTCAGTTGGCATAGTACTGCAGCCCGGCGATGCGACTCCGGACTTGGGCATGGCAGATCAACCTGTTGCGTCCGGTGCTGCATCGTCGATGGGGGATGAAATGGAACCGAACAGCAGCACACCAGAAATCGAACAGCCGAGCGACCGTGATCCCATCGACCTTCAAGCCTCCCAGGACCCCTCAGAGTGTTGGAAGCTCTTTGTCGGTGAAATGTGAAAACTTTTTGTAGATGGAGCCTCAAATCGTCACGGTGCCGGGCTGGGCATAGTTTTGATCTCCCCAGATGGTCTGACCATCGAACACTCTATCACACTCGGATTCCCTGCGTCAAACAATGAGGCTGAGTACGAGGCGCTGCTGGCCGGACTTAAGAGCGCGCTCCAGTGCGCGCATCCGAGCTGATGTTTACAGCGATTCCCAACTTGTTGTCAACCAAGTGTCTGGGGTTTACGAAGCTAAAGATGAAAATGGCAAAGTACCAAGCTCTGGTAAGAGACCACATCAAGCGATTCCAGGCGATAAGGGTCCAACAAATTGGATGGGAAGAAAACGACCGCACGGATGAGTTAGCCGGTCTGGCTTCCATGGTCGACCAAATATCTCCTAGTCCTCTCCTGATTGAGTATCTTCCAAGGCCTAGTATAGAGGAACCCGAGCAGACAGAAGTACTCTGCACCGAGCTTGGCCCTTCTTAGATGGACCCTATTATCCTCTTCCTAAAAGAGTGGACCCTTCTGGTCGATAAAAAGGAAGCGCATAAAGTCCGGGTGAAGTCAGAGCAGTTTTGGCTCTCTCCATCTGGCGCTTTATACAAGAAGTCTTTCACCGGTCCTTATCTCAAATGTGTACACCCAAACAGCGTGGAAGCTTTCCTGTACGAAATTCACGAAGGCATATGTGGCAGTCACATCAGGGGCAGATCTTTGGCCTACCGAGCTATCTCGCAAGGGTATTGGTAGCCGTGCATGCAAGCGGATGCTCAGAAATATGTTCGCAAATGTGAGAAGTGCCAGAAGTTCGCCCACCAAATTCACCAGCCGGCCAAAGAACTTCTGCTCCTCACAAGCCTTTGGCCTTTTGCGATATGGGGGCTGGACATAGTGGGATCACTCCCAACGGCACTAGGCAACCAGAAGTTCTTCATCGCAGCTACGGACTACTTCACCAAATGGGTTGAAGCTGAACCCTTAGCTACTATCAAGGAGAAAGACGTCAAACGGTTTGTCTGGCAGAATGTGGTAACGCGGTTTGGCGTCCCCAAGATTCTGATTTCTAACAACGGCACCCAATTTGACGAGCGCTTTTTCAGAGGATTTTGAGAAGAATTGAAGATCGAATTCTACAACTCCACCCCGGCTTACCCGCAATCCAACGGCCAAGCCGAAGCATCAAACAAGACCATTCTTGATGGGTTGAAGAAAAGACTTGAGAAAGCCAAAGGAAAATGGGCCAAGGAACTCCCAAGTGTCCTTTGGGCATACCGGACGACCCCGAGGCGATCTACTGGGGAACTCCTTTTGCCTTGGCATATGGCATGGAGGCGGTCATCCCATTGGAAGTTGGCATGCCCACCATCCGCAGTGAAAGTTTTGAGCCCGAGCTGAACTCTGAAGCCATCGCCCTAGAATTGGACCTAGTGGAAGAGCGCCGAGACAAGGCTCTAATCCATGTGGCCGCATACCAACAAGACCTTTCCAGAAAATACAACAAAACGGTGCACCCCAGACCGTTCAAAGTTGGGGATTGGGTTTTAAGAAAGGTGATGGGCAACACACTGGTGCCGGGGGAAGGCAAGCTAGGGGCAAACTGGGAAGGGCCTTACAAGATAACCGGTCTGGCGGGCAAGGGGGCATACCACTTGGAAGATTTGGAAGGAAAAGGCATACCCCAACCATGGAATGCGGCCAACCTTAAACTGTACTATTTTTAGCATTTTACGTTCTTATGTAATTTTTTGTGGAAAGACTTGCTCTCCCTATACTTTTGAATGTAACACGCTTTTTGTCAAATACAATAGAAGTGACTTATCTCTGCCAGCATTCTGTCGTTGTTTTCGATGCTTACTTTAAGATTTTAACCGAGATGTTTTGTTCCGGTTGAATGAGTTGATGAGTTACTCAACTCTATGGTCTAAACCGAGATGTTTTATTCCGATTGAATGAGTTGATGATTTACTCTGCTTAAACCGAGATGTTTTATTCCGGTTGAATGAGTTGATGATTTGCTCAACTCTGTGATTTCAATCGAGATGATTTACTCCGGTTGAATGAGTTGATGAGTTGCTCAACTCTATGGTCTAAACCGAGATGTTTTATTCCGGTTGAATGAGTTGATGATTTGCTCAATTCTGTGATTTCAACCGAGATGATTTACTCCGGTTGAATGAGTTGATGATTTGCTCAACTCTATGGTCTCAACCGAGATGTTTTATTCCGGTTGAATCAGCTGATGATTTACTCAACTCCGTGATTTCAACCGAGATGTTTTACTCCGGTTAAATGAGTTGATGATTTGCTCAACTCTGTGATTTCAACCGAGATGATTTTGCTCTGGTTAAATGAGTTGATGTTTTACTCAACTGTGGTTTCAACCGAGATGGTTTATCTCGGCTATATGAGTTGATAATTTGCTCAAGGACGAGTTAGTGATTTGCTAAGCTAAGGTGCTTTACCCCGGCTGAAGTTGTTTAGTTTAAACACAGTGCAAACACTTAACGAAATTAGAACTTTTCATTGATGAGGAACAGAATTACATACGGTGGGGCAGGCAGCCCAGTTACATTCTTAAAAACGAAGAAGAAAAAAACAGAAAACTAAACTAAGGGGACAGGTCAGCAAATTCATCCCCGGTAGCAGTAGCCTCCAGGTCGACCGTGGTTGTTTTTTCCTGGACTCTGGTCTCTACTTGGCCGGTCTGCTTTGGGCGGTTATCTCCCTCGGCATTTTTCTCGGCTTCCTCCCCGCCGTCTTCCTCGGCTTCAGCCTGCAATGCACTGAAGACGTCGTTGGCGTATGGCACCATGTATGTCGGCAGGAAGGCAGCTGGAGGAGAGGCAAACACATCGGTTCCAGATCCTTGGTCGAGCTGTTCGCAAGCAGCCTTCCAGCCAGCCTTGAAGAAAAT
Source organism: Camellia japonica (assembly GCA_030407325.1). Taxonomy (NCBI): domain Eukaryota; kingdom Viridiplantae; phylum Streptophyta; class Magnoliopsida; order Ericales; family Theaceae; genus Camellia; species Camellia japonica. The sequence continues at coordinate 74,843,969 of JAPPVO010000024.1, forward strand.
ATCTTGGGTGGCATGGACTTGCTTCGTGTAGTTTTCCTCGGCCTCCTTGAAACCTTTGTTGTTCGCCTCATCCAGCTCATCCTTCCTTGATTGTTTCAACGCCTCCAGCTCAGCCCGGAGAGCGTCCCTCTCTTGCTCGGCGGCTCCAAGCTGGCCGAGCAATCTGGAGTTGTCGAAGTTTGCGATCTCCAAAGAAGCTTTTGATCGCCCCAGCTCGGTTTGAAGGTGCTCAACCTGGCTGGCAGCGTCGGTTGCCTTTTGTCGGAGTCTATGAATCCGCTCCATGACCAGATGTTGTTTCTGGATGGCCTGCAAAGAAAAGAGTTTGATTAAAGAAAGGAAACCGAGTAAACACTTGGAAAAATTTGAATAAAGAGTTCGAGATTCTTACCCGAGTCATAAACTTGACCGAGGACTTCACGAGCCGGGTGTCCGGCACGTGGTCGCTGCCGGTCACGTCGCTCAGCAGAAGCAAGGCTTTGGTTAGGTCAAAGGCGAGTAGATGCTCCTTGTCCCCTTTGACCGATGCGCTGGCCGGGATCTCTTTTCCCCGGTGCTTCAGTTGGGGTTTCTATGGTGGTGTTGGGTCAGTTGTGACCGCCGGTTGCTCGGTGTTCAACTCCGCAACGAGCTCGGC